>CM031944.1:37488723-37876223 GCA_018749465.1 Paracanthobrama guichenoti
AAAATATTTTGTCAATAAAATACACTTATTAACTTTTTAAAATAAAATAAATGGCATTTTTTTAATCATTAAAAATTTGACATCAAACACATTGCTAAACACAGCTATACAGCATAGTTCAAAACATAAAAATAATGAATCATTTCTGAACATTGACTCTCAGTTTATTCACCCTTTTCTCGTGGTTTCTCAAAAGAATTCATAAAAGTATAGAATATACCAGCGTAGTTCTAATAGAGGCTCATTGTAACGCAGTGTTACAACACACCCCACCTGCACAACTGGGATTTAAACCGCGGCTTGTGTCTTCTGCTGTTAGATCAGCTTTAAAGAACCATCTCAACTGTTAAATAACAGATATAAGATTACAATAATATCAGATCTGTCTTATTTTAAATAAACACAAAAAACAGAGATGAAAAATAAACTTAACTAAGAAATGTACTTTTGCTATGGTTAAATAAATGTTCAGTGATATCTTCCAAAGATTTTTCAAGTTTGGTGCAATTTTTTCTCTGAATAATGTTGATACGGCAACTAGTAAATACACAAAGTTTCATCATCCTGGCATGAGTGGAAAGTTTTAAACCATGTGTTTTACAACTAACCCCGCGTTAGGTTGTGCCCCGTGCTCCCCTACATATAATAACTAAAGATAAGTGAAATCCTAACGTTAAACTTAATTTAATGCAGACACACAAACTGATAATAATAACTGTTACTCATTTTACCTTTTACATACAATAGAAGCCTTAAAAGGTAAGGACGCACACTATTAATATTCTGGACAATAACCAATAAACAGCCAATATTGAATTATTATTTTGTCTAAATAAATTTAAAAATAAAACATAAAACACTAAAATCAGTCAAGAATTTAGTCATCCCAACATATAAAGTTCAGACAGAAAAATGGATATTTATTTTGAGATTTGTTAAAGACTACATTTAACAGTGTTATTAAAATTATGACTTTAAGTGAGCATTATATAGGGGAAAATCTGGGAAATTAACATGCACAATTAAATATCCGATAAAAGCAAAAACATATCCAATTCTGCCTTGATATTTTACAACATGCAGTATATCACACTAAACAAAACACTAAACAATAGTGTATATACAATGGTGCATAGGGTATGTCCGAATCCACTTTTGATAGTTTAACGACGGGAAAAACAGTCGGCTCGGCAGGCACATGGTCCAAGAGGGTTGTACATAGTCTCTTAATGAGTCATGGATGTGTTTTGAGCGTAACGTGCAATAAACCAATCAGAGTCTTATCTCCCATTCCCTTTAAAAGCTAATTGCGCTTGCACAATGGCAGATTCGCTATTTACATGGCGGAATTTGGAAGTGGAAAGACTGAACGCTTCTCCAGAGAGGAATCTTTTTATTTTTAATATTTAAAAATGTTTGTGTGCTGCTGCGCGTCCCTGAGTGTGTAACAAGCAGAGTGTATGCACATTGTGCACTCGCCTATATGCACATATTACTAACGCGCCCTTTAAATAACACAAAAATACTGCGATATTGACTTTAGACCTTATTTATTTTGTTAAAGATTACATTTAACAGTGTTATTAAAATTATGAGTGTTAACTTTAAGTGAGCATTAGATAGGGGAAAATGGGGAAATTAATATGCACAATTAAATATCTGATAAAAGCAAAAATTGTATCTAATACTGACCAATACCAATAAATGAAAAAGAAAAAAAAACACGCTGATAACCCATATGGTACCACTATATTGTGCATCTCTGTAACAAAAATGGCACATTACGTAGAGATGGAAATAATGCTTGGCCCACCTTGTCAAGTCACCGACATCCAGCCAATCCTCAGGCAACCACAATTAGGCGCATTGACTATGCAGTATGCAGTATGTAGATCAAGTGTTATTATGAAGATAAATAACCTGACCAACTTGACATAACAACAGAACAAATCAGATCTATTCCTGAGGCGACTTGCTCCCTTTGGGGCATGACGCAGTTATTTAAATATAGTTCAGGTGAGTCTGTGCCATGTCGCGGTGGATGTGGACAGGTTTTGTCAGGCGTGGTGTGTTATGTGCTTGGTACTTTTCAAGTGTCAGAGCCACAATGTATGTCAGCATTCGGCTCCCAGGGGGCAAGCCAGCAGAATGCTGAATGGCGTTGTTTGTGAGACTGGATGGGTGGGATTGGAGGGCAAATGTGTGTGTGCTGAAGGCTGTGTGGTGCCGTGGACTCTTGCTGAGTCTGCATCCCCCACTGTGCCTGATAGTGGTAGCTCAAACTATGCCTGCTTGATGAGTGAAAATAGAGAGCTGAAAAAGCACAGAAAGAAACCAGAGAGAGAGAGAAAAATATCTAGCCCTTTTGGCTGGCATGGTTGAATGTTTCATAAAGAGAGCCTGCTGCATTGTTAGGTACGGCATAAGCACCCATGTAAAACACACGTGCAACAATGCTGTAACATACGATCTGAGAAGCGCAGAACAGGCAAGCGATCGCTTTGTTTTCATCACAAAGACCAGCCATCCTCTCACCCATCCTGCTCTGCCGTTACACCTCAAACATATTTAGCACAGCCGGAAGGAAAGAAGAGCCAGCAGTATCATTTTCCAACCAGTGTGTAATTCAGAGACCCTTTTATGCATTGTGCTTTGCTTTACTCCACTGGGGGTGGGAGGGAGAGAGAGAGAGAGAGAGAGAGAGAGAGAGAGAGAGAGAGAGAGAGAGAGAGAGAGAGAGAGAGAGAGAGACTTTATATTGAGAGCCCATCTGTCAGTCTCATTTCTGAATATGTCCATATAATTCTATTTTATTACTCCCAAAGGGAAAAGAAGGATGAAAGAGAAAAAAGAGAGTGCAAACTTGAAGGAAAAAGGACTGAAAGGAAATCAGTGCAAGTGTGAAACCTTAATGAAAGAATGAGATGAAAAGAGGAATGTTCGCTAATAAGTACATGGATAACTGACAACCTGCACTACAGGGACTGAAAGAAAAAAAAGAGAAAGACAGGAACAGAGTATAGACGTAGATTAAAAGGAACAGGTAAGTTGTCTAGCACAATTAAAAATGATCTTTGAGTCATGGCCCACAGTTAGCGCATACGTCATTGTTAAAGAAAACTAAAACTAATTGAAACTAAAATACATTTTCATTAAAGTAAAATTCCAACAAAATAAATGTAATTTAAAAATAATAATAATAATATAATATAATGTGTGTGTGTGTATATATATATATATATATATATATATATATATATATATATATATATATATATATATATATACACACACACACAGTCAAACCAAAGAACATTAAAACACCAGATATAGTTAACTTTTACACCACAGACTGAACAAAATTAAGCATTGCTTGGCACTTAAATTTAACAGCTGACAGATGATTGGTTGATTGTAATCCACACCTTTCTATCAAAGTTATCTGACATTATCAAGATGAATGTTTCTGACACAGTTTAACTCTGAGTTCTTGTCATATTTTATTACCATTTTCTAAACTATAGCGAATAAACTGTGATAATGTGACAGAATGTTGAAGGTGTCTGAATAAATTTTGATTTGACTACATATATGAATAAATAAATAAATATTATACATATGATTTTATTATTTATTTACATTTGTATTAAAATTATATTAACTATAATAAGTGACGCAAGTTCAAAATCACAATTTCCTGTCCTTTCTGCTCTATCCCGCTCTATCTGAATAAGCGTAAGATGAGAAATGTAAAAAACAAATGAAAGATAAGAGAAACACACCGCAGTGTCACCAGCTGCCCTAATATAACCGGACTCTAGTAGTGACTACTCTGTCTGTTCAGGCAGACAGATAAATGGGCACTGTCACAATGGTGCAGCTTGCCTCCCCACCCCTTATGACAGTGCATTCGTCAGTCTCACAGAGGCCGACATCAAATTATCCAAATTAAAACGGGCTTAACGTGGCATCTGGCCTCATCCCTAAGGACCCCAGAGCAGCTGAGCTCAAAGCAAACCTTCAAAAAGACGCCATGTCCCCCTCCTAAAGCTATGACCACATCACATTAACCTATGGTACGATGCCATCCTATATCAATCAGGGTTACAGGTCAAAAGTCAAATTAGTTCACATGGCTCATTCAGATCAGTTTGTATATCTTATGATGGTCTATGTCAGGGCTTTGCAAGGTGTATTTGATCCAAGATACAACATATGAGCAGGAAAAGCTGGAGATAGTCAGCTCTGAAAACAATAATAATAAGCCTATAGCATATTTATGCTCACTTTCATCCCTGGTATGTGGTAAGTATTTGTGCAAAAGTGACAACAGTTATCATGACAATGGGCTGTATTTGGGAAGCCATTTCACAGAACATCAGCTGACACCTTTTCAAAGAAGGTCCACATAGAGATACACAGACATGATAGATAGATAGATAGATAGATAGATAGATAGATAGATAGATAGATAGATAGATAGATAGATAGATAGATAGATAGATAGATAGATAGATAGATAGATAGATAGATGGATGGATGGATGGATGGATGGATGGATGGATGGATGGATGGATGGATGGATGGATGGATGGATGGATGGATGGATGGATGGATGGATGGATGGATGGATGGATGGATGATCTTACCTGAAGAAGCTGGCTCCAAACATAATGGGGTCTTGAATGTCAAGACTTTTAACAAAGTAAAAAGCGAGGAATCCGCCGCGTCACATTCTCCTTGAGGGAAATAGCTACATTTGCATTTTCATAAGAACTCGATAGTCATCAACAGACACAATTATCTGTAGTCTAAATGGGGAGGGAATAGGAAGCGAAATAGATAACATGGATTTAACAGGATTTAAACTCTCCATAAATTTACACAGAGGGACTGTATGCGTGGTAAGGCAGAATTGTGCAATGGGATAATGGGAATACGTGGGAGAACTGGAGTAAATTCCAGCAATTGCCGTCTAAAATAACAACAGTGGTTCAAAATAATAAATAAGATTCCACAACGACGATGGGAATCGACGCTTAACGCAAACACAACGCAAGGAAGAAAATATTCCACTTCTATTTGCATGCATCTGGTTCACGAGAAATCACGTGCTCAAACACTGCATGCATCCAACAGTACACTCACAAACCACGTGCACGCGCGAACGCAGGTCGCAGGGTCGAAAGATAAGAAACCACTGGCACGCGCTGGAGTGACATACAGACCTTCTTAGCAACTAATATATAATAAATAATTATATTTATAAATTATAATAGTTCTTTGAAATTAGTAGGCTATAAATAAACTGGACAATTGAAACAAGTTCTGCTGCAATCATGTACACACCACAAACATATAGGCTTATATACTATTATATACACACACACACACACACACACACACACAGAGTATGAACCTATAGGTCCTCAAGTAGCTTGTGATAATCATATCGCAAGTGATGTAATCTGAGGTGATACTACTGTATCCTCAAATGGGCAGGAACATAAAACACCTCAGACAGTTTATTGCTATATCACAATATGACTCAAACCAAATGTTTCGCTTCAAAACGTTGCTTTAGTTTTCAGGTTTACAGTTCGTTTGATTTTTTTTAATCTTTTTTGGGGAAAAAAAGAAAAACATGTAAATTGTGAACATTTACCCAGAGGTCAGCAGCAGCGGCCTTCTCACAGCATGCCACTTTTAGATGGTAAAGTAGTCTGGCTTTGTGTGACTGTCACCTTTATGTTCTTTGTTCTGGCGTACGACCTTGCAAACGAACTTAAAATCGACCTTTCTGTGGAGAAAAGAAAGTGGAAATCAATGAGATTATAATGTTATGAACTAAATTGATGATTTTCAGTGTATTGGCGAATTGAAGAGCTGTCATACTGAATGTTCTCATAAGTGGATTGAGATCATAAACAACACATTCCATACTTGTCCTTTTGCATTTTATTTTATAGTGACATTTTCTAATAATAATAACAATTTGTTACATTTATATAGCGATTTTATGGGTACTCAAAGTGCTTTACATATAGAAGGAGTGAATCTCCTCAACCACCACCAATGTGCAGCATCCACCTGGATGATGCGACGGCAGCCATATTGTGCCAGAACGCCCACCACACACCAGCTGATTGGTGGAGAGGAGACAGAGTGATGAAGCCAATCAGTATATAAGGATGATTAGGAGGCCATGATGGACAGAGGCCAATGGGAAAATTTGGCCAGGATTTTCGGGGTTACACCCTACTCTTTTCTGAAGGACATCCTGGGATTTTTAATGACCACAGAGAGTCAGGACCTCGGTTTAACGTCTCATCCGAAGGACGGCGCTTGTTACAGTATAGTGTTCCCATCTCTTTACTGGGGCGTTAGGACCCACACAGACCACAGGGTGAGCATCCCCAGCTACCTAGTTTTCCCAGGAGGTCTCCCTTCCAAATACTGACCAGGCTCATCCCTGCTTAGCTTCAGTGGGAAACCAGTCTTGGGCTACAGGGGGATTTTTCTGGATACATTTTATGTGTATTTTAATTGTGAGTTGCAGGTGCTTGTCATGTAAGGTGATTTACAGTAGGCTACACTCATTAACAACATTCCCCCTGAAGAAACCTGACTTTGAGTGCTTTACACAAATGGCTATACTATTCACTTCCACATGGATTAAAGCCTACACACACACACACACACAATTTTGTTAGGGTGTTCTGCAATCATGTTTGTACAGCTGTTTGCCAGTCTGCTGTGGCAACTCAAGGTTTTTTTGTTTGTAGGATATTGGAGTTTTCTCTCATGTAAATCAAATTGCAGTTGACTGAGAAAATCAACAAGGGCATTTTTAACTGCGCTGTGAACTGATTTGTAGCAGCGTTGACCAGGGTCATGTGGTTATGGATGGTTGAGTCATCATCTTTTATATTTAGGCTTTGCTGCCATCCTCTGGTAGCACCCAGAAGCACTAAAGACAAGATGAATAACATTTGTATTTTACACATCCACTATGATTCTAAAGTTTAGGTCAGTTTTTTTTTTTTTTTTTTTTTTTTTTTTAAGAACATGATAGGATTTCATTCAATAAGGATGCATTAAACTGATCAAAAGTTACAGAAAAATACATTTGAAATGTAACAAAATATTTTTATATTATTATTTGTATAATTCATCAAAGAATCATGAAAAATGTATCACGATTTCCTGTTTTCAACATCGATAATAATAATAAATGTTTGTTGAGCACCAAATCAGCATATTCAAATTATTTCTGTAGGATCATGTGACACTCAAGACTGGAGTAAAGATGCTGAACATTCAGCTTTGCCAGCGCAGGAATACATTGGGCTATATTTTAAAATATTTAAAATAAGGCATTTATCTTAAATTGTAATACTTTTAAATTTTAATTGTAATAATCAGGCTGCAAAACTACTTGTTTTGATATTGTGGGATGTGACGTCACACGGGCGATACATTTGCATATGACTGACTCCAGAGAAAACCATCGACGTCAATGTTTTACATTGCAGCCCATGTGTTTATGCATTTGTAGATTATATTGCAAACAAATGATTATGATATTCACGGTGATACTGTAATGAGAAATCCATGTTGAAAACAGTCCGTTTTTCCCAGGATATTTTGATGACTAGAACGTTCAAAAGAACAGCATTAATCTGAAATAGAAATATTACATCCAACTGTCGTTCGGTCGCTTGAAGTCGCGTTCCTCAAGGAAAAAAATACATCATGACCAAATTATAGGTGGTCATTTACATTAAATAGTGCATTTATGTCATTTTAGGGGATCTGTCCCAAAGAGCAACAAAGAACAAGGTAAAGAGCCCAACATGTATTTTTATTTTGGTCTATTAAAACTCAGCCTTTAAAAGAGACTAAAGACAACGTGGGTTTTGCATTGTGTTTTTTTTTTTTTTTATTTATTGACCGTTTGTACAAAAAAAGGTATGATAAATCACATAACCATCAAAGAATAGGCCACATTTACCATAAAAACAACTAGACTTAAAAAGAAAAAAAGAAAGAAAAAAAAATGACTGAAATTAAATGGGTGTTGACAAACAATTTGTTAGTGTTGGTCATGTTAGATTGCATAATACAGACACCACACATGAAATTGCTGAATATGCCATTAAATGTGAAATGAAGATGAAATGACTAACCTAGAGTATCATGTTCAATATTTCTGTCAATCGGTTAGGATCATTTAATAGAATGTTCACGTCTGTCCAATCAGTCCAACACTGACAACTGAAAATTCTGACTTTTTTTTTTTTTTTAAATGCCTTTTTGAATATCTTTGTAATGCCTTTAAAGTCTCTGTGAGACTGTGTTGAGAGCATTTGTTGAATGCAAACAAAGCGTCATCCATGGATGTTTGATCACTTTCTAACACAAAGGCATTACATCTTTAGATACAACACAACTATTTTCTAACCCATCAACAATAGTCAAACTATTCTAAATCACACGAAAAACATCACGCCTGAAAAATCTTGTTTTCTGAAAACAAATGCTTTTTGTTCACAATTAGAGTAATATTTAGCAAATTGCCGACTGAGATGATCACATCAGCTGTGACGAGAGTCCAGCGCCAATTGCATAATATTGGATGATGTTGTGTGCATAATAAATGTGTGGTGATGATCACAGAACTCCAGAGCTTCATCAGCAGCATTACAAATATTGATGACTTGAAAATGGACTTGAACTGGACAGAGAAGACACTGAAATGCATGAAAACATACTTGATGGAAGCTACCATGTTTTTGCTGTTAGAAATAAAACAGTGTTACTGAGATGCTACTGTTTTTAAGATGCTTACACAAACCCTAGGGATCTACCACCATGAGGCTTAATATAATTACCTTAAATTATAACTTTAAGCCCACGTACTGGTAACAAACTGTCTGGAAATAATGTGGATAATGTCTAAATCACTAACATGGACAGTTTAAGTTCCTTCATATCATGAGGGTGTGAAAGTACAGACAACAGTAATGTAAACAAAAAAGCGAGATGAAAAAAAAATGTGACTCCATTTCAAGCAACGAGTCCAGGGCCAGAATGAGGATTAAAAAAAAAAAAAAAAAAAAAAAATATAAAATGTACAAAGAAAAAAATAACAACATTCAACAAAACGAGTTTTCACAATATCCTTTTGTGATAGATCTATCAAACAAATGCAGCCATTCAAATAATACTACTGCATAATCAGAGGACTTAAGTTATGAACACTGGATATTTGATATGCATACATACAGTATATACACATACAAGAATATCCTTCACTAAAGTTTAGTACACTGAACTGTACAATAACTTCAAAGGGAACTGTTCAGCAAAACACTGTCTTGCTTACATAGTAATACTATGTTTTACAATACAAGATTAAAATTGTCCCAAACAGAAAAAAAAAAAGTTTGCGCAAGCCCAGACAGGCCACAAAGTGCATATACGCTCAGTTAGAAGCCACTGTTAGAGGAATCCAGAGGGTGGGACACAATTCTGCAGCTTGAATTCCCACTCAAAAGTGGGAAAATGACTATTGCATTACGACGAATAATGTCGTCACAGCACGGCATGTTGTTTGTAGGCAACATGCTCAGGGTTAGCATTAGCCACTACCATTTCGCCTTCGGCAAATTCGTCTCTGGGATTCAAGTAGAGGCTTTGCAGCAGTGAACTGTGGTGATAAATTCGAGAACGCTCCATCTCAGTTAAAAAAAGGCCCAGTGATGCAAGCAGGTCAACATCTCCCAATTCAAATATACCACCCAGAGCATATACTATACTGATATCAGGACAACGGTATGATCATTGAAAGACACACACAAAGTAAGTATGGTTAAACTTAACATGAACCTAACGAAGAAACACTTCAGTTTGAAGCACATGAGGGGCCACGTATCACGTGACCATCAATTCAACAACAGCAAATGGACTTTTGTGCGTGGACAACCATCTGCCTGGCAAGCTTGGAAAGAGTGGAAGGTGACATCTAGAGGAGAATGCTTGAAAGGCAAAACGTCATCTTTACGAAATGGTGAACTAAAAAAGAAAAACACTCTTTACAGTAGTGCTATTGTGCCACATCTGAAAACTCTTTATCGTGCTTTTTTTTACTTTCCTCAAAGACCTTCAGTCACTTCAGATCTTGACAGGCTTGTTTTTCTTTTTTTATAAAGCAATGGCTCAGATAAAATGATTTTTGAAATGAAACGGCTGTGAAATGATGATTTTTTTTTTTTCTTGAATGTGAAGGAATTCTGCCAATTCAGGCTTTTGCATTTTCTTCAAGCATTCTCCTCTCTGATTGTCCTTTCAGAACGGACTTCTCGTAAAACATTTCAAATGGACAGACTGCTTTAGCATGTCTGTTCGCCATCGGTCTTTCTTTTTTGAAACGCTCTCCAGTCTGACAGGCTCAAAACCTTCTTGTTCTCGGAGACTATAGCCCCCTTTGGGGGTCCGGGTTAACAATGCGTTTCTAGGATTTGTTCTACTTCCTTTGGTGTAAAAGCCAGGGACAATCACTCTCTTGGTCTCCATCTAGCTTTCGCTTTCTCACCCTGTTCGTCTCTCTCTCTCTCTCTCCCTCTCTTTCCTGGTCTCTCGCCATCTGTTAACCATTGAGCAGGTAGACCACGAGCTCATAGGTGCACATCATAATAGCAGTGTTAGGGATCTGTCGGACCAGATGAGTGGTGAGGCCTCTGTACAGTGCTCTGTAACCCTCCTCCTGAACCACCATATTTAGAGTCTGGAAGAACGAACGATACTTGCTGCCCTCCTCGCGTAGTCTGGTACGAATAACCTCTGTTAGGAGAGAAAGACCAAACAGTTATTTGTCAGAGGGGGAAAAAAAAACTTCTAAAAACTTTATGACAAAGTGGAGTCTAAAAGTCTAATACTACAAAAAATAGGGATGTGCAAGACTATTCGACTAGTCGATTAAACGATATTGCTGCTGCTAGTCGACTTGGAAATACTAGTTGTTTAAATTTTTTTGCACATTTAATATTTTGCTTTACACAGACCAGGCATAACATTATGACTAATATTGTATCGGTCCCCCTTTTGCTGCCAAAACAGCCCTGACCCATCGAGGCATGGACTCCACTAGACCCCTGAAGGTGTGCTGTGGTATCTGGCATCAAGATGTTAGCAGCAGATCCTTTAAGTCATGTAAGTTGCGAGGTGGGGCCTCCATGGATCAGACTTGTTTGTTCAGCACATCCCATAGATGCTTGAGATTGAGATCTGGGGAATTTGGAGGCCAAGTCAACACCTCAAACTCGTTTTTGAGATTCCTGAACTATTTTTGCTTTGTGGCAGGGCGCGTTATCCTGCTGAAAGAGGCCACAGCCACCAGGGAATACCATTTCCATGAAAGGGTGTACATGGTCTGCAACAATAGGTAGATGGAACGTGTCAAAGTAACATCCACATGGATGGTAGGACCCAAGGTTTCCCAGCAGAACATTGCCCAAAGCATCACACTGCCTCCGCTCACGTGCCTTCTTCCCATAATGCTTCCTGGTGCCATGTGTTCCCCAGGTAAGTGACGCACACACACCCAGCCATCCACGTGATGCATAGCCGCAGACCAGGCCACCTTCTTCCATTGCTCTGTGGTCCAGTTCTGATGCTCACTGTTGGCGTTTTCGGCGGTGGACCGGGGTCAGCATGGGCACCCTGACTGGTCTGCGGCTATGCAGCCACATATGCAACAAACTGTGATGCACTGTGGTGGCTTTCTATCAGAACCAGCATTAACTTCTTGAGCAATTTGAGCTACAGTAGCTCGTCTGTTTGATCAGATCACACAGGCCAGCCTTCGCTCCCCACGTGCATCAATGAGCCGTGGCCGGCCATGACCCTGTCGCCGGTTCACCCGTTCCTTCCTTGGACCACTTTTGATAGATACTGACCACTGCAGACCGGGAACACCCCACAAGAGCTGCATTTTTGGAGATGCTCTGACCCAGTCGTCTAGCCATCACAATTTGGCCCATGTCAAACTCGCTCAAATCCTTACGCTTGACCATTTTTCCTGCTTCTAACATTTCAACTTTGAGGACAAAATGTTCACGTGCAGCCTAATATATCCCACCCACTAACAGGTGCTGTGATGAAGAGATCAGTCAGACTGTGGTCATAATGTTATGCCTGATCGGTGTATACGTTCTATGTCATGTCAAACTAGCATATAACAATTAAGCTTGCTTATAGGCTTGTTATACTACCGGTAATGAGGGACAATATAGCATGACAGTTACTATATCAACATCCTAACGAAGTGAATACACTTAAATAATGTAGCGTTGTCAGTACACGTCAAGTGTCGATTTTGCAGCCGTCATGTAAACAGATACAAGCACGTTCAAAGGACAACCAAGTGGTTGCCGTGATAGCAAACAACAATACCTTAACATGCTGACTTATGTGGGCTAACTTTTATTTGATGAAATCTGTTTAGAATATGCCATTAGGTTTGGTCCTGCGCTGCCTACGGATTAATTTGATTTGAATAAATGTCTATAATGGCTAATGTTGCTTAAGTTTAATATACAATGATCATAATGGAAGGCACATGACATGTATCTGCCCAATTTTTTAGCAGCATTTAGACAAGTCAGTTGCACAATTTAAATGTTTTAAACATTTGTGAAATTAGTCGTTGTGCACATCCCTAACAAAAAAGTGCTCTGCATTTTTATTTAATACAAACTCTTTCATTATAAATTATATCATACAAATATATTAAAGGGTTAGTTCACCCAAAAATGTCTGCCATCATTTACTCACCCTCATGTTGTTCCAAACCCATTAGACGTTCATCTTCGAAACTCAAATGATGATATTTTTAATAAAATCTGAGCCAGTTCTGTACAGAGCTTTTTGAAGCATCAAAGTGGTAGTTGTTTAGCTGCCAATGGAGGGACAGAAATAGCTCAGACTGCATTAAACATAGTAATGGGCGATATAAATGATATGCAATATAAGCAATCTACTTGCGAAATTTAGAGGAACGAGCTGAAACCATAGACTGTAAAGTTTTAGCCCGGTCGCCATTCACTGCCATTATATGGAGGAGCGTGTGGAGGATGTTTTTTTGTTTTTTTTATTTCTGCTTTTGAGGTCCGAAAAAGATAGAAGGACATAGGGCATTGGAACAACAACAGGCTAAGTAAAAGATGGCTTAATTTTCATTTCAGGGAGAACTATCCGTTTAAGCTTTTTCTTTGTTAAGTCACTGCAGCTAATGTACTTGAATTTTATTTATCTGCAACCTTATGTTGTATAATTACAGTTTTGCACAATAAATGTTCTCAAAACTACATACATTTCTTTCTTTCTTTAAAAAAAAAAATACATTTAGCAGTTTGGCTTTCCTTAGGGTCTATGTAACCTGTTCTGAAATGGTTCTATTATAATTTACGTATCGCAATATATATCGTTATCGCAAGAAGCTGCAATGTATATCGCAATATGGATTTTAAGCCAAATCACCCATCCCTAATTAAACATTGTGTTCTGAAGATCAACTTGCCGGTTTTGAACAAGTCTTGCCGGTTTGGAGCGACATGAGGGTGAGTAAATTATGACAGAATTTTTCATTTGTAAGTGAACTAGCCCTTTAAGTTATATCATACAAATACATTAAGTGGAACATTTTACTGAAAATGTGTGTGTGTATATATATATATATATATATTTTTTTAACTTTATTTATTTTTATAGATTTACTTATTTGATCAGCTATACAGAATAGAAGTCTTACAGAATAATATTTCTTCATTTTACAACACAATATTTTTATTTGATTTTTGTTCATTTTCTGATTTAAATGGGAAAAAAGTCCCAAGTCTTAGATTACTGGATTATCGCTACATTTTAAAAGTAAAAATAAACAAACAAGAGAAAAAAAGAAGTGGACTGATGGAGATTGAAGGTAGGCTTATCTTTGAAAATAGGTTGCAAATCAGGATTTCAAGGACATTAATGGATTATTACAACAACAAAAACAAAATAAAAAAAATCAGCACTCACCATGAGGATATGCAATTGAAGTGGCACAGGTCTTGGATGTGGCAGCAGCCAGCATCATCCCAACAAAGTCTGAAGCGTCTTTTACAGATTCATCTTCGTCATCCATGTTAGCGTTGGCCTTAGACTCAATGAGCTTGCGTTTAATGCTTTCATAGATGACAAAGTGGATGACAGTCTCTGATATGCCAGCATAAGAAGCGGACATGCCCCTGTAGAATCCCCGTAACCCATCTGACTGATAGACACGCCGGACACACTCAAATGCACTCATGCGCCGTTCTCCACGGTTCCTAAAGAAAGATAAACATTTGATAAATGTCAGAAATCTGGTTGCAACATTCCCTCCTTCAATGCCCCCATAACACATCGGTTTCAATGAGTGACGCTCCGAAATGCAAAAATGCAAGAAATCAAGCATGCTAGCTAGAAATTCACATATTAAGAGTAAACAGAGTACCATTCAAAAGGATAAAAATCCCTCCCAAAAAAACAAAAAACAAAAAAATTAATACATTTATTCAGCAAGGATGCATTTAATTGATCAAAAGTGAAAGTAAAGAGATTTATAATGTTACGAAATATTTCTTTTAAATAGATTCTGTTCTTTTGAACTTTCTATTCAGCAAAGAATCATGAAAAAATGTATCATGATTTCCACAAAAAACATAAGCAGCACAAATGTTTTCAACATTAGCTATGTTTCCATCCAAAGTTGCGAATGTAACTTATGTGCAAAATTGCAATATCGCATAAAACATTTGCGAATAAAGCACCGTTTCCTTCCAGTGAGTCGAAGAGAACATAATTGTCACTTCCTGATAAACTACGCTTAAATCCATAAGAAACATAGGAGAAAGCCACCATATATAATCATTTTTGTATATAATAAATCGTGCGTCTCAAACTTGTTGTCTTGCTTTCAGAGGCAGATGCTGCTGTTTGGGAACACAGTCATGTTCTAGGAGGGAAATATACCGAGCATCTTTGACAACAGACTTCTGAATTACCAAAACAGCATTTCAGATGCTTTGCAAATGAGATGTTTCCGCTGGTTAGTACAGTTATGCTGTTACATCGCAAGTAGTCACATGATTTTTTTATGCAGATCAAGAAATTTGTTCGGTAAATGCATTTCCGTCTTAGTTTATGCACGTTTTCGTATCGGACAGAAAATGTATCTGACTCAAACGAGTGCATATGTTTTTTTAATGCACATTTTTAGAATTTATGCGCATCTTGGCGTTTCCATTCAGCATTTTTTGATGCGATATCCCAAAATGCGTATAAAAATAGGTGGATGGAAACATAGCTACTGACAATAATAAGAAATGTTTGAGCAGCAAATCAGCATATTAGAGTAATAGCTGAAGGATTGTGACAGTGAAGACTGGAATAATGGAATATTGCACAATATTGCTGTTTTTTTTATCAAATAAACGCAGTCATGGTGAGCATAAGATACTTCTCATCAAACTCAAACTTTTGAATAGAACTGTTTGAACAAATAGTATTACTTACCTGGCATCAAGCTGCAAACGAGTCTTTATAAGCCAGATCGGGTTGGTTGCTGTGATGGCAGTGAACCCTGGGAAAAAGAGGTGTTCCAGATTAGGATTGGAAGTGATATTGTCAAAGTAACTCAGAGCACAGGACATTCAGCAGGTCTAATGACTCTAGAACAACAAACTTTGCCTAAAGACACTCCACACTTCAAAGAAGTGCTGTGGACCTCTGTAAAATATGCTTATGGCCTGTTTGTTTTGGTTTAAAATGTACAATATTAATCTTGTTAGCCTCTTGTTTCATCATATCAGGAGATGTCACACCAATCTCAAACACCAGCATTGTGATATGGACTACATCCCCTTATGAATGCCCAGCATCATTAACATCATTACTATCTGATGTCAGGAAAACCGTTACAGGTCCACTAGGCACTTATTTAATATTTTAGGTAAAAGCCATAAGCACATCTTAAAGTGGCCACAGCATAAGGCCTTTTAGCTAAAGCATTAAGCAGTTTTTCCATCTATAACAGGACTCTAAAAAACCAATGTAGCTTTACTTCTTTAATATTTAGCCCTATCCTCACAGAATTAAACTGTATTTTATGGATCGAGTGGAAGCTAAATGAGATAAACATCTTGAGAAAAGAGTTTTAAGATAAAAAGAACTACTATCCAGTTACATAACTGCATCCAAACGACAAAAACTGTTATTTACGTTAGATAAATGACTGTTTTTCACAGCATGGGCAGTGAATTATACCACCGCTGTGATGTAGTTGAAAGGCATGCCATGCGAGTACTATGCCGGCAAGATTGACAAAATATTAGTAAATGAGATTAGCACAACAGTGACTACGTTTACATGTGCACCAATAATGCGATTGTTTTTTTCAATAATCAGATGCATTGAGATGTTTACACAACAAGAGCAAAACTCTTCTCTTCCGTTTACATGCAATTCTCATTATTCTGATTATTCTCTAAGATGTCTGGTTATTTTACCGCCATTCTTCACATAGCCCAATGTATTGCACCAGTGCTTGACATTAACACCCACCAAATGGGGGTGGATTTACGTTAACAGTCACTTCTACTAGCCACTTTGGCGAGTTGAATATTATATATATATAATTTATAAATATTTTAATTGTAATATTCTAAAAAGGCATCTGAAATAATAAACTAAGTGTAATGTAGAGTTGTCAAAAAATATAATTTTTTTTATCAATCCTGAACGTTTTCCGCTCCCTCACCTCCCCGACAGCGAGTTGACACACAAACCCTCCTCCCCTCACTCAGTCATTTCATTTTCTCGGGATGAATATTGTTGGTGTTAGAGAGCTTGGATTTCGCCGTGTGATTGCGTATAATTTTACTCATTCCTGCAGATTTTGTGCCCACACCCAAAGTGCGTAGACATAAAGGCGCCTCTCAGTACTAAATTTAGTTCTTTTTCGCTGCTTATTGCGCTTAAATAGTCCAATACATGACTATGCCACAAAATAATGCCAATATGCTGGTCTTGGCAAGTATTCACGTAAACACAAGGGGTGTAACGGTACACGTATTCGTACCGAACCGTTTCAGTACAGGGCTTTCGGTTCAGTGCACGTGTGCCTTTAACAATCTTTAACAGTTAACAGTCGGCTTGTTTTAAGCGCGGAACACATTTCAATCCGAGTTCCCACATGAACATATTAAGCATTCAGTCCATTTGATCACAAAATTCAAACAACGCGTTTTGACGCTCTTTAATGTGACGTGACTGATCACTGTATAGGTGCGTCAGTTCAGTAAATGCAATCATCTCTTCCTAAAGAACAAACATGAATTAATATTTCTTAAGGTATGTTGAGGATACATTACAACTTACTCAAATGTATCATGTCGTGTAATCGCTCAATCGGTGTTTCAACCACGGAAAGACAATAAAACAGCTTGTAAACAATGTCACGTAGCATCACATTTACCTCAGAAGTCATTCAGTGTCCACAACTGTTAGTTCACTAGAGAAACGACCTCTTTCACTAAATATGCACTATATTATCCTATATATTCATTATATTCTACTGAACGTGTTACTGAACATACTGAACCAAATGCCTTGTTTATTTAATGTACGCGTTTAAATAAACCTGTCAGCCACTGTGTATACATGATTATATTTCAACAACAAATTGGAGAAAAAAAAAAAAAAAAAAATATTTATATATATATATATATATATATATATATATATATATATATATATATATATATATATATATATATATATATATATATATATATATAATAATAATAATAATAATAATATATATATATACACAATTTTTGTTTTTAGAAGTTAATGCAAAAACTGCCTTATGTGAAGCTTATGAATGTTGATTATTATATCTAAAAATAAACAGCAACTGAATTTAGGCTAATAGTTTGGGCTCTGTTGTTAACCTTTAATATTATAGCAATGTGTAAGTAAGGGCTCCTATATAGTTTACAGAATTATCTGTTAAAAACTTTTTAGTTATAATTGAATTAATTTAAGGACAAACACATTTTTTCAGTAAACCACTGTTGAATACAAATAAATAAAGCAATTTTGTAAAACTGCTGTACCGAACCGTGACTTCAAAACCGAGGTACGTACTAAACTGTCAGTTTTGTGTACAGTTACACCCCTAGTAAACACAGTCAGTTATATTTAAAAGAGAACGTAAACAGATGAGAAAGAAAATGTATGCGTAACAGTATAATGGATCCGTGCATCAGGTCTTAAAGTGACAGCAGCCTAATATATCTATAGGTATTTTCCCCCATAGTAGTAGATAGATCAAAGTAGATGGTAACTTTGGAAAACCACTAGACACAGTGGCTGGTGAGCAAAAAAGTTAATGTCAAGCCCTGCATAGCACACAAGATGAACTCATGTAACAGTAGGTGTGTTACTTGCCACTGTTTTAAATGTAATTGCGTCAAATGTAAAACACATTTCAATGGACGTATTGAATATTATTTGGCACCTTGATGAACATAGTAATACCACTGTATCTGAGGTTGCCTACATTAGCGTCTCTGGATGAAGATAAGGAGCGGAGACTGTGCAGTGAGTTGTGTTGACAGAGCTTATCGAAAAAAACTTCAGGATAAATGTAATGGAGTCAATTCACAAAGTTGTGTGAACAACACACAACGTCCGCGTACGTCCGAGCACATGCACGCTTTCATCAGAACGGTGATAATGCGATTAAGGTGTTTAAATGCCTGTTTATTGTGATTAAATTGGTGTACGCCACATAGTTTAAAGCAATTAAGATCACCACGATTAGGAGTTTAATTGCATTCGTTTTATCGAAGTTAAATCGCAATATTGCCAAAATCCCACTATAATCACATTATGAGGGTGCATGTAAACGTAGTCAATGTCCAAATGTATTCCTGTTTGCTGTTAAGGTATGTGTATGCAAATTAAGGTTACGTGCATCTTAAAAGATTTAAGTGTGCTAGCATTGTATTAACAGCATTAAAAGCAACAGCAAAATATTCTGCCTGACGTGGTGGGAACAATTAGTTTATCTGTTCAACTGAAAAATGAAGCACAAAGCCTGTGCTTGGTGTTGTGGGTGCACAAAATATCCCCGAACATAAAAAACAAAAGAGCATAAGACAATGGCAACTGGAGATGAAGGTATTCATGTGCATTTCTAACAGTACAGTGTAAAACATCAGTGTTTTCTTAGGCTAAACAAACCAAAAGAAATCTATTGAGCTAGAGTAGAAGCTCTAGAGAGGGTAAGAGGCCTAAGGCAACTGACTGGTGAAGGGAAGGGGGATGACAGATCGGTACAAGAGAGTAAGAGAGAGAGAGTGTGTCTCTGACGAGTACTCACAGGGGAGGGGCAAAGCTCCTCTCCTCACAGCTGCAGGACGAAGCCTGCAGATATGGGGGGCAGAGCAGGCTGGCTCACAGACCCTCACGCAGGGTGAAAGCTACAGTAAAGGCCTAAAATAGACACAGGCTTTTCTGTACCACAGTCACAAGCAGCAGTCCACATGCCCCTCAGAGTCAAGTCAAACCCATGAGGGAGTGGAACACGTCAATAAACCCTGCCCACCTCCCATTAAGCCCCACCCACCTCCCCCCATCCCAGCCCCGCCCATCAATTACATCAAACAATGACCATTCCATCCCGCCCACCACCCATTTAAACAATTAAGAGAGTGCTTTCATTTTCCTTTCCTTTTTTATGGATAGAGACAGATAAAGATGGTGAGAGAGCGAGAGCGAGAGCGAGAGAGAGAGAGAGAGAGAGAGAGAGAGAGAGAGAGAGAGAGAGAGAGAGAGAGAGAGAGAGAGAGAGAGAGAGAGAGAGAGAGAGAGAGAGAGAGAGAGAGAGAGAGAGAGAGAATTTTTGAGTTTTAAAGGACATCATTATACCAGTGTTTTTCCATTTTAAAAGTAAAGGTACAGAACAGAGTTGATCCTGCTGCAGTAACACTATTTATCTTGATCACATATGAGCTTTATCAATGCTGGGTCATATAAACAGCTACAAAATCAAACTAGGATCAAAGTTTATATAAACAATAACTTTAAGGAGGGTCAGAAGCAGTGCATGTAAAAGTCCAATGCTAACCTTGTCATTCCTGCTGGCAAAATCATTGCGAACGCAGTTTTGAATCCGATATTCTATTGAGATTAAATTGAGGTTCTGCTGTTTGGAAAATACTCCCTGCGCAAAAATTAAATGCGGAATATGTTGCCTCATACAGAGAGGCATTTCTTTTTTCAACAATAAAAATATGTTGGGTCTGACCATGTTCTAATGAATTTATTGGGATAATTATTGGGATTTCAGTGAAAAGTACTGAAAAAAATGATGTTTAGTAGAAAGGTGGTGAAATCCTCAATGTCACACATCTGTTTTTAATTAAGGTTAGAAATTACCTTTCAAACGTTTGGGGACAGTACAATTTCTTAAGGTTTTTGAAATAAGCAAAGGTTTTCTATTTTAATATCTTTTTATGATGGCAAAGCTGAACTTTGAGCAGCCATTACTCAGTCACATGATCCTTCAGAAATCATTCTAAAATGCTTATTTGGAGCTCAAAATGTATTATCAATGTTGAAAACAGTACTGCTTCATATTTGTTTGGAAACCATGCTGCAATTCTTTTTTTTTTTCAGGATTCTTTGATCAATATAAAAGTTCAAAAGAACAACATTTATTTGAAATATTAAAAATGTAACATTAAAATGTTTTTACTGTGTTTTGATCAATTTAATGCATCCTTACCGAATAGCAGTAACAATTTCATTAAAACAAAAACATACTAAGACTAACATTTTGCTCAATTTTAAAGTTCAGGTTCAAACTAGATTCATTTTCAGTTTTCAATTTTCAGAGTTTGTATTCCTCTGTATGATTGCACCATTTCAGTTTTTAGCGGTCTGAAGCGGTTGATCTTAGAGGCCTTGCTGTGACTTTTAATTCTGTTTAATTACAGCCATGACTTTATCTAGCTCTATATGATTTAGTTATAACCTAACCACAATGATGAACAATGTGTGGGCCATACGTGACATGCATCAGGTTGCAAGAACTGCGCTAGCGGCAACTGTAAACTGATGCCAATAGAAAGAGCCATTAAGAGAGGAAAAAAGTCACCTATGCTTTTGAGAAGAGAGGGCGGCCCATGTAATGAATATTGCATTGGCCTGTCCCTTATCGGATGCCAATTTTCCATCGCAGGCCTTCAGGGACCTATATTTAACCACTTTTGTAATGCAAGGGCTATCTGTAGGGTTTATCGGGCTATCTGTAGGCTTTATCTGTAGGGTTTAACAGACAGAACATGCTAGGAATGTTTACGTTGTCACACAAAATAAGGCATAGCCTATAAACTGCAATCGAATGACAAGGTTAGCATTGAGTATTGAAATTAAATGACAAAAAAAAAAAAAAAAAAAGAAAGAAGAGTAAGTAGTTTTTCACTGAATTTACCTTTATAGGGAGTTACAGGCTGGCAAGGGGGCCATGTGTCAAAACTGTATAAATCACAAGGAAGTAAAAAAAAAAAAAAAAAAAACGAAAAAAAAAAACTGCAAGCCAGCTACAGTGGCTACATTAAATTAAATAACCATCATTATTATTAATCATCATTATCATTAGGAGAATCATGATCATACCGGTGAGTAGAGACGTGACTACCTGAGGCGTCCCGATCCCGCCCATGTCAGTCGCGAGGACCGCTGCCCACCGCGCATGGCACTCTACATGTTAGCGTAGCGCCCTGCTAGCGGCCGCTACTACACACAGCACAGACAGCGTGTGAAGCCAGACTTTTTAGTAGCACACTGGCATGTAATGACTTATGTCCTCCAGCCCTCAAAAGGTAGAAGAAAACAAAAAAAGGAAAAAAAGAAACTGGGAAAGGAAAGCACAATCCAAACTTTGAGGATCTTTTTTTTTTGCAGTATTGCTAACAAGCTTTCAAGTAGATATAACATGCTTGGAAGTTAGCCTATGTGTTTTAGAAATGCTCTAAAAATACTCATTTACATTTTTCTAGATTCTTTCAGTTTTGCTTTCAGAGTAGACAAAGAGAGAAAACAAATATTTTCAAAATGATTTGCTTTAAATATGCCTGCTTCAAAGAGAGTATTTTGATCCTGAAAGTCTTTAATTGTGCTTTCGGTCTAGATGCTGTCATACCTTGAAAAAGGTAATCCAAAACACGAGGCAAATACCATGGCTAAATTCCCCTAGTTGTACTAGATGGTCACTAGGATAAAACATGTTATCGTAATAAGGCTGTAATTGCTAAAAACAAAAGCGACTGACAAACATCGGTTATAAACACCCCAATGATGCATTCTCTTGTTTGTGCACACTAAGAGGTGAGTATTATTTTAGTTCAGTGTGTGAAATACAACCAAAAAAAGAGCCAATGCAACTTAAGCCAAAAAATGCATCTAAGTGAAAGATGTTGCTGGGACTCTTACCTGCTAAGCCAGCGGACAGCATGTGCACCTGTGTGGAGTCAGGATCAAGCACATTGTTCAGCTTCTCTTTGGCTGTGGAGTAGGCAGCAAAATATATTGCTCTGTGGACAAAACAGAAATGCAAAACATAAATTGCTAATATTTCAGTGTTTATTAGTAGTGGATGGACAAAAATCTTTATTTATATAAAGAAGAAATATTTTTAGTTATGTTTTTCACATGAATATTTTTGGGAAGTGTTGTCTGCACACTGTCCATGTGGTGTAATTTTCATCATTGGGAGGGTCCGCGGTCATCTGTGCAGATGGTGCCCATACAACTGCGCATTCGCAGGTGAATTGAGACAGTAGAGTCCACTAGGTGGCAATAGGCACAGTTGTGATGTACCGTGCAGTAGTCAAAGAAGAGTGGATAAAGAGTGATACAAAACAGTAAAACAATGTAGCATTTCCTTCTCCATCGCTATTCTTTTGGTTCTTGCATGCAATGACGGTGTAGTGGCAAATTGGGTCCCTCCCGAAATCGGGTCTCCTTCAGGACCCCAAGCGATCCCGTTGGTTCAAATTGCTTTTAATAGGTACTCTCTTTCGTGCTTGAAAACAATTCCTACAATCAAATCATGTTATGATAAATGCTGTTTTATCTACGACTGGATCCCAAATGGCACCCTCACGGTCTTCCTCTGAGTCCGCACTTTCGTGACGTAATGTCGATTTGACTGCTGGGTAAAGTCCTCTGCGTAGCTTGCAAACTTGTGGGCTCGGCTGAAGTGCGCATCAAGGGCGTATTACGGCTGCAAAGGGGGCTGCTCACGAGAATCCTACAATTAGGAAGCCTACAATTAGGGATGCACGATACTGGATTTTTGCCGATATCCGATATGCCGATATTTTTCAACTCACTTTGGCCGATGCCGATACACGTTTATTTCTTCCCTTTGTTTGGAAACAACACCATTTTGAGCAAAAACCTGGTTTCAGATTTCTGAGGTCTCCTTACTAAAAGGATACTTTTTATATTAGGAGTATATTAAAAGCTCTGAAAATAATAATAATGTCAGTAATTTTTCACCCCAGACAGTTGCAGTTGTAACCTAAATATTTTATTTTTGGATTTAACGTTTGTGCACATGAAGTGGGGGTGGCATGATATCAGTTGATGCTGTCTTTAGCTTCAAATAAAACAATTCTACAATTATTTTAGAGCTCCTTGGATTATTTTTCATCATCCATTTCATAAATTTTTTTTTTACTGATTAATAAACTGTATATAAAAGTATTTAATTACAAGTGTCATGCTTGTGATTTATGACATCATTACTGATTTATTTATTCAGATAAAGAAGTAACTTCAATTTATTTGTGTATTCTACTTTTCATTTTATTACTGTAACAAAAGCGCCCCCACTACATATATACAACACCCTACCAGGCGGGCACTAGGACCTGGAGGAGCTTCTGCTGCTGTGGACGCTGCTGCGTGTGGTAGAGAGTGGGGAGACGCGATTGGGCTTGTTTTGGGCTAGTTTTGTTGTGAAAACCTGACAACTCTGCTGTTGACGGTCACGTCCTTCTGTACGTGCATTCACAAATTCAAGGCAGCATTTAAAAACAATATAAATCACCATACATGCAATGTTTTTGCTTGTTTTCACTTCAAGAATGACCACAGTGCTGACATGGTCTTATCGCTATAGCTCTCATTATACACGGGAGTTATTGCAGGCGCATAACACGTTATCATATCGGCTAAGCATATCACACCACATGTCCGTTAGGTCTACAAGACGGTAGGTTGTCCCATTCATCATTTTAGGTAGGGATGCACAATATTAATCGACACGACATCGGAATCGGCCGATAAACGCTTAAAATATAAAAAAAACGGCATCAACCGATTCCAGTGTCGTGCCGATAATATTGTGCATCCCAATATTAGGAAGAACTGCCCCAAGAGAACATGCAAGGACTAATACAAATGCCCTTTACCAAAAACGCTCCATCTTCAACTTCAAAATCATCTGACATTATTTTACTTTTTTTGCTAAAGGACGTATTTGTTTTCGTATGTGTGCTTTGTAAACAGGCGGGCCTACGTCTAGCATGACTTTTCCGACGTGATTACATAATCACTGGCACGCACAGAGCAACGCAAGATGAGCAATTTAGGTTAAAAAGTATATACATTTTAATTTTTTTTAGAAAATGACATATCGTTTCGCTAGATAAGGCCCTATTCCTTGTCTGGGATCGCCCCTTCGCAGCCATTTGAAACTGCATTGATTTGAACCTTCAACATTTTGGTTGCCTTTGAGGTCTATGATGTGGAGAAAAATCCTGGAATGTTTTCCTCAAAATACTTGATTTCCTTTCGACTGAAGAAAGAAAGACATGAACATCTTGGATGAGATTGGGCTGAGTAAAATATCAGGACGTTTTCATTTTGAAGTGAACTAATCCTTTAACACTTAATTACGCTCAATTTTTATTATGCACTAATGTGCTTTCGTACGCATTATATAGTAAGCTATGCGTATTTTGAATTAATATAATTAGTATATACTTAGGATAATCGTTAACTGACAGTTTGGGAAGACCTGAGCGTTATGCTCAACCAACAACCTTCCCAAATTTCTGTCGAAGCCAATACGGAAGTGACTTGAACTGTAATGCATCGACTGTCTGCTAGGGACAGGCTCCAGAAGGGAGCAGAATCTCATTGAGCCCCATGTTAAAATGCCCAAATTTACAGCAGAATAAAACATGTTTACAGCCTGGTACAAATTGTGGTTTTGGTCTATACAGCTAATTTTGGCCTTCATGACAACTGTGAGGGGGGTGATTTTTTTTATTTTTATAACTCATTCGTTTACATTATATAAAGCCTTAAAGTTCTGCATAATTAACGGCGTGGCCACTTTGAGTGACAGGTGGATAGCCATTTGTCTGCTGTCTGTTAGTCATCGCATCACAGCTCCGCCCATGTCCAGCCTCTTTGCCCATTTTCTGTTATCGGGACGCGCTGTCAAGATGGCAACGGCCAGCTCGTCCCTACTTTACGCTTCAAAACTGCTCTTCAGAATCCTATGGATGACGTCACAGACACTACGTCCATATTTTTTTTTACAGTCTATGGTTATGCTACTTTTCTTCTTCTCTCCTTCTAAGCACATGTCCTGTAAATGACACGACTCAGTGCTGCCCTCTGTCATCTGATAGGGTATTAAAAAAAAGCAATTGTACTGCGCATGTGTCAAACTCCTCCATCCACGGTCGAGTATACTTTGAAAGCTGAGCGGACACGACGAGAGTGAGACGGAACTACACACGGAAAATTAAAGTATACTCGGGCCTTTAGGGTGACAATGTCTTCATCCTGTAGGGGAATTTTCTGAGAATGACTGGCTACCCATAAATCCCCCTTTAAAAAAAATTAAGAAATAAAAATCAACGGATTATGAAAATGAAAATTTCCGATGTAGGATTTAAGCCTTCCTGAGTGGGAAGGTTTTTTCCTTTGCTTTAATCTAGGTTACATAAATCACTCACACACACTGAGTGACCTGCCAACAAGCCAAGCAGCCATTTGTTTCCTGATGAGATGCTTATAACACAGGTTTCTTCCCACCTCTTCAAAAAGACAGCCAATCACTGTCCTTCTACGTTTGACTGACAGCCAATCAGATCCCAGTCTAAACATCTGCCAATCCTGTGCGAGTAATGCTACTGTATTTTGGTCCACGGCTTAATTTGGCCTTCTGAAAAAAATAACGTGACCTTCACGGGAGGTTACATAACCTCAAATTGGATTTTGGTTAAAAAAAGCTGGAATTAATCATGGTTTAAAATCTAAAGTGTATAGTTAATGTCAGTACATGAACATAAGCACATACCAAGTCAAGTTATTTCTACCTATACGTCCATTTAATCTTTATGTAACGCAGCCATTCCAGCTGTGATGGCAGAGGACACACAGGACGGGAATGCTGAGAAACACATGCACAGATGGAGAGAAACACACACACACACACACACACACACACACACACACACACACACACACACACACACACACACACACACACACACACACACACACACACACACACACACACACACCTCCTACAGCATGAAAAGGGTGCTAACACTGAAATACAGATATTTTAAGTGGTTTAGTTGCCAACAGCATCTCCCACATACCAATATAAATGCGATTAAACTGCACAGACATGCACATAAAGCTCAAGTGAATGAGGGCATGAGAGCAGCTAGTTTGTAGCATAATGATGACACACTGCAGTCAATGAACAAACTGATTCATAAAGGAGAGAGGGAATATTTACTGTTAATGTTATGTCCGCGTCATGTTAATGTTATGAGTTAATGAGTCGATACACTAATACAGAGCAAAGAATGCAAACACTTCCACAGACACTACTGAACATAGTAGCTATTTTCCAAAGCAGTAAAATGTTGTGTCCAAAGTAGGGATGTGACGGTGAGGAAATTTTCCCACCGGTTAATCGAAGTGTGACAACACCACTGATACCGGTATCACCGGCGGGGGCTTTTAAATCACTAATTCTATCTAAACCGAAAATAAAATACACACGGCCGCTCAGGCATTCCTAACGGAGCGGAGTAAAGCGAGTGGTTTCAATGAATTCCTATGAAAGTTAAGCTTTCATAGCAACGAACTGAAAACGCGCCAGTGCACACACACCATGAAAGACGGTTCTGCCGCAAATGCGCGCTCTGTGCAGCCGTGATTGAATGACAGTTCGGCCGTGCACATTTTAGTTTCGGTTTAGAATTAGCGACGATTCGGGGGCGGGTTGCTTGAATTGTGGGTTCATTAGCCTATTATTCTTAATGAAAAAAACATTACAATGACAAACTCTCTTAAATAGGCGCTTTCACATTTCGATTTGAAACCAAATCTTCCGCGATCATCTCAGTCAGCTCCTCGCTCTCGTGATGAATGATCTGACTCCTGCTGCTGGTCTGTGCTGCGGATCATGCTTTATTAAGCAGATACGTCCAGTTTTTATTTGTATTGTCTGTTTTCTAACTGAACTAAATTATTTTATTACTATAAAAAAAAAAAATCTAAACGACAGTGGTGCCACGGTCGGCAAGTGATGTACGCCGAAGCAAGCCTAGACCAAAGGCAGCTCACTGGGTTTTGGAACAGATCTAGTAAGCACTATAGATTTTGGTATCCACTCACTAGTCACTACACAAACTACAGTTGAGTTACAAGCTCATAACTGTCAGAGTGAGTAACTAAGTGAGCAGTGTGACAGCAGAGGACCCATAGCCAGTTTAGTCTGTAATAAGACAGTGACATGCTCCCCTGATGATGATACACTGAGATTAGAGCAATGAGACATGATCATCAGGCCCTTATGTAACAGTTTGAGGGGGGGGGAAACAAAATTTTTTTCTCTCTCTCTTCCATCTTGACTGCAGTGAGAAAATAAAGCAAATCCCAACAGGAAACAGTGAGGAACACAAACCCAAAAACAAACACTTATTATTCCAAGGCTGAAATTAAAAATTGAATGAGTCAAACACATACGTTTGCGACAGAAAATGAGAGTTACAGCTAATATTTTCTGATGGACTTACTTGCAAACTCAGATTTCCATGAATCTATAGCATCACACTTTAATATTAAGGTTTCTTACAAAACGAAGATCCTTTTAAGCACATCAAGATTAATAGGCAGACGCAAAATTCTCACACACAGACAGATGAGTTTTGGAAATAAAAATCCCGTTCATTTTCTCCATAGGGAAACTGATTTTGAACGATAACTTATAAACGTTTAAAGACAAACTTATTGTGAGATGTGAGGTTGTTACATGCTTTTGTTTAAGCCATCAGCCCAGAAGTCCACATTATTTAAACTTTAAATATAATATTACTGTGATTCAGCAAATCAGTCACATATCAACACATACATACATATACACATACACATACATACATACATACATACATACATATATATATATATACATACACCGGCCGATACAGAGTACCGAATCCAACACCTGGGTGTGCATCTGTATATACTACTAGCCCTGTATGAATTATTTTATGGTGTGCTTCAGACTTATCCCTTAATAATCCCTTAATAAAACATGAACAAAAATACATACAGTGAACTACTGTATTTATTACAGTATTTGTTTTATCTGACATGCATTTGACAGCAATATTACTTATTTTTCTTAAGCGAAAAAGGACTTCAAATGCAGCCACAAATCTAACACAGCAAACTGAAAAGGGTATTTTAGTTTTACAATATAACTGTATAAAAAACAGTGCAACAATTAAATCTAGGAATATAAAAAATGATATATTAATCAGAAAATATCTTTACAACAAAACAAGTGAAAAATAAGCAACCATCTAGGCATAATTATTATTAGTAGAGACGTATTATTATAGAGACACAGCTAAATCTACTGTACAACAGTAGCCTAATATATTCTGTCAATTTCTTCACATTAAACCAAACTTTTATTTTGATGGGTTGCCGTGAAGACCTTTGAGTGTCTTTGTTCATAATATGAACTGTTTTCTCAAATGAAACGGTAAATGCTCATGAAGTGACGGTTTATGCGTTCGTGTCCTCATATAGCGACATGGCAGAGACCACAAAGACAGCGAGTGTCACACGTGCGCCCGCACATCCACACAAAGAGGCAGAATTTACATTTACGCATTTGGCAGACGCTTTTATCCAAAGTGCCTTACATTGCATTCAAGGTATCACATTTTTACAATTTGTCAGTTCTTGCTTTCCCTGGGAATCGAACCCACGACCTTGGCGTTGCTAGCGCCACGCTCTTATTGTTTGAGCTACAGGAAAGCCAGAATTTACAGGAGTAATATTTAAATAGTTACAGGAGAATTTACAGGAGTAATATTTAAATAGTGTTTTGCAGTTTAATATTCACAGACACTAGTATATATATTCGGCTACAGTCTGAAGCCCTGCGCTTGGATAAACACGGAAGCGACTGAACGCAGCTGCGGGTACCGGATATACTCGGGAGTCGGTACTACCGGTACTACAGAAATGCTAGTATCATCGCATTTTTTTATTTATTTTTTTTAACTTGGTACCAAAGTACCGGTACTTGTGGCATCCCTAGTCGCCGTTTTACTGGCTGGTTGGTCAAGTCTGAAATACTGCTAAACAGCAGACATACTGCAAACATGTTTTCATTTCTTCTTCGCTGCTCTAAACAGTGGTTGCTTTTGGCAAAACAGCACAACTTCCTGTGTTTGCAATGCATTCTGAGCAGCGAAGAAGAACCTTGCAATCGGAATCGGAACAACTCTAATAGATAGATAGATATAGTCGCACACTCTAATACTTTGTTGAACCGCATTTAGCTTTGATTACTGAGTGCATTTATCATGGCATTGATGTGGTTTCAACAACATTATGCAACATCACAACCTTTGTTTCCATCAAGAGCTTTTTGTCCAAGATCTTGGATTGACAATCGGAGAGTGGAACCACTCTGTAAAGTCTACTCCAGCAAATGACTCCTGAACCATTCTTTCACAATTTGAGCCGGATGAATCTTGGCCATGGAACACAGCCATGGGATATGTTTTCCGAAATGGGTGTTTAAGAAATAAAGAGCTGCACACTGCATCAGTAATGTTGTGATTCACCTCGTAGCTAGACTTTTTTGCTCATGGCTTATAACTCTTTAACAGAGAGACAATATTGTTGGGAAGAATGAATGGGAAAACTACTTCCAGAACCAGGGTAGCTGAAAAAGTGGGCGGCCATTGTTGCACTCTATAACATTTGTGGTTTTGTATACGGGTCATACCTGGATGGAGCCACTCCCACCAAGTTGGGCCCCAGGCCCCTAAAGAGTGAACGAGGACCTTCTTTCTCCAGTATTAACCTAAGAAAGATAGAGAGAGTTAAAACAGGATACATAACAGTGTAGCATTTTGCCATTATGGTAATCGTTAAAAATGAAAGATTTAACAACGTAACATGTTGTTGCCCTGATATTTAACACTTGCTGCACCATCTTCAATAAGTTATCCAGACCAACCAAAGGGTTTGAGACGAAGTAGGTAATTGGGAGAACCAATGCCAAGCTGTACCTTAATCAGTGCTATCTGCTGTGTGTAACTGCATATGTGACTGTTTATACTATACAGACAGCAGTCAAATAGGGCTCTGAATGTGTAATTCAGATCAACAACAACAACAAAAAAGGATGTGGGGTCATGCTGACCAGCATTATACAAACTTTTGGAATTGCAAGTCATGTTCAGACTCTTCTAGAATTCTTCTTTCAAAAGTATTTTAAAAAAACACTGCATCTGTAACTCATTTTCTTCTGACCTACTTTTTCCTTCTGATTCTGGAGTAATACAATAGGCCTGTATACCACTGCTTGCCAGAGGCCAAGAAAAGTGATTCCAATCCTGGAAAAGACAGCAAGGCTACACCCAGAAACCCTAGCTTTGCAACATTTTGCCAGACTAGCAAAATACTACCAAATGTGGCTTGTAGAGCACTACCAACTACCCAGACTACTCTCAGAGAGCCAAATAATAGAAATAGAATGTACTCTCAGTTCATAAAATGTATGAGTTAAGTATATAACTTCTTTATCTATTAATTTAATAGCCAGTTAAAATGTTTTTTAAAAATGTTTTGCAACATAATAGTCAATAACAGTTATGAAAGCAATTCAACTGCCCTTCGTGGTAGGCCAGCAACCATTTTAATAGAACATAGGTATGTTCTGAAGGTATTCGTTAGCCATTTAAGTTGCATATTTAAAGCTAGTGATGTGAGAACACTGGTTCTGCGGAGGTTAAGCAACCTCAATCGAAAGCAAAGGAACCCTCAGTTATAAATTATAATATCATATAATATCATATGGTCGAAACAGAGTTGTCAAACGCTCCAGTGCGTATTCAAAGGTTCCATTTGCAATGTGTTTTTGCAGCGGAGTAATGTAGGAAATCAGACATGTCTGTTGATCCCTTGAACGCAACGGCCAATCAGAAGTGTTTAAGAATACACTCAATGCTCAAAACAGCATAATTTTTGCTCAGTGCTAAGTTCTGCATGCTCTCAAATCCTCTTATTTTAACAAACGAAGTACAGACATGATGCAAATAACAGATTTATTGTGCAGTCAGTGTAGACTGCTTCATTGATTATAACGGAACTTTGTAAGATTGTGATGAACTATCACATCCTATTCAGATTTTGAATAAAAGTTTTGCTTTTCATGGCCAACAGCCATGTGTACTGCAAAGTTTCAATAGTGACATCCACATATAAATATGCGATTCACTTGCAAAACTGTAATGATTGATATGATAAATGTCAAATCAGATTTGACATGCATTAAGATTTTACTGCATTAAGCAATGTAAACACAGACTAATAGCTTAATAGAAAACTATTTGAATTTCCAAATGTTTTGATTCAGTAGCAGTTTTAAAAGCTATTGGTTAATTGGTTATCGGCAGGTACTGCCCAACTTAGTTATCGGTAAAATCCAATAGTGATCGACCTCTAATACAGATGGTTGTAATTTGCAGACCCAAAGAGAAACTGAACAGAGAACAGCTTTGATTGCAAGCTCAAAGTGTAGAATACAGTTGATGATCAAGCTCCTTTAAACAAAAGCTTTGTAGTGTTTATGGTACCAACAAGTGTTATGTTTTATTGAAGCATGCTGCAGTGTTTTTGCCAGTTTTCACGTGTTGTTTTTGAAACAAATCGCAACACTGGTTTAAATGCCCTGGAGCATGATAAACCAGGTTTTGCGAGGTTGGGTTTTTGAAGTACTCACTTGAGACAGTGTAGAGGCCCCGGCGGGGCCACACGGGCCACACTGGCCCCATTCACAGTGCTGAGCTGAACCTCAGAGATGTAAAGAGTCACCGAAGAAGATTGCAGCCTCGTCTTCACCACCTCCAATGGACATGTCAATATTGCACCTACAGTGCCACCACAGCTATAGATAGAGAGAGAGAGAGAGAGAGAGATTATTTATTATCCACTTTTATTTACGCAATATAATTTGCACTTAAAAACTAGTTAATTGCCATTGTGATGAAAAAAAAAAAAAAAAAAACCTTTTTAAACCATTTTGAAATGTTTAGTGCAATAAGTAAAATAAAGTTTGCTTCTGTCAAAAAACACAACTGGATCTAAAAAGGCAAAAAAATCCTCTAGCATGAATGAAAAATAAGCTGCTGGCATAAACTGTTGCATTTTTAAGTGTCAGAGCATTTTTCATTCCACTGACTAGCACAATGATTAGACTTGTTAGTCGAGGCTGCATTCTGCATTCACATCTGTATGTGGGTCAAGTTTAACATGTATTTATTTGTGTGCATATACACAGCAGGGGGAGCAGAAAAAAGGTTGACCCCACATGTAATAAATCAGGTGGCTAGGCCTAGACAAGACCCACAAACAACACCTAAAATAACTTACATGCAATAGCGTATAAACCACAGAAACTTCTCAGCGGATGGGTTTTCACGAATTGACTTTAAAAAGCATCAAATTGACTACAAACAAGATGCCTAAATTATGCAACTAAATATCAAGGTCTGACAAGACACTGGTCAATCAAACTAATAGAACAATCCTCAAACACATTCCCAGCTTGTATTATGTGTGCATAAAGTTGACAAAGGAAGCACTTAATGTTGATGACATGCTAAACCTGCTGACCTCAAAACTGAATTCTTGTGTTCTAAACCTCCGAAAGGCTATTTTTTTGTGCCGCCTTCCAAAAGACACACATACAGGGAGCAGCTGTGAACTTTGTCCCAGATATGCAGCCCTCTGGTTTGGTGCTGCTAAGGTTTACACTCTCTCACTCTCTCTCTCTCTCTCTCTCCAATGAACAGAACGATCATGCCGACTTCACGAGCAAAACCCATTTGCCACTCCTACTAAAAAGCTCTGCAGAGGCCTATTAGAAAAATTCCACAAGATTTTTTTGTATTTATTTATTATTATTCGCAGTTACATATGGAATTCTACACTATTACATAAAGAGCTTTGCTTCTGAAAAAAAGGGGAAGTAGTCTGCTAGAAAGGAACTGCTTTTAATTTCTTCCGAAATGCAAGACCAAATAGGCAAATGCAAACGTGGCCACAAAAGTGAATTCCCCTGGTCAATGATTAGTTTAGTTTTGAAGCAAAAAAAACAGATTGAACTTGGTTTACACAGTGTTCAAAGGGCTGAAACTCACAGGTGTAAACTAACAAGTCTTGCTAAAGTAACCAGACCCACATAAACAGGACCTGAACCAAATTGAAACTCAAGCCCACTCAAAAGATACTGTCATCTGACCAAACTGGTCTAATGGGTCCCACACAAGAACCACTTGTGATTATTCATAGACACAATGTGTACATTTACGTTTGTATTGTAACTGATCAATTATAATGCATTTGTGTAAATTTAAAGTCGGCTTTGAAACAGAAGTTGCGATCGTATTTTCTTCCCTATTGTGATGAATTAAAGAAATAATGATGTTCACACATAAGTCATTTATAATACAGTAAACACTGCAATATTCCATAAAATGTGAATTGCCTATTTTGATTTCATTGTGACTTTAAGAATGACCTGATTTTGAATTTTTAACAGCTAATTATTTTCATAAACATCCAGCAGCAAATACTAGCATGAGCAGGAAAAGAACCTAAGCTACCTAACTTAAGTATAAATTGTTTGTATGAAAGTGATGAAAGTCTGAAATCTGATATATGAAAAAATAGTGTTTGAATAGGGGTTTTTGCACAGGGTAGTATAAGAACTAACTTATAGGAACTAGCCACTAGGGTAATCCCCAGATAACTTTTTTGTTCGTCTAAAGGGCGCTCCTAGAACTAAAATCATTCCCAGTTCCTGTGGTGCGAACACACCAAAAAGCGGACCAGTGAAACTATAACTAACTAACCAACTATGAAAATGTTCCTCTGGTGCAAGGGTTAAATCTATGTCATAATCTATCACTGTCAAGTTAGTGCTAAAATAACTTTAAAATGGGGGGATGGGGTTCAATAAAATAACCAGTATTTGATGACAAATAGCCAATACTGACTGATAATAAAAAAAATATGCTGTCAAATCACAGCACATAAACTATGCATTTTTTTTACCATTAAAGTCAATGTTATTGGGTTATTTTTACCTGTCATTGCTATGCACTGAGACAAGGGATTTTCATTTGCACTGCTTTAACTAGGTCAGCCAGAACCGGGAACACTTCCCATAACACCTGATGTACTCGTTACATCATAAGAAGAATGGAATCTACGCTAACTTTAGTCTCTCTCTTTATCCCGAGGTTTACTGCAGTCAGCCGGATCTGGGCCGTATCCAGATCAGATGATGGACCTGCGCCTAGACATGACCAACGCATCCCTGAAATGTCTGCAGAGAGCGTGTCAATTAAACTCCCCCTGTAAATGCCGCATTGACACGACATCTCATTAAACCTGTCTCCGGCATGACGACTCCAACCTTTCGAATAATCTTATGAATATCTATTGATCTAATATGACTTCTGACCTGTAATGCTGCCAGAATCATAATCATACTCTGTTTGTTTGTCAGCCAGAGGAGAACTGGCACCCCGACTGAGCCTGGTTTCTCCCAAGGTTTTTTTTTTCCTCCATTCTGGCCCTGAAGGAGTTTTGGTTCCTTGCCATCGTCGCCTTTGGCTTTTGGCTTGCTCAGTTGGGGACACTTAAATTTTAACTATATTACTGATCTGCCCGCATTGACACTATATGATAATTGAAATTAGCCTGATAACATCACCGTTTTCAATCAAATTCTGTTGCGTTATTTTCCTGTTAACACTGTGAATCTGCTTTGAAAGAATCAGCATTGTAAAAAGTGCTATATAAATAAAGGTGACTTGACTGCTAAATGATTATCTATATCACAGAACCATCAATTTGTTTATCACACAGTTCCAGTGGCAGGTGATCTATCCATTTATAATTATAGATACAACTCATCACCAGTTATACTGCCATGGCACAGACAATATATTAATGACCTAATCTAAAAAAATATTCCCACTAACACTACATGCAACACAATCCTTTAAACTCATCATAGGAATATGATCACAGATAGCACATGTTATGCTGTTATTAGAAGCTTCTTGTTAGCCCTCTTATCACCCTCAAGGGTCTAAGTCATCAAATGACCTTCAGAGATAGAAGCTTGTTAAAGAGCAATATACTCCCCTCATATCTCTGTTACATTCCTGATTATGAAAATTGGCGAGGCAGCAACCTTTGATTCAAAGAAAATTATGTTTCTGCAGGCCTGGCAGAGTGCAAAAGAGCAGCCAGGGACATGCAGGAATGAGAATGAAGTCAAAAATAGCTGTACTATACTAGAGAGATCCCTGTCAAACATCCAGCATCAAGCTGACAGTTGAAACCACAGGCCTACGACAAAGCCTCTGATTTGCTACAGGAAACGGTGATATGCTTCACGTTCACATTCATGCAGCCTCGACTTTTTCCTGTCTCTAATCTCATTCTGCAAGGCAAAAAGCACGAGTGAAAAGCATCAAAGCAAAAACACTTCCTGCAAAACATAAAACGGCCATGTCTGGAGAGTTCCAGAGGATTCTGTGACAACACCAGAAGAGATTATGCATCTGTTGCATGACCTTGCATTCACAAATAAAGCATCGATCATCTGTAGCATGAAGACATGATTGCAGACAGCTAAATTGTTTACAGCAATGTTGAATGAACGTCTATCTGACATTTTATAATGGTCGACCTGTGATGAATGTGTATTATGCTATATTTTAAGAACAATCAAGCCCAACTATAACGGATAAATGTCAAAGAGACAGGCTGACAGCAGTGATAGATCGGTCTGTATCAGGCTCGCTACTCACCCTCCAGCAAAGAGATGAACCAGTGTGTCCCTCTGACTCATCCTTTAGCATTCTCCGCACCCACACCCAGGCCTGCAGTGCGAGCAAGAGCCGGACAGCTCCGCCGAACCCGCTGCGATTCTGCTGTACAGTCTCAGTTTAATGGATGTGGATGAGGGTTATAATGCACACAGTTATTAAGCCCTACGTCTAGCGGGCGAGATGCGTCGCGCGATGCGGCTAGCTCTGCCCGCTAACGGCTGCCGATGTGCGCAGATGCCTCTTTTTTGCCTCTGGCGGGTTCGCTTTTAATTGATCGCCTTCTGTTCTTTTAAACAACACAGACAGCTATCTGATTTCGAGGTTGTGGTTGCAGGGGAAGCGGTTTTTGTGGAGCTATATCCGTGTAGAATCGGTAGTGCCAGTGAATCAGAGGCTGACGAGCTGACTGAGATGGACACCAGAGTCGCTATTTACGAGCCAATCAGAAACCGCAAAACAGAGGCCGCGATTGGTCGGTTTGCGGCGTGACGCAATTTGCCCCGCCCCATCATGCTCCTTTCACATGATCCTGGAATTGATAAATCGTAAATATTGATTTATCCCGTTTTTAGAGGTTAAGACACATAGGCTATATTTGCACGTTTGTTTATAGGGCGAATTTAACTATGCTGCTATTAGTTGCCCTCACACGTTAGCTGAGATTAGTTTAACAGCACAGCGTCATATTTACATCCGAGAATGAATGAGGACATTCATAGTGGGCTATTCAGAATATTTATTTATTTATTTATTTATTTTTCGTGGTGTATTGTGATGATAGACATCAATGTCAGCTTATGCACAGTGGGTTTGCACGCACTTGGTTCCCCTCACATGGAAAATATCCACTTTCACTTTTTTATCTGTTAGACACATAACCTACTTCCTTTAAATAAATAAATAAAAATTGAGTAACTTAGCCCTTGATATCTGGTCTGAGAAACTAGAAATACCAGGAATTATCAAAATGTGATTAAAATCAGGTTAATCGGATTAAAATCTTTAAAGTTCATGTTAACTTAAATGTTAAATTTAAAGTGCATAATTTCTAGGCTGTTTTTTCCTAACTATATGTTCATTTCTACAAAATGTATTTGACTAGAAATGTCTCTATGTGAGTGCAATATATATATATATATATATATATATATATATATATATATATATATATATATATATATATAAACCCTTATCTAGTACATCACAAATGCATGAAAAAGTTATAGAATGCATGTGTCAAAAGGAATGGGAACACTGTAATATGTAAATGAATGAAGACCCGTGTCTGTCAGCTGACAAGAGTTACAGCATCCCTTATAAGAAAATCTGGTTTCCTTACTAAATAGCTGAATAAAATGCACACGCCTCTTGGTTTCAAGATTAGAGCTACAATTGTACAAGCTCAGATCATGTGCATGGGAAATCTAATTTCTCTTGGCATGCCAACCTAATGAAATACAATGAAAATGTGGTTCAGACAGGGTCTCCGATCCCTTTATAGAGTTAAAATAGTTTAGATGGCTGACTTATGACCGCTTTTTTTCTTTTATAGATAATTCACAAGATGACAAATGCAACTGCAAGAACAATGACCTCAAATTAGGATGCCCTGATAAGGTCATCAATCAATGATCTCATCCCAGAATGAGCAACTGTGACTTCAGTGAGGTTCAATTGTGCAATTGAACTGATATTTTTCTCTTATTTTCAGATTTTTTTTTATGCTTTCTGCGTTTCAGCTAAAATGACAGTAGAGAGATGATGATAGAGAAAACATGAGGAGGAAAGCACCAGTAAATGGAACAAGCTGGACTGTCTTTCACGCCAACTGGCAAAATTGTCCTATTAGTCAAATAAATATGTTATCAGCTTCATGTCATTTCCATCTCATGCCATGAGTAGGGTCACAAGAAAGCTGCAATAAAATTAAAGTTTGATGCGCAGCACCTTGGAATCCATTAGAACTTACAGAACTACTCTCATTCAATGGGCCTAAACTGGTGCTGGAAAGAACAGGTCCATGATTAACTGTGCCTCACGTTATTCCAACCCATCTATTGTCAAAGGGAACAAAGTTCACCATCAAACATTGCTGTTCATTTCCATTTCCTTAGTAGCTATTGTCATACACACTGTGAAATTGTTTTGAAATGCAGTGTCGAAATCTTTAATGTATTGCATGACTTAAATCAGCTTAATATTAAACCATGATAGAAACATCTGTAGAGCAACGGTCAGCAGAAGAACTTTGTTTAACCTAGATAAGAATTCTAAAATTAGATTGATCTGTAGGTTCAGCCACTCCAAACACCACAAGAAGAAAACTTGCTTGACCTAGTCTGAGCATTTTTCTTTAATAATTTGATTTTAATATTTTGTTATTTTTTTAATAACTAAACTACTTATGCTTGTTGTTATCTATCTATCTATCTATCTATCTATCTATCTATCTATCTATCTATCTATCTATCTATCTATCTATCTATCTATCTATCTATCTATCTATCTATCTATCTATCTATCCATCCATCCATCCATCCATCCATCCATCCATCCATCCATCCATCCATCCATCCATCCATCCATCCATCCATCCATCCATCCATCATCTATTTTGAAGAATTGTATTATTATTTGATCAGGTAAGCATTTAGTGCCACCTGACAGGTTACATTTCACGCAACCTTTTTGTATTTGCTTTTATAGTGTTTTTACAAGTGAAGTGTCCATTTTCAAAACTATTAGTACAAAAATCTAAACTGATCACACTTGTAACACAGTCGTTCTTTCAAAACCTGACCCCGTGCTTTCATTACAGCTATACACATTTTCAATCCACATAATCATTGTATAAAATACACTTACCAAATCTATACTGTAGCTGAGCTTTATAAGGGTGAGTTACAGTAACGTGGCAGTCTCTACCAATGTAATCTGTTTACAGTATCACATGGATTGTAATGTAAATTTAGTGTAAAATGCTGTATTTGATGCCATCTGTCTGATGTAGTTGTCGTTTCCTCTGCTTTGTATATCCTGCTATATGTTCACAAATTGAAAATCTTTCTCACACACATGCACACACACATACACACGCGCAATTGTAATGCCAAAATACTGAAATGTTTGAAAAAAGTACACTTTTGATGATCTGTCATGATATTACTAGTTTTAAAAATGTAACCCTTGCTTATGAAAATTGCGTCAAAGCAATAATAATAATTGAAACAATTATTTGCTTTTAAATTGCTTCACCAATGTTACAGTGAGTAGTTTCTGAAACCAGGCTTTTGTTACTAAACCAGACCCAAATAGACACAAGATGGCTGCAAGATTATCATAATACACATCGCGTGTTTCCCACACAGATAATGAGAGTCCTATCCAGGTCTCATGACGTTAAGGCTGGGTCTGGTGTGAGTTGTCTTCTAATAGAGTGCACGTTTTTCAGCTCATATGACTCCTGAGTGAAGCCCTCCGATGTTCAGTTACAGTATCTGATCAACTAATCTGTCATTCTGTGGCTCACATGACAGACAGCATCCTGGGCCAAAGCGGAGGTCAGTCAAAGCCTTACAAGTTGCTGGTAAAATAAGCTGATTGATTATGTAATTGGATAAAGGTGTTAAATGAGTATTGTCCAAAACCTTTTCAATCATCTTTTTGATTACTTAAAAAATAAAAAACTTTAGGACATTAGGTTTTCTGTGCTAAAGTTCTATATACATTTCATTTATTTTTATTACCAAATATTCTGTGATTGCTTGTGTATTTACAGTTCAAATAAGTCAAGCCAGTTTTGTTGAGGTTTTAAGGTGTTTCTGGGAAAATGAGTGTCAACCTCAAGGTTTTTGATGACTATAGGATGTCACGTTTTTGTTGTTGTATGCTTGTTTGCCTGTTTTAGACTTTGACATGATGATGATAACAACCAAAATGTGAGGACAGAACACAAAGTGAAGCAAAGGTCAGAGTCAAATTAAGTTGACATATGCACAGTCCGTTAGCATATAGTCTACCAAAGTTTCCAAATCTTTCTCTGGTTAAATTTTAGACAAAGTGAAATGTTGACATCAGAAAAATGAGTGGGGCTGAAGGATGTGCTTTGATTTTTACTTATTTACCATTTCAACATAAAATGAGATACAACTTCGACTTGATGAATCATAATTTTTGTGTTATGCAAAAATATTTTATTGATCTTATCAAACAGACTTAAAAATTGAATTCCTTATTTATTTTTGTTTATTTGAATATTATTTATATATATTATTCATTTACAAGACCATATACACTGTAAAGTACTGTCGTTTTTGATGAGATTTGGCGACATCTGCTGGAGATTGTGAAGCTTTATCCATGTAGTGAGCAGAGCTGAATCTTCTGGACTTTATGAATGTGCAACAACCTTTGACTTAAAGTTTATAAAAAAATGTGTATGTTTGATATAATTTTCACACCAATGGTCCTACTGTCATACTCTTTAAAGGTGCAGTGTGTAGTATTTATGAGGATCTATTGACAGAAATAATATACATAACTATGTTTTCATAACTTTACATGTCACTGCCGGTTGTATATTCTGTATATAACTGTGTATGTGACAAATAAAACTCTTGAATCTTGAATCTTTCAGTGGTGTATAAAGACCTTACATAATGAACTGTTATGTTTTTATTACCTTAGAATGAGTCATTTCTATCTACATACACCGCAGTGAAGTCTCCGGCTGTGGTCGAAATCGCCCCCTACACCGTCATTCACTATTCCCTACATTAGTCCACTGATATAGGCCACTTGAGGGAGTGAATGAAAACGAGTGAGTGAATTTGGACACTGAGCGGCTGGAAGGGCTGCCGCTTTTGCAGTTTATGCTTGCTGTTTATTTGAAATGCTCCAGTAATAATGAAAAGATTTATCTTGAACTCTGCCGTGGAAACTCACATGTATAAACCTTAATAAAACAATTTAATAATCAATTAAAAAGAAATGTATGCCTGTATGCATGATATTGCACTGGACCAGTGCGGTTTGGAAGATGGATGGATGATTGATTCAGCTGCGGGCACCATCTCCTGGCAGAAATCTCCCCCACAGGGCACTATCTGAGGGAACAGCCATTTGTAGTGATGCCTGAAACCATAGTGGACGTTATTGAGTGCACTCATTCAATCCCACAATGCACCGCAATAACGAGTTTACAACCGATGTACGCTCGATGGCTAGATAATACCCATAATGCACTGTGAGAGTCGTGCCGTGTGGCGTCGGAACCGTTGTATGTGGGTGGGACAAGACCCACCCACTTTTTAAGACCAACGATATTATTACCATTTCCCAGTAAGTTCAGCGCCACACAAGTAGAGAGCGCTATATAAGTGTCACCGTCCCACAGGTGGGACGCTCGGCGCTCTTTTTTTTATTGATACCTTTTTTTCGTATCCTATATTTTAGTAATCATCATAAATTATGTATCATTTGAAAGCTTACGAACTCAAAATTCATCCGACGTTGCCTTACCATGGAAACGGTACTCAAATTTCTTCGAGCAGGCTCCTCCCCTAGTGGGGGGTGTCATGTTTCATATTACAAAATTTATTTTAACTACTTTATAATCAAAATCTTTTCTAATCTTGACAAAACACATATCATCGGAAAGGTCAGAGTCTCAAAGTTCCATATTTGGTGACTGTTTTGTGATATTTGGACAGAAATGTACAGGAAAATGCATAAAAAAACAATAAATGGAATGTGGATGACACTCTGTGGCTATTTTTGGTACAGCACCTAAACAAAATCTCATGGGAAATCTCAAATCTATTTTTGTGATATCAACTTTAAATTTGGAACACAGCTTGGTTTGACATATGGCTTTGATTTTATAGTAATTTTAGAGTAAATGTTTTTTGTAAAATATATATTTTATATAGAATAAAAAATATTTAGTACAGTATTTTTCATTTACAGTTTATTTTAAACTTCCATAACTTTTCATACTTTCATATTTTGAATTGCTTTCACTTCGGCAATAATCTGCCGAGTGTTTTCTTTAAAACAAATTTGGGTTTATATTCCAATGCATTCTTGAATTACAGCCATTTAAGTTTGGATAGTGCATTTTAATGTCTATTCTCAAAAGTGGGGGTTAGTTAAGGGGTTAACTTGTTGACTTACATTTTGTTGTTCTCTCAGTTCTATAATTTGAAGAACAATGAAAGATAATATTTCTTCAAAAAGCATGGCTGTTCTCTTCTGAGAAAAAATCTGGCACAAAATACTTGTGCAGGTAAGCACTGTGCGTGACACAAAGCAATGAACCACACTGTAAGCATTTTTTATTTTATTTTATTTTATTTTAACAAAGAAGCAAAGCTCAAACAAAACAGCATCCCTTCCGATGCCTTCAGTGTCAGAATTTGCTCACTCATTTTCATTCACTCCTTTAAGTGGACTAGTGCAGCAATGGAGAATGAGGGTACATGGGACGAATAAAAAAAAACGACTCTATGGGTTGTTTTTCAAGTGCCTTATTACAACCTTTATTTATGTTTTAAAGTCATGCGCCCTCTAGCTGGTGTAAAAATAATGACAGTGTCATGTTACGTCTGTCGCCATGAAATGACATATGTCGTAACCAATCAAAATGCGTGGTCATTTAAATGCAATGTGTGGACTTTTTACCACCACTTGTCATATTTCCATTTAACAAAAATCTTTTTTTTTTTTTATTAACAACTACACCCACCCCTAAACCTACCCAGTGATTTATAAGGCATATACACTTTATAGGGCATATTCACATGTGCTCCCTGGGATCACACCCACAATTGCATGATCACATGATGGTGTATTTTGCAATGCTCTATCAATTGAGCTACGCAAAACCCAAAATATTACGCAAATAAAAGGAAACAAAGCATTAAGATGAAAGTTGTCGATAGGGGTGCAACTTTAGTCAACGCTCCTATTGGTCATATTTCATGAATTAAAATGAAAGTGTCCTGTTGTCGATAGGGGTGCAACTTTAGTAAATGCTCCTATGGGTCATATTTCAGGGAAGTGACAAACGACCTACATAGGCATATTGGTTGGAGGACATGTTGGCCGATCGGTCTGCGCAGTGCTGGTGCATCGGACAAGCCTCTTCTCCAGCCATTGCGCATACATCTACTGTACACTCAATACTGCAGTGCATTGTGGGATTAAATTAATGCACTCAAAAACGTCCACTATGGTTTCGGACACCACTACAAATGGCTGTTCCCTCAAATAGTGCCCTATTTAAGGGTATGGGGGCGATTTCAGACACAGCCACCATTCTGCACCATGACCGCCATGTTTCTACAGTAGCCCTAAACGGACAAACTTCTCTACAGAGCACTAGCTACTCCCTGCTATCTCAGACGACAACATTTGTGTCAGTGTTGGCCACCGTAGTTTCTCTACATGCTTCGCAAGGGAGGGGTGAATGCTAGACAGTTGCAATTCACAACCTCACCACTAGATTCCGCTAAAATTTACACAGTGCACCTTTAAACACTCTTTTGGGGTAATGAAATGACAAACATTGCATGGCCATCTACTGGTCTTCTCTACCATTTTCTGCCCTCTTCTGGTCTTCTCTACCTTTTTCTGCCCTCTACTGGTCATACACACACACACTCATCATCTGTGTATTTAAATTCCTGGTTGTTTTCAGTTCAGTGTCCGGTACTGTTCATGTCTGCATGCTATCGCACATGTTGCTTATTGATTTGGATTGGTCTATTAAACATTGTTATTATCATCATCTTCCTTGAACCTGAGCATTATAAATGTAGTTCCTCCATGGTGACACGAGTCCCCATGAATCAGTGTGCATTCAGGTTGAAGTCCCCACTGGGATAGAAAAACATGAACACACACACATTTGTTTGTTGTAAGAAACTCCCAATAGACTTTTATTGCTGTGAAAATATGCTAATAATTAATACATCCTGTCCCCTCATCACATATGCTTTTCCCCATATATATCCCCTATACACACACACACACACACACACACACACACACACACATATATACATACATACATACATATATATATATATATATATATATATATATACACACAATCACCTAAAGGATTATTAGGAACACCATACTAATACTGTGTTTGACCCCCTTTCGCCTTCAGAACTGCCTTAATTCTACGTGGCATTGATTCAACAAGGTGCTGAAAGCATTCTTTAGAAATGTTGGCCCATATTGATAGGATAGCATCTTGCAGTTGATGGAGATTTGTGGGATGCACATCCAGGGCACGAAGCTCCCGTTCCACCACATCCCAAAGATGCTCTATTGTGTTGAGATCTGGTGACTGTGGGGGCCATTTTAGTACAGTGAACTCATTGTCATGTTCAAGAAACCAATTTGAAATGATTCGAGCTTTGTGACATGGTGCATTATCCTGCTGGAAGTAGCCATCAGAGAATGGGTACATGGTGGTCATAAAGGGATGGACATGGTCAGAAACAATGCTCAGGTAGGCCGTGGCATTTAAACAATGCCCATTTGGCACTAAGGGGCCTAAAGTGTGCCAAGAAAACATCCCCCACACCATTACACCACCACCACCAGCCTGCACAGTGGTAACAAGGCATGATGGATCCATATTCTCATTCTGTTATGCCAAATTCTGACTCTACCATCTGAATGTCTCAACAGAAATCGAGACTCATCAGACCAGGCAACATTTTTCCAGTCTTCAACTGTCCAATTTTGGTGAGCTTGTGCAAATTGTAGCCTCTTTTTCCTATTTGTAGTGGAGATGAGTGGTACCCAGTGGGGTCTTCTGCTGTTGTAGCCCATCCGCCTCAAGGTTGTGCGTGTTGTGGCTTCACAAATGCTTTGCTGTATACCTCGGTTGTAACGAGTGATTATTTCAGTCAAAGTTGCTCTTCTATCAGCTTGAATCAGTCGGCCCATTCTCCTCTGACCTGTAGCATCAACAAGGCATTTTCGCCCCACAGGACTGCCGCATACTGGATGTTTTTCCTTTTCACACCATTCTTTGTAAACCCTAGAAATGGTTGTGCGTGAAAATCCCAGTAACTGAGCAGCTTGTGAAATACTCAGACCGGCCCGTGTGGCACCAACAACCATGCCACGCTCAAAATTGCTTAAATCCCCTTTCTTTCCCATTCTGACATTCAGTTTGGAGTTCAGGAGATTGTCTTGACCAGGACCACACCCCTAAATGCATTGAAGCAACTGCCATGTGATTGGTTGATTAGATAATTGCATTAATGAGAAATTGAACAGGTGTTCCTAATAATCCTTTAGGTGAGTGTATATATATATATATATATATATATATATATATATATATATATATATATATATATACATATACACATATACACACACACACACACACTGATCAGGCATAACATTATGACTAATAATGACTAATATTGTGTTTGTCCCACTTTTTCTGCCAAAATAGCCCTGACCCATCTATGGAATCCACTAGACCCCTGAAGGTGGACTGTGGTATCTGGCACCAAGATGTTAGCAGCAGATCCTTTAAGTCAGGGTTCCTCAAACTTGGTACTTTAAAGTCCTGTAAGTTGTGAGGTGGGATCTCCATGAATCTGATTTGTTTGTTCAGCACATCCCACAGATGCCTGATTGGATTAAGATCTGGGAAATTTGGAGGCCAAGTCAACACCTCAAACTCGTTGTTGTGCTCCTCAAACCATTCCTGAACCATTTTTGCTTTGTTGCAGGGCGCATTATCCTGCCACAAATCCTCATTATCCTCACCTGAGAAAATATTGCACAAATCCAGTCCGTGGAGTGGAATGGCGAGCAAGTGAAGACACCTGAGCCTAATCCATTACCGGCCACTAGTAGAGGCGAGTACATAGTCGGAAACAAGCTCCACTCGGAGATTGTAAAATCTGGCGAATGTGTCGCCCAGCCTGCAGGTCTACAGATGTCTGCTAGCGAAGCGCCATGTGCTAAAGCCCAAGAGGAGGCCATGCTCCGAGTAGAGGGGCATGGACGCCTCTGCGTCTGGTAAGCCAAAACAATGGCGTCCACTATCCAGTGGGACAACCTTTGCTTTGAGAGAACCTTTCTCTTCAGCTTCCCACCATAACAGACAAAGAGCTGGTCTGAAGTCCTGAAACACTGTGTTCTGTCTATGTAGGCACGGAGGGCGTGTACTGAACAGAGCAGTGCCAAGGCTGGGTCTGCCTCCTCCAAGGGCAGCGCTTGCAGGTTCACCACCTGGTCTCTGAACGGTGTGGTGGGAACCTTGGGCACATATCCAGGATCACGTGAGAGTTGGCCGGCCCGAATTCCAGGCACGCATCGTCAACCGAAAATGCCTGCAGGTCCCCTACCCTCTTGATGGAGGCCAAAGCGATCAGGAGCGCTGTCTTCATTGACAGGAACTTAAGATTGACTGATCACAATGGCTCGAAGGGAGGCCTCTGCAGAGCATCTAAAACTACTGAGAGGTCCCAAGAGGGTACGAGGGGAGTGCGAGGAGGATGTAGTCTCCTGGCACCCCTCAGGAACCTGATGACTTCTGACTCCATATGATGAGATGGCGGGCAAGTTAAAACATGCGGCGGGAGCGCAGACCACCCTGATGGTTGATGGTACGTTACTGTGGCTGTGTTGTCTGACCGGACTAGTACGTGTTAACCCTTGAGCAGCACTCGGAAGCAGTGCAGGGCGAACCATACTGCCAGCGAGGCAATTGACATGCAGGCAGCGCTGGGGTCCTGTCCAGGAGCCCGCAGCAGCATGTCCATTGCACATGACACGTGGCAGAGGCATCTGTTGATACAACAATGTGCCTGGAAACTCATTCTAAGGACACGCCGGCCCATAGAAAGCTGAGGTTCGAGCATGGGGGGAAGGTCTGCAGGCAGGCCTGAGTCACTGGGACCCTGAGCGTGCCTGACTGCCATGCCCATCTCGGGACTCGATTGCGAAGCCAGTGCTGAAGCGGTGTCATATGAAGCAGTCCGAGCGGCGTTACTGCGGCTGCAGATGCCATATGCCCCAGGAGCCTCTGAAATAACTTCAGTGGAGCCGCACTCTTGCTCTCGATTTGACGGAGGCAAGTCAGCAGTGACTGCATGCGCTCACTCGTAAGCTGCGCGCACATGGCGATTTCCATACCGAGAAAAGAATTCCTCTGCACTGGGCAGAGTTTGCTCTTTTCCCAGTTGACGTCGAAAGCCCAGACGGGCTAAGTGCTGGAGCATTAGATCTCTGTGTTCGCACACCTGCTCTCGAGAGTGACTCAGTATGAGCCAGTCATCGAGGTAGTTCAGGACGCAAACCCCGTGCTGCCTGAGTGGCGCAAGGATTGCCTTGACAATCTTCGCGAAGACGTGAGGGGACAGAGCTAGCCCGAGTGGGAGGACCGCATACTGATATGCCCGCCCCTCAAAAGCAAACCGTAGAAACGGTCAAGGAATAATGGAGACATGGAAGTAGGCGTCCTTCAGGTCGATCGCTGCAAACCAATCTGCTGGACGAACACATTCAAAAAGGCGTTTCACTGTCAACATCCTGAACAGAAGCCTGTGAAGGGATCGGTTCAGGACACGCAGGTTTTCTTGTGTACAATGAAGTAAGGGCTGTAGAAGCCAGACTTCATTTCGGCTCGAGGGACAGGCTCGATCGCACCCTTCGCCAGCACGGTGGCAATCTCCACATGCATGACAGGGGCGTTGGGCCCCACCATGGTGTACCGGACTCCACAGAAGCGGGGAGGAGCCTGAGCGAACTGAATCGCATAGCCGAGGCTGATGGTCTTCGCGACCCAGCGGGACAGTCCGGGAAGCTCTAGCCAGGCTCCCAAGAACTGCACCAGCCATTCGGACCACAGACATACCCCGGGTGGGGCAGCGAGGTAGCGTGACCGGCCCGGACGTGGGAGGCGTAGCGTCCCAGTGTGGGGGCACGATCAGCAGCTGTGTCCTCAGCAGCTGAGACAGAAAGGATGTGCGTTTCCTCGGGGGTCTGCTCTGAGAGGATGCTGGCGACAGAGAGGGATGAGAGCGGTGTGGCCCAGGGGCGGTGCACACTGCCGTGATCGGTCTCTGGGTGCTCAGGGATGGGTATGTCAGTGCTTTATTTAACCTATTAGGGTGCTGCTGACCAGCAGCGGAACAAAAGATTCTCCCCCAGCCCTCCTCCTGCCATCTCCTGGAAATAACTGCCCATCCCTGAGCTGTCTGCGTCAGGAGTGCCGCTTAGCCTGGCGTTTCTTTGCGGGCTGTGGGGCTGGAGTGGACTGGGGCGCCTTCCTGCAGCGTCCTCCATGGCGTGGCCCGGGTGAAGGCTGCTGCTGGGGCGGCGAGGGCCGCAGGAGGGCGCCCTCGGTGGCGAGCAGGCTGAGGCAACTGTGCCGGTGGCTGGGTGGAGGCAGCAGCTGGCCGCCGGGCAGTATGTGTCTGATGGCCTCAGTCTGCTTCTGGGTGGCTGAGAATTGTTGGGCGAAGCTCTCAACCACGCCGCCGAATAGCCCTTCCTGGGATATGGGGGCATCGAGGAAACGAGTCCGCTCGGTGTCCCGCATATCGGCCAGGTTGAGCCATAGATGTCTCTCCTGGACCACAGCTGTGGACATCACCTGGCCCAGGGAGCATGCGGTCACCTTCGTCACCCGGAGGGCGAGGTCGGTGGTGTTCCCGCAGTGAGAACATGACTCATCCACAAACACTGCCTGAGCGTGCTGCAAGCCCAAACATGTCAGGCAGTGATTGTGCCCATCAGAGGGCAGCAGAGACCGGCCACACCCAGAAGCACATGGGCGAGACATCCTGAAAAGGACGTGCCCTGTGTGAGTTCTTTTGTTAGAGGAAACCTCGCAGGCGATGCCGAAGCACCCAGGGAAACATACACCAGCTGAGACTGACCACTGCAGACCGGGAACACCCCACAAGAGCTGCAGTTTTGGAGATGCTCTGACCCAGTCATCTAGCCATTACAATTTAGCCCTTGTCAAACTCGCTCAAATTTTTATGCTTTCCCATTTCTCCTACTTTTAACACATCAACTTTGAGGACAAAAATGTTAACTTGCTGCCTAATATATCCCACCCACTAACAGGCGCCGTGATGAAGAGATAATCAGTGTTATTCACTTCACATGCCAGTGATCATAATGTTATGCCTGATCTGTGTGTGTGTGTGTGTGTGTGTGTGTGTGTGTGTGTGTGTGTGTGTGTGTGTGTGTGTGTGTGTATATATATATATATATATATATGTTATTAATAATTTGTATATTACATTTTTAAACTAGCAAAGCAGACCTTATTTATAATTTATTTATTTATTTATTATTAGTATTATTATTATTAGAAGTAGTAATAGTATTTGTAGTATCTGCGCCATTTCCTTTTTTCCTTTATTCCGTTTTCCTCCATGGGAACATCACTATAAACTAGTCCCTAGAATATAGGCTGTTGTGTTTTGTTTGGTTCCCATCAAGATGAAAGTTTTTTTATTTTTTTATTTTTTCTAGAATGTAATGATAATATATGAAGAAGCCTACTCCACAGAGACACTTTTTCACCAGCTCCTTGTTTTCTTTTTTTTTTTCTGTAACATTTCTTCATATTTCATGTTTGCAGTGTGCCTGAAGCTGTGCATAATAACTCATTATTTTACAGAGAGATCATTACAGCTTGGGACTTTCACAGGATCTTTCAGCAAGCAGCTGCACATTCAGAACTTCCTTTTCCTTATTGGGATAGAGACGGTTTAACTGTGTGATAGAACACATTTTAGTGTTAAAGACCTCATGAAAGTAAATTAGACTTTTCTTAACTTAGAGTTTTCGATGTCTGTATATTTGAAATCTCTGCTACTGTGCGCCTAAATGGCAGAACTTGCTTTTTGCAGGTATAGGCGATTTATTTAGAGTCAACATCAATTTCACTATGCAGATTTTTGTCCATTCAGATGCTCTCTCCTGAATACAAATGGCACCTGACTATAAAGTAGCAAATCATGATTCATGGCTGTGAAGTAACAAAAGACAACTGTCAATTTACAAAAAAAGGAGGATTTTTATTTAAGCTGTCATGTTATAAACATTATTGAGCATAAAATCTCTCTCTCTCTCTCTCTCTCTCTCTCTCTCTCTCTCTCTCTCTCTCTCTCTCTCTCTCTCTCTCTCTCTATATATATATATATATATATATATATATATATATATATATATATATATATATATATATATATATATATATATATATATATATATATATCTCTATATATATATATATTATCCTCTGGCCACCAGATGTCGCCACCTGATCGTCGATTTAAAGTGTTTCGCTTCAGTTGGGCAAGTGTTTCTTGTTACATTGGGGACTATCTTTACCCTTGGTCTTAAAAAAAAATAAAAAATATTTGTGACAAAAGAATGATGGTGAGGGTCATTTGGGAGTACAGCAGGTTTACAATAGCACAATATAACCGTATGAAATACAATGTTACATCATCTCGCATACAAAATCAAGTCCGGACATTGTGATTTATTTATTTTTTAATGTTAACTAGTAATATTTCAGCTGACCGTGCGCGCTTATGGTTTGATTATATAAAAAAAGAGTCTTCTTTTCCTCTTTTTTTTTTTTTTTTGCCTGTATCCCTCGTCTCATTCTCTTTTTTCATCCACCCTTCTCTCATTCTCTCTCTCTCCGTCCTCTGCAAACTGGGTCAGACTCGGTTCTCTCAGATCTAAGTGTCTTAGTAGGAAGCACCCTATCCCACCTCCCCCTCTACTGCAGAGAGTGTCATAACTGCAGGAGAGAGGGGTTTCTGAAGGAGGAGAGGAGTCCACACTCACTAAGGTTTTCCACTCACACCACTCTGGTTTTCTCACCGTTCTGTACATCTTCATTGAGATGAGCATTCTAGCTGATGAACTGCTTGCTAGCCATCTTCTGTGTCTTTTGAAGTGGAAGGCCTGTAGGTTAAGGTGTTAATACATTTTTATTTTTAGTGATTTTTCAGATTTTCAGTGTTGTTAGTGCTTTTATGGGTCTTGTTGCATATATTATATATATATTATATATATATATATATATACACACACACACACACTGACCTAAAGGATTATTAGGAACTCCTGTTTAATTTCTCATTAATGCAATTATCTAATCAACCAATCACATGGCAGTTGCTTTAATGCATTTAGGGGTGTGGTCCTGGTCAAGACAATCTCCTGAACTCCAAACTGAATGTCAGAATGGGAAAGACAGGTGATTTAAGCAATTTTGAGCGTGGCATGGTTGTTGGTGCCAAATGGGATGGTCTGAGTATTTCACAATCTGCTCAGTTACTGGGATTTTCACGCACAACCATTTCTAGGGTTTACAAAGAATGGTGTGAAAGGGGAAAAACATCCAGAATGCGGCAGTCCTGTGGGTGAAAATGCCTTGTTGATGCTAGAGGTCAGAGGAGAATGGGCCGACTGATTCAAGCTGATAGAAGAGCAACTTTGACTGAAATAACCACTCGTTACAACCGAGGTATGCAGCAAAGCATTTGTGAAGCCACAACACGCACAACCTTGAGGCGGATGGGCTACAACAGCAGAAGACCCCACCGGGTACCACTCATCTCCACTACAAATAGGAAAAGAGGCTACAATTTGAACAAGCTCACCAAAATTGGACAGCTGAAGACTGAAAAATGTTGCCTGGTCTGATGAGTCTCGATTTCTGTTGAGACATTTAGATGGTAGAGTCAGAATTTGGCGTAAACAGAATGAGAACATGAATCCATCATGCCTTGTTACCACTGTGCAGGCTGGTGGTGGTGGTGTAATGGTGTGGAGGATGTTTTCTTGGCACACTTTAGGCCCCTTAGTGCCAATTGGGCATTGTTTAAATGCCACGGCCTACCTGAGCATTGTTTCTGACCATGTCCATCCCTTTATGACCACCATGTACCCATTCTCTGATGGCTACTTCCAGCAGGATAATGCACCATGTCACAAAGCTTGAATCATTTCAAATTGGTTTCTTGAACATGACAATGAGTTCACTGTACTAAAATGGCCCCCACAGTCACCAGATCTCAACCCAATAGAGCATCTTTGGGATGTGGTGGAACAGGAGCTTCGTGCCCTGGATGTGCATCCCACAAATCTCCATCAACTGCAAGATGCTATCCTATCAATATGGGCCAACATTTCTAAAGAATGCTTTCAGCACCTTGTTGAATCAATGCCACGTAGAATTAAGGCAGTTCTGAAGGCGAAAGGGGGTCAAACACAGTATTAGTATGGTGTTCCTAATAATCCTTTAGGTGAGTGTGTGTGTATATATATATATATATATATATATATATATATATATTAATATGGAGCATGTTCAAACACTGTTACAGGTTACATTTGTTACCAAAGAAATATACACAAACGGAACTGAGCCTTTTCTTTGCATGTAAATGGTCCAAAAAAAAAAAAACCCTGATGATTCAACCTGAACTTCACATTTTTTGTCCAATATGCCCCCCTAGAATGAGTCCCTCCCCTGAAACTGGTTAGCAAGTAATGCTAACCGGCTGTTGTGACTACATCAATATTCCTTGCCTAAAATGTCTGTTTCAGTCAGAAATATATCAAGGACCAAAAAGAGAAAAATAGCTTGTCAAGAGATTTGCCGTTTTATCAGTATCTCCACTGAGGAGTCAAAGTCTGTCAGAAGCTCTTTTAAAATGCGCCTGGTTGTTTTTTTATGAGTCCGCTGGGTGTGATATTTGCTGTGTGATGTTGACCTGCATGAGGTAAAATAGCAAAACTTCCCCTCTTTGTCAAATACTTCCTGACCTCAGTGAATGGCACACTGCTTTAGTTGGATTTTTCTAATAGGCTGATGACGTTTCTTCCCCGTTGGCGCCATGCAGAATGTGTGTTTGCACGTGTGCGTGAGTGTGCATGCACAAGTCTTGTGTAAGCGCTGTGCAGGCAGACGCGCTGGTGAGACAGGGCATTTTGGAAATTAAAATCAGAATTTTACATGAAGATACTCGAAGATCACAGCAGCCCTTCTTAAGCCAAAACTCCTTTAATGTTTATATCACACTTTTTTCCCCTCCCAAATTCTTCGTGTATAATTGATAACATGCTGATACACTCCTGATACATACTGCAGAACTTTGATCTGTTGTGACTGCAACATCTTTGACGCACAGGGTGTATATTTCAGTTCACATACTACTTCTGCATACTAAAAGTTTGCACTTAGCTAGCTGCCGTTAGGAAAGTGTGTACTTTTAAATATGTAGTAAGCCAGTACATCACTATTTACAATATTTTGCTTGTGCTACATCCTACAATTTGCGCCTCGTTCACATCAGACTGTTTTGTCAAAGATTGCACATTAGCATTAGCATCTAGCTCATTCCTTTAAAGGCTACACAAAATCAGAACTAACCCTATTGACTTGGCAGACGTTCCTGGTCTTAATTTAATGAATTATAAGTAAAAATAAAAGACCCAGGATGGCATGCACACATGATTGGGCTAATTTTATACATAATTAGCCCTTGCACTCAGTTTTCAAACTATACCGTGGCCTTTGTATGGTGTTTGTGCTCTTGCACGTGCCTCAAAAGAGGACTTACAAAGATACATAACAGCTACAAGTGTATGCACTACTTGCTTTATGCAAGCACTATGTAGGATAAATCACTATACACGATACTTTATCAACATTAATTGATAGGTCAAACAGCAAACAGCCACCCACAAATAGTCTATAAACAAAGTATCCGGCTGTCTTTGAGTTCACATGAACAATGGTTAAAGTTACTTGTCAGGCTACAGAAGAATACCATAATTCCTCCGTTCAACTAAGCTTAAGACATCGATAGTCACGGCACGCAGACCTATAATAACCCGGCCACAACATATAATTGGGAATAACATGCCTTACCTTAACACAGAATCGACCACAGAGGCCTGGGGCAGCTTCCTTTGCTGTTCGTCCAGAAATTCAAGAAGTGGATATTCGTTTATATTTTTTCTACAAATCTTTGTTGCGTTAAAATGTACTAAACATGAGTGGAATCTGCACCGCAGCGCCACCACACCATGATGCTCATGACAAGAATAGCATGTATAGTTATCTTTATTGAAGTGAATTAGGTTTAAATCGCCATCATGCATGAATGAATTATATTTTTGCAATTTTACACATACACAAAACTGAAATTGCACGTGAAAATAACACATTGTCAATATTTTTTGAGACACCCCCCCCCCAAAAAAAATCACGTTTTTAGGGGAGCCCATGTCTTATTAAGTGGCGCCAAGCTCCCCCGTAGTTCGCACCCTGCTTGCGCTTCAGAAGAGAAGCATTTTGTTATGACAGATAAAATCAAGTCATGCATGCTCTACTTATATTGACTTTAAAATAATTTCTTAAGATTAAGGGCCATATTTTAACAATCTGAGCACATGGTCTAAAGTGTATGGCGCAACTTAGGGCAGACTGCTACATGGCGGAATTTGCAAGCAGAAAGACTGAACGCTTCTCCAGAGAGGAATCCTTTTATTTTTAATATTTAAAAATGTTTGTGTGCCTGCTGTTATGCACCTGCCTATAGGCGACTATTACTAACGTGCCCTTTAAATAACACAAAAAATACTGCGCTATTTACTTTAGACCAGGTTTCAGTTGGTCAATGGCGCAGTTGATTTCAGATGCCTCAAAATAGCAACGTGCTAACAATGCGGCTGAACACACCTCATTTTCAAGCCAGTACACCCATGGGCGCACAAATTAAATTTAAACAACCTGGTGCTGGACGTGAAAACTGAAAACTGTGTCCGGCTGAAACTAGCAAAAAACACAAGCATCGCACCTGGTGTATGATAGGGCCCTTATTCATAGATAAAAAACTAAAAAAAAAATGTGGAAATGTGTCCCGTATCGATTTGAAACACATTTCATACTGTCAACTCCTTTACGAGATAGATAGAACCCCTACCTGTACTTGTCTTGAAGTCATCTAAAATCCATATCTTTTATAGCAATAAACCACTTCGAATAGCTTGGAGAGTTTAACATAAATAGCAAGTAGCTAGAAGACCCACAATGCATTGAGTTTCTGTGAGTAACATATCTCCAGCTACCAGTAGGGGCGCTAATACAGGGAACGCTTGTTTGGGTCGTATTTAAAGGTAGTGACAAATGACCTATATGGTCGTATGGACTGGAAGACTTGGGTAATTTTGTACAACTGAACAAAAAATGTCACAAATATTTATTTTTGGGGATTGAGCTGAACTCTGCAGGACAGTGATCCTCCAGGAGCAGGATTGGACCCCCCTGGTATACACTCTTAAAAATAAAGGTTTCTAAGTGATGCCATTGAAGGAAAACCTTTCAGTGAACAGTTCTTAAAATAATATATATATTTTTTCCCCTTAGTGTGAAGAACATTTTAAAAAAATCTAAGGGACATTTTTTTCCACTATAAAGAACCTTTTGTGTAATGGAAAGTTTCCATGGATTTCAAAGGTTCTTAATGGAACCATTGATGCCAATAAATAGCCATCCAGGGGCTTTTGATGCACTAAATTTCAGTGTACTATGATTTGGGATACTCTAATCCTCAACTTGCTGACTATATAGAATTGCAAATTGGGATGCACCCACAGACATTAACTGCTAACCTAAAATAATTGGACATAATGGCGCGTGCTCACGTTTTGGAAATGAACACTACATCGTTATTTGTTTCTTGAAACCTTATGCCCTCTTTTTCACCATCCACTGCTTCTCTCCATCACAACGTGCCTTTTTTTTCTCTGCCCAAACACAAACACACAGGAACCTTGATCTCAGGCGGTAACACATACACACACACACACACCCTCTCCATCGACATGAAAGCATCCCCTCAGCTCTTTTGATGCCGTGCGTCTTGGCTGATGCATCGCCGAAATAAAATGTCTGCTCTCGAATCAATACGACTCAATTCAGAGGGCTGTCGGGCCTCTCACGTACACACACAGATGCACAAACGGATGGTGACCAAGTGAGGATTAGAGAGAAAGGCAGAGGGGAGGGAAAAATAAGAATAAATGGTGGAAGAGATAAAAGCAGAAAGAATACGAGATAGAGAGAGGGAGAAATCCATATTTCCGTTTCATATTTTTGACTGTGTCCTTTTTTCACCTGCCTCTGCTGAGCGGGTGGGAAAGAAAAGAGTAATGAAAAATAAAATCGATGTTAGCTGGTAATAAGAGAGAAAGATGGTGCAGATTCTATAGACTGCTGCTGTTTATTTATTTGTGTGTGAGGGAATGTGCTCCTCATCGGACTGAGTCGTGTGTTTTATGCCAAATTCTACCTCCATGCAGCAATACGAGGGTTTTGTGAACTGCTTGCCAGCTATTGTCCTCCTTCCAATGAAAACTTCATCCCCCACTGTTTGACTGGATCTGTATTAGCTGTCAATCAACGGCACTGTCCAACGTCTCGGTTACATATCCTTAAGGGGTTTCTTTTCTTTTGGGCAGGTTTGATGATTTTCAGTGTGCTGTTTGTTGGAATGCAAAGGAAAAGTTACTTCTAAAATATACACATTAAGCATGCGTTATTCATACACGTTTCTTGGTTCAACTTTCCCTGAACTTTTGTCCAAATCATTTTGTCCAAGTTGATCTTGATACCACAAGAGATTGAAATGCCATGGGTCAGTGATGGAATGAGATGTTAATGCAGTGGTATTTTCATATATTTCTCAGAGTGTGTTTGTTCCCAGGAAAAGGCAGTTAATTAATCACACAATAGAATGGCAGGCCATGTTGTCACGCTATATGAGTTGTCAAGTCAAGCCAAGTCACCTTTATTTATATAGCACTTAATGTAGATTGTTTCAAAGCAGCTTTACAGTGATCAGCAGGAAAATAATGATTCAACGATGCAAACAAAATTCAATTCTGATGTAAAGCAGCTCTAAAAAGACAATAAGTAAACAGTCATTGTTCAGTTGAAATTAGTTCAGTGTTGATTCATTTCGGTTCAATAACTGCAAAGTACATCAATTATGAAATTAGTTGCAAAGCAGCTTTGCAGAAAACAGTGATGTCTTCATCCAGCTAAGTTGAGTTCTCATCCAATAGCATCAGTGCAGTCAAATCAGTAATATCGCTGAATATTAAGTGTCGTCACAAAGGAACATTCATTTAACAGCCTATTATAAAGCGAAATGCTTTTAAGCAGGAAAACAATTATGAAACATAAATTGATTTATAAAATAGCAAAGCCGTAAGGTAACACACAAACAATAATAAAGCTTTTGTTAGTTAACAAAATATATTGCGACAAAAGAAGAAGAAAACATGACGCTTTTTTATGAAAACCCCCATAAAAAAACGTGGCAACTTGCCCCAAGCTGTTTTTCATGAAAATGACCCTTGTCCTGAAAACTCAGTTGAATCATTCAGCTAAAACCTGAATACACTATCATTCAAAAGTTTAAGATTGGTAAGATTCTGGTAATGTTTTTCAAAGGAAGTCTTTTATACTCACCAACGCTGTATTTATTTGGTCAAAAATACAGATAAAAACAGCAGTATTATTAAATATTATTACAAATTAAAATAAGTGTTTTCTATTTTAAAATATTATCAAATGTATTTTATTCCTGTGACGGCAAAGCTGAATTTTCAGCATCATTACTCCAGTCTTCAGTGTCACGTGATCCTTCAGAAATCATTCTAATATGCCGATTTGGTCCTCAAGAAACATTTCTTGTTATTATCAATGTTGATAACAGTTGATTCATATTTTGTGGTATTTTTTCAGGATTCTTTGGTGAACAGAAAGTTCAAAATATCAGTGTTTATTTGAAATCATGTGGGGTTTTTTTTTTTTTTTTTTTTTGCTAGCCCAGGATTTATTGTGTTCACTTTATCTAATAGCTACAGAAAAAAATAAAGAAATAATAATAATAATAATTATTATAATATTGTAATTTCAAGGATAAAATTCACAAAACATACACAACCACTGCTACATGAAACACACATTTGTGAAATTTGCTGTGAATTTGTGAGTCTTGCTTCAAGCCATATATAATATACATACATATACATAAAGGTTATATATATATATATATATATATATATATATATATATATATATATATATATATATATATATATATATATATATATATATATATAATATGTATTGAGTTATAACTCTTGTGACAACTAGTCCCTGAAAGTTTTACTATACTGTAGGTATGCGGTTCTTCACTATTTCACTTTTTTTCTTTTTTTTTTTTTTTTTTTTTTTTTGTGAACTTGCATTGGAACAGTTTGTATTTTAGTTTTACAAATAAATGTGCATTGAATCGAATTGCAGTGTCCAAAAACCATGGCATTATGTTTTTCAATAGCAGCTTTTTATTGTAAAACCATAGTACTTTTCTGTAAGGGCCTGTGTACTTTCAGAAACTGTGGTATTATGATAGAATGAAAAGACAAAGCAAGAAGCAGCGATCGGGGGGTGTAGGGGTGCTGGGGAACGAGAGGAAGAGACAGATGAAGGTTTCGGTGCCGGTGTGAGCCGGTGCCCTCTGTGTGTGTGGGAATGCCATTCAGGGTGATAACTCAACCCTGACAGCCCATGATGGAATTCATGATTGATGGGGCTCAATAGCTGCCAGTTCAATTTTCTCCTGTAATGAAAACAAGATTCACCTTTTTCTCCCTCTCTGCCTGCTAAAATCTATGTGAGAAACATGCCCGCCCGACTCTTACAAGAGCCTGGTGTGGTCCGCTAATGTATTTTTCTATCTGTTTGTCTTTGTCTGTCTCCCTCTCTCCATCCATTGGGCAGGAGGTAATGAATAGCTTGCTTGCGGCAGACGTGAAGACGGATTGTGGGAGTGAGTTGTTACTACTCTTTGATTGTTATCGTAACATGGCGCAGAGCCTTAAGGAATGTTCTGCAAATGTTCACGCCATATCTCAGTTTAACTCTCTACTTTCTCGACTCAATGTAATATACAAGCGCCGAGCTGTACCTCCTCCTCGCTTGTTTGATTGAATAAGTGTAAATAAACATTTCTCAGACATATTGAGCCCCTCTGCGTGGTTTTACATCCTCCTCCAGATGTAAAAAAGTCGAGAAGGAGCTTCTGGAAGCGTACCAGAAAACGTCTGCAGAATTAATGATCGCACTGGATTTTGCTTCCGTGTTTTACCTTAGTGAAACGTTAATATGGGATGGCCTCTCAGTGTTCGATGAAATACATAGTCTTTCTTAATGTAGAGAAAAATCTCTTTTCTAATTTACAAACCTTATTCATGACTGGAAGGAAAGAAACACTGTGAATCATGTAACTCCAAGGCTCTTCGTGTTAAAAACGACACATTCCACCTAACAGGGTGGACCTTGTGCATGAACGATCTGCGGTCTGGACTAGCTCAGTTGTTAAGTTGCCATGGCGAGACTTTACTGCCATATTTTCTGAGAGATCTTTCATTTGGACTAATATTGCCTGACTCTCTACACCTTGTTAAAGCTTTGTTAAAGAGGAAAAACATAAGCAGAACTATGAAAGGTTTAAGAGCATTTCTCCTCGATAACGTTAAAACCCTACATAAAATGTGTTTTTTCTCTCTGTGGATTGAAACTGTGACCGGCAGATGTATATGAGATATATTGGCGCCTGGGAGCAGTGAAATGGTAGACATTTTACATAAAATGTTGGTTATGAGGGAGGCTGATTTATTGGAAACGACCAGAGGAATATTGCATTTTATGCCAGATAAAATGATGGAAAATAAAATAGCACCACAACAGCAAAGCAAACTTTTTGGATACATTTTTTTTTAAATGTCTATAATCCAGAAAACACAATCAAATTATGCAATAATTTGTAATGCACCTTGTACACTAGTCCAAAACTGGCAAAGAAAATTCCTCCAGAGTCTCATATTGATCCAAACATAACTTTGGCAGGACCTGCAATGATGGAGGGGAAAACAGAGAGAGAAATGATGGATGACTACGACATAGGTAATTTTGAATTTATATAATTGAAAATAATACGTTGCAGTAAGTCAAAGAAGGAAAGGCAGTTTGAACGTTTCACAAAAGACGTCTTGTAACCCTGCTAACATGGAGCCAAATAAGAAATGCTTGTATGTCAGACTGTGACCTTGACTTCCTGAGTCTCTCAGGAAGACCTTATAGCTCTATTTTCGCGAAGCTAAACGTGTAAACACCAAACAGATGTGGCTGGATGACAGGTCTCTGAAAAATGCCCAGTGATCTTTGTGCGATGGCAGAGATCAGATCATTTTTAGCTTGCTGTGATAGAATACGATGGACTGTGGCAAACTGGAATGGGCTGCTATTGATCTGAGAGAGAGAGTGAGAAGAAAAAGAGAGATTTCATGGAGCAGTAGATGAAGGGGAAAGATAGAGTTTGAGTGAAGGTAAATCTGCTCTTGTCTTCTAGTGCTGTATCTCCGTATCACAGCCCATGCTCACCTCCATTGCTACTTGTCACTTCCATTTGTCATGGCATTGCGTTGCACATTTTTCTCTGTCATTGTGAATTACGCTCTTCAAAACTGTGCTGTAAGCACATTAACCGGCATGCACAGTCATTTTACAAAGCTGGTATGCATTAGTGGAAATATTTCAAGCTCTTCAACACTCATTTACACAGATTTAATAATTTCTTAATCAGCCTTTTGTGGGACAGTTTCCATTAAATGCCATTTCAGGCTCTATAGCACTCATATATATGTAAAACCCTCACCTATGCATGTGTTTGTTCTACACAATTACCCGTCCCTCTCCTAGCAACCAAAATGAAAGCTCACTGAAGCTCATTGAGTTTTTTTGTTTTTTTCTTTTGCGGAGTCTACTTGACCTGAACCCCAGTGACCCCCCTCCTTCATTCGCCAACCGCAGCCGTGCGTCAGTCAGGTTTAACTTTTCTCATTATCATCCAGAGTTATCATCCCTCCAGTCTACTGAGTATCCGCAGCCCTTCTTTTTTTCCCCCTGTGAAGACTAACAACAAGCAGTCCTTTACTGTGGTGATCACCTCCAGTTTACAATAAAATTCAATAGTTTGTATAGTTATTATTATTGCTGGGTGAGTGTAAGGGGCGTTTTACATAGGATACACTTGTATGGATGCATTGATTATCTTTTTATTATTATTATTATTATATTTTTAATATTTGCATGTTTATATTCATATTTTTATATTGAACATTGTGCATATCAATTTCCCCTGTTTTTGCATTTAGATTGCCTTTGCCAAATGTATAACACTGTTGTATTCTTCTATGTAAATGTATTCTTCAGCAAATCTCAAACTGAATATCCATCTTTCATACTGTACAGTATATATATAATTCACCCTTTAAAATATTTTTAATTGAGTCTAAATATACAATTCTAACATATTCTATTTATTTTTTATCGGCCTTAACATGAAGATAATTATCAGTTTATTATATCATTCAGTATTTGAATATTGGTACATGTCTTGGCTTAAAATATGGTACACATGGCGTGAGACGTTACATTTAGTCATTTAGCAAGACATTAGGCACTTTCACACATACCGCCTTTTTCGTTAACTTTTAACAGCCTTTTTCCATTTTGTGTCAAGAGGACCCGTTGTCAAATTTCCAGCAAATCTTCTGACTTAAGAAGTTGTAACATTGCCAGAGAAGTCCTGTTCTAATGCCAGGGCTGTAACCATCATAGGCATTGAGGGGGACAATCCCCCCACCCCCCTCCCCCAATAATGGGAAATGGCCAAATTGTCCCCCCAATATATGATATTTCTTAATGTTGTTCTCTATTACGTACCGCTATGTTTGTTGTTTGTTGACAGATCGTTTAAAGTCCTCATGAAATCAAAATTGACCCTATTTACTTTGTTAGCACACATTACAGGTCTTAGGGTGAACAATTAACCCGTGCAAGTTAATGCACAGAAAAAAAAATAGTTTGTCGCGGTAATCTTTAATCAAAATCTGAAAAGTAACTTCCGGTCTGGAAACGGCGTTCCTTCTCAGATGATGTCAGTTTGACGGCTTAGGTTTGAAGATGCGTAACCACTCCCCTCCAACCGTTAGTCTGCTATGAGCGCGAGATGGAGAGGAGGAGCGCTGAAGTAAAACCCTGCCCTTCAATATTCCGTTTCACTTGGAAATACGTCACAGCACTGAAGAAAACTCACTTGCTACTTCCGGTTCACTGGGACTTTAAAAAGTTACAATTTTATGCTGGTCTACTTGAGTGGTCTAACAGCACTTGACAATGATGGCCAGTCCGATTAAAAGAAGGTGGGGCTTAATGTTCACTGAAGACGAGTGTGAATTCCAACGCGAATTCCACTTTTAGTGTTTACAGTATAAGATATAATGATACTAAATTAGTATATGATAATATACAAGTTTGACAGCTGTTTTAGAATGGATATGTTTAACAAATCACAGTAGCATACGGTGATGCAAGCTACTCAACTTTTTAAACGTAATTTCACCATTTTGAATTGAAAATATGCTATAATTTAAATGATGTCATTCATAACTGAATGTAACTGTCACCATTATGTTTAGTGTAGTTCATGGACTTTCAGTTTGTTTTCATTTGTCATGTGTTTCTTTGATTCCCCGTTTGTGTTTACTATTAAAGTTGTTCCTTGTCTGGTTGACGTTATGTTTAGTGTGTGTTGCGCCTGCCTGTCAAAGGAATCTTATTATTAAAACCTGTTGTTGAATGTCATTCTTAGTCTAACGAGACACTTTTTTTTTTTTGTGTACATTTTTGACATATTAGACATACAAACAAGAGCAAATGCGTGCATATTTTTTTAATAAAATGTTATTTGCAAAGAGTTTAAATGGATTACTTCACAAATATATAGGCTAAATTTAGACCAGACACTTATTTTACCATTCTTATTTCTTTATTCCCTTAAATCCTCTAATTACTTAATTGACTTATATTTAAAAATTATTAAAAAAAAAACATCAAAAACACAGATTACTGGAGCATTAAAGGATTCTTTCACTATTTTACTATATTTCCAGCGCAGCTGTTTAAAGGTAATTTCCGGCAATTGACATCACAGAGTTTTAATGGCGTTTTGGTGCTGATGTGTGAATGGTAGCAATATGGATAAAAGACGGAAAGCAATTGCACGTGTGAATAGCAGATGTACTGCATTTAGGGGAAAAGTTATATGTCCATTTTACAGCAATTTAACAGGTTTCATGTGTGAAAGTGGCAACAGGAAGAAATGCAAGCCATTTCACAAAAACGTTCATTGCTTGGACCAGCAATTAAAAATAGCACACGCAAAAACGTGTCCTGTGTGAGCAGTAAATACAATGCTTTGGTGGTAAATGTGCATACATTCAAAATATTATTTAAAATCCAGTTTTTGTAAGGGAGGTTTTACTGGAAAGTTATTAAAGTTCTTTCCAGTCTCATTTGTGCAGCCTTACCTGACGTAGACTACAGTAAATGCTGTTGTTTTCAAAATGTTATGTTTTAACATAAATCTCCTAATCCTGTTATTCTGAAATATATCACATTCTCCCCCGGTTTCACATATAAGGCTTAAGCTGTTCAGACTAAAATGCATGCTTGAGCTGTTTTAACTGAAAGCAACTTGCACTGGCATATCTTAAAATATGTCAGTGGCATTGTTTTGTCTCAAGATGCACACCAGTAATGTTTTTTTTTTTAAGCACATTTATAAAAGCTACTTATATGTCCTACACTGTAAACCTGAATAAGTTTGACAAAACTAAAAAAAAAAATAAGTTAAGAAATGTAAAGTTTAACCCACTGGAGTCGGAGCTGTTTTGGGGCCCTTTAGAAGTTTTGACATGCTGCAGAACTTGCAGATTTTTATTTTGTAATCATACATTTTAATTGCTCTGAACTTGAAATACTGTATTTGAGTAAGCTAATTCGTACATTTAAAGGTGGGGTAAGCACTTTCTGGTAACCGATGTTGATGTTTCAAGTCACCAAAAAAAAAACAAAAAAAAAACACACCTACCCCAAAAGGGTCTCGCCCCTATTTTGATAGCTCCGCCCCACACATACGTACGCAACCCAGGTAACGACTATGGCGGAATCTGCTGTGCCAGCCGAGGGTACGATAAGTGAAAGCAATGTGTGTTACTATGGTAATCCAGGTCGAATGTTCAGTGAAAAGGTCATCCCTTCCATCCCAAAAACACAAACACAGTTCTCATGAACAACTTGATAGCACGAGCATGAACATATTAAAATTATGACAAGATTAGAGGGTTATATTGATCACGAAAAGAGGAACCAAAGCAAACAAACATATATTAGGAGTATATTATCTTACTTTTCGGACACACTTTGGGAGCTGATGCTTGAAACAGACAGTGAGGAGGTTTAGACGCTCCAGGCTTATACGGTGTGGAAATGAATGGGTCTTTATCATCGCTGAAGTGAACAACAATACGATCGCAAATGGACAAGCAAGTGAACATGAGCATATTCAAGCAAAAGCCAGCATATATTAGCTCTGTGAAACAAAACAAAACCAATGTTACTCGCCTATCGAGAAGAAATAAAGCAACCTCGACCTTCTCTTCTTGAGTTCTCTCCAGCGCTGGAAAGCTGATCCGATATTTACACGGGTCGTACTTCTTGCCTGATCCTAAGCCTTCTTTTGTTCCACAGACATTTTCCACATTTGTTTTTTATCTGCCATCTCTCTCTTTCTGTCGTTGCTCGGCTAATGTCCATCCTGTGTGTCGTGTCTTTTAACTAATGACATGCACTGAGCGATCTCTTCTCCCCATCATTAGTAGACACGCCCCTTACTGCTGATTGGCTACAAGTTTGTTTTGGTCCTCGGCCGAGACACTTTTCTAAAGAATTCTTGAAATATCACTTACCCCACTTTTAACTTAAAAATATAATGTAATCTCAAATGTGTAGTAGTGGAAACTTGACTAGCTTTAGCTAATTCAATAAATCCCTCCTTTGGTAGCATTAGCATAGAATAGCACTTGCTGAATGAGGACAGCAGTATGATAAATTTAACATATCTGTTCTCAAACTAAGCGCATTTTCTACTAGTCACCATGATGGTAACCCTACAACATAACAGAAACTCTAGCATAAAAAGTATAGCATAACAAAACATTAAACACTACTAAATTTCCCTTTTGAGTGTCATGGCAAAGCATGCTGGGAAACAAATAAAAAAATGCATTTTAGTTAAATTTAAGTTAGTATAAATTAAAAGAAACAAGTTCATAAAACTCAAAACAATTTAAAAAAATTGATTACTTAAAATGTGACAGTTTTGTGAACTAAAAAAAAGTTCTAATACTCATAAAAGTTCATTTGTTTGAACTAATTTGTTTAATTTGAGTTGGCTCTACTCAAACTAATTAATTATTTTGAGCGTAAGGGTTTACAGTGAAATTAAGCCAAGGTCTAATCCTGGCATAATCTAAACCCTGTTTGTGAAACCAGGCCTCTGATTTCTAATGTGGAAAAAAGACAGATAAAATGAGAGGGGGACAGCACACAAAAAGTAGACACCTCATAACGCTGCTGCAAGAAACAAATGTAACTGTGCCATTATCTTTCAGTGCCATCAACAAAACAATTTAGTAGCCTAGTTATAGACCATATGTAGCCATTTTCAGCTCTGTGCTCGTCTTCCGGTTGGTATTTCCACAGCACGAAAGTAAGAGTAAATCTACTTCACAAGCTTATTGCTCTTCGACGGTGATGCCACAGAAATATACAGAGCTATCTAAGTTCAAAGACAAAATTCTAAAGATGGTTGCGTGCTTGTTACTCTGGTGCATAAGGTCTATAAAAGCACATTTTTGATGCAGATTAAAGAGAAAAATTATGTGTTGATCTGTCAAAACAGTAGTGTGGCTATGGGCAGACATGGTGAAACCGAAGCAAAACAACTGCACTTAGGAGTGAAACTCAAACCTCTCTGGCTAACCTACCCACATGCCTCTGTGTGCCAGTGGCTTTCTATGAAATCTCAGGCCCCCCTTTTCTTCCCAAACAAAGCCAGCACTTGTTCATCTGCTTGATCAGTGGAGTAAAGTAGTGGGCCAGCTACACGTTTCAACACTAGGACCTGCAGGCATCCTGGAGATTGGGTTTCATTGCCATTGTTCCTTATTGCCATCGCAGGCTGTGTGCACACTGGAATGAAAAGCAGAGGTATGCTCAATTAATTTGTTTCTGAGCAAAAAAATTCGCTCTCATTCCTCAACGCTTGGCTGGTAAATGACCTGAGAGCTTCCACCAAGCTGTAGGATGTTGTCGTCTTAATTACCCCTCTCATTAGTTCAGACTTTTTAGAAGTAAAAAGAAATATTAACTTCCTGGTGCTTAAAGCGATAGTTGTTTACTCACTCTTTCGTCATTTCAAACTCATTTGACTTTCTTCCAAGGAACACAAAAGATACATTTTTAAAGAATATTCTGGAAATTCTGGCTGTGGCTGTTAAGTTTCAAAAAGCACCACTTAAAGCATCCCAATATTAATCAATATTACTCATGCAGCAAAATGTCTGTATCAAGTCATCATTCTGAAAATGACACAGTGATGAGAGACGTAGTAATGTCTAATTTGTAAACATTTGTTTTCCGTCAGATTTTTCAATTAATCTTTGATTCAGTTCACAAAAATGGTCTAAATGACTTGATCCAGTCACAACAGCTATACATAAATGTCTGTGTATATAATAAGAATATTAATTAATTAATTTATTGTTTGTTAATGACAAATTTCTGCTTGTTCTCCACACAGTAATTATATTGCTTCAGAAAATTAATATTGACTTTTATGTTGTTTTTATGGTGCTTTTTGAATCTTAAAAGCCCTGCTTGCAGGAAAGTACATTTCTCAGTTTTTCATACAGGTCTCGAAAGACATGAGGGTCAGTAAATGATGATTACATTTCTTTTTTTGGGTGAACTATACCTTTTAAGCGAGATGCAAACTTTTCCTTTTTCACTAAATGCTTTCAGACATGGGTTAGAGTTCGCTAGAGTGACGCGTTCGCTATTCTCCGTACGGCATCAGACCACAATATTTGTGCTCTGAGGCATGAAATCTCAGTGCTAAGTGCTTTATGGCTGACACCTAGAAACCAAGCATGGTTGAATGCAGACGATGTGGATTTCCACTTCAGCATGTGCACAGGAACACGGCTGGAAGTGGAGGCTCAGAGCAGGTGCTGGGGCTCTCTGAAGATCACTGCTGTGGCATATGCCTGTAACAAGACCTCCTCTCGGGGAGCAATAGAAGCCCACCGGGGAGTCTGTGACGGAAGAGATGTATATTTTTTCAAGTCGAGCTACAGAGAGGTAGTAAACAAAGCCAGGGATTTGGGGAGATCCGACAGAGGTTTCGCTCTCCTGCTTAAATTGGATCCCATTCCACATGAGCACTTATTCGCTTTCCATTTCGCTTTCTTTCTCTATCTCTCTCTGTTCCTATCCGGTCCCCAAAGGAATTCGCTCCGGTATTTATTTACATCTATGATGAATAGAGAGAGGGGTGGAGCCATGCTCTTCATTCTGGCCTGAAAGAGTCACTGTTTGGTGGGATGCTGGTACGCATTGATGGGACTGTAGTGGACCAAAGACAAACCAAACACTCAACCCAAGTTACCACAGCTGTGTCATTTCAAGCAAAACCGTTTACTCCTAATTATACACACACCACACATGAATTGAGAAATATTCACTCAGGCAGTTGATAAGTAGAAGGGTTTGATGTTGGGCCACAGCTGACTCTGTCATCCGTCTCATAGTGGGATCAGTGGTGGTGAAGAGCCAGTGTGAAACAGAGAGAAACTCCTCCTCACACCTGCCAGTGAGCTGTAAACACAGACTGAATGTGTGAATGTTTCTTCAGCTACAGCTGATATACTGTTACCTCACTGTTGTTCTTCTTCCTCCTCGTCTCGTCTCTTCTGAAATGCAGCTTTTAAGGGAATTATTATGTTTTATTGATGCTTGTTTTAGATTTGTAATATATACAATATCTTTGTAACAGATTGATATTGAAAAAAACTAAACAAAAAAACATACCCTACTGTTCAAAAGTTTGGGGTATGTAAGCTTTTTAATATTTTAAAATAAGTGTTTTATGTTCACCAAAGCTGCGTATTTTATAATATTATAAATGTGACCCTGGACCACAAAACCAGTCATAAGTCTCATGGGTATATTTGTGGCAATAGCCAACAATATATTGTATGGATCAAAATTATAAATTTTTCTTTTATGCCAAAAATCATTAGGATATTAAATAAAGATCATGTTCCATGAAGATATTTTGATATTTTGTAAATTTCCTACCATAAATATATAAAAACTGTATTAGTATTATTATTGGATGACTTCAAATGTGATTTTCTCAATATTTATATTTTTTTGCACCATCAGATTCCAGATTTTCAAAAAAAGCTGTATCACGGCCAAATATATGTATGCGCCATACATAAATGAAAAGCTTATTTATTCAGCTTTCAGATTATGTAGAAATCTCAATTTCAAAAATGACCCATATGACTGGTCCAGGGTCACAAATATCATTATAAGTAAGGAATAAAGTACATCCAGCCAAATTATCATTATAACCCTGAATCACCCTGAAGGGGTTTATTCTACAATAACAACCGGATGGATGTACATTATCCCGCTTATTACATGGCTACTTGCAACAACAGTAAATAATTAGACATGAAATATTGATCTGAGTCAAAATATATCTTCCGCGGAGAGAGCAGTTGCTAGCAAGCGGCAAATTTAGACTAGATAGACATTTAAAGGATTAGTTCACTTTTAAATAAACTTTTGCTGATAATTTGTCATCCAAGATGTCCATGTCTTTCTTTCTTCAGTCGAAAAGAAATTAAGGATTTTGATGAAAACATTCCAGGATTTTTCTCCATATAATGGACTTCAGTGGGCACCAAACGGTTCAAGGTCCAAATGACAGTTTCAGTGCAGCTTCAAAGGGCTTTAAACGAGATACATCAATATCTCTATCAATATCAATATCAATAATACATCAATAATGTGCTCCACACGGCTCTGGGAGGTTAATAAAGGCCTTCTGAAGCGAATCGATGCGTTTGTGTAAGAAAAATATCCATATTTAAAACTTATAAAGTAAAGTTTCGTCCGATTGCCTTCCGTATTCAATTTATGGGAAAAGTGTTGAAAGTGCCTCTGCAGTTCAAATGCTTACTCTACCAGTTACGGTTGTCAGACGTAGCGTAAGCATTTTGAATTGCGAGAAGGCACTTTCAACACTTTTCCCATAAATTGAATACGGAAGGCGATCGGCCGAAACTTTACTTTATAAAGTTTTAAATAGTTTTCAAGTCCTGATCACTCTGTCGGAGTTTATTCTGCGATAACAACCGGCTGGGTGTACATTACCTTATATAACATACCACTGGATGGCACGATTGACCAATCGGAATCAAGTATTCCACAAAGCCATGTTATAAAATGTAATAATATGTGAAATATTATTAAGGTTTAAAAGAATTTTGTTTTTAAAACTTTTAAAAATGTATTCCTGTGATAGCAAAGCTGAATTTTCACCAGCCATTATTCCAGTCTTCAGTGTCACGTGATCATCCAGAAATCATTCTAATATGCTGATTTGCTGCTCAAGAGACATTTCTTATTATTATCACTGTTTAAAAAGGGTTGTGCTCATTCGTCTTGCCTCATTTCATTTAGTCTCTTCTATGATTTCTCTGTCTAATCTCTTCTCATTTCTCCACACCTCATTGTGTTGTGCCCTTTATTCTCACATCCTTTTGCTTCTCTTCTTGTTTTCCTTGCCTCGTCTTGTCTCGTCTCATTTCCTGTCTCTTCTCTTCTCTGACTCCTCTCCTTGTTTTCCCCCTGTTGTTTCTTCTAATTTCTCCACATCTCTCCTCTACTTACCTACATTTGTTTTTATTCTCATTTTTCTCATGTGATCATAAGTCTCCATGTCTCTTCTTTTCTCTTCATCTCTTCATCCACTTGTAAAACACTCCAGTTCGTCTCCACATTCCTTCTGTTTGCATGTTCAGAATATTCATCTCATTACACCATCTATCCATTACCGTGTTGGAGAACCTGCTCTAGTTTATGAGGACATTCATCTAAATGTAATTCTGAAATGCACTTTTTATAGAGAAGTACGCCATCTCAAGGACACCACCTGTCATTCATCTGAATGATGTGCCTTTCGAAATCAGCTTTACAAGAGAAAGCAAAGAAAATGAAAAGAAAAGTTGTCTGGCAGCTTGGTAATCTTTCTCCCTCAGTGTCTCTACTTAAGACAGGTCACAGACCTTTACAGAACATATCTAATTTGGAGATTTGGGAGTTTCTGAAGTGGTGGACTGCAGCAATGTTTCAGGGGTTTGAGAAATCTATTAGAATTCTGCAAATGAACGGTCTGCGGGGATGTTTTCAAGGACTCTGCGAGCATCAAAGCATTTAGAGAGAGATAGAGAGAGAATGCATTAAGGTAGGAAGGGTAAGATGAGAATTCAGGAGTCACCGATAAAGATATTTCTCATCTGCACTTCAGCACTGGAGCAAGACATGCTTGAAGATCAAACCCAGCTGTCAGGCTGACGAGACTTATTTACACTCTTAGGCTCAAGTTTGATTTCACCTGCACATTGTGTGGACTTCACTGTTGTTTCAAATATAGACATTAAATATTGATAACGGAATATTCTGGGTTCGATACAACTTAAGCTCAATCCGCCAGCATTTGTGGCATAATGTTGATCGGCACAAACAATCATTTTTGACCTGTCTCTCGTTCTTCAAAAAAGCTATCAAAGTTATTTGAAAATGAAAACATTATGACCACTGACAGGTAAAGTGAATATCTGTTGGGGTGGGATATATTGGACAGCAAGTGGACATTTTGTCCTCAAAGTTGATGTGTTAGAATCAGGAAAAATGGGCAAGCGTAAGGATTTGAGTGAGTTTGACAAGGGCCAAATTGTGATGGCTAGGTCAGAGCTTGTCTAAAACTGCAGCTCTTGTGGGGTGTTCCCGGTCTGCAGTGGTCAGTATCTATCAAAAGTGCTCCAAGGAAGTAACCCTGGTGAACCGGCGACAGGGTCATGGCCGGCCACGGCTCATTGATGAACGTGGGGAGTTGCTTTGACATGGCAATGATGTTACACAAAAAAAGCTAGTATTTTTTATTATAATTTTTTTTTTTTTCCATAATACAATCTTTTTAAAACACATATTGTGGCTGTCCTATTGAAACAGAGAATATTTTAACATTTTAATGTTAACGGATTGGCCCCATTCACTTCCATTAAGTTGTTCAATGTGACAAAGTTTTTCCATTCATTCGTTCATTCATTCATTCCTTTTTTTTTTTTGTGTGAAACTGTAAAGTTTAACTTGTACTGAGCCCAAAATATTCCTTATATATGACTTTATTATGCCACTTGTAGATTAATGCAGAGTTAAATATTCCATTACAATGTAGAAAACATCTGGCCTAGATTAATACTGCAACCACATAGTTTTAATTCATTATTAATCTGCAATCTAAATGAGTTTTTCCATGGACCACTTAGCTTATGTCTTCCTCCATTTTAGGTTCTTTTACCAGTTACTTTTTGCTTAGTGGCACAACTGGCCAATCAGAATCCAGAACTATTCCAGTGTAACAGGCACACATACATATGTCCTATAGAGGGCGGCATAAACATTTTTCTTTCCCTGAAGGTGTTCTTTTTTTTTCTTCCCCCCTGTGGATGTTTCATTCTTTGCTTTTTGTTTTTCTTTATCCATTTTCTGGCATAAGACTCTGTGTTCATAGAAAGGAGTGTGCTTATCCAGCGGAAAGTTGGGTGGGAAACAATCAGACAATTGTGTTCCTGAGATTACGGAAGAGAAAGATCCATGAGCTCTGTATATGGTTATCATACATTAGAGAAAAGCACAAGTGACAAGGATTTTTTTTTTAAGCCAGCAAATTATACGTCATACTATTCTAAGTCTGCTCTAAGAACCCTCAGAGATTTGTTTCCATTGCGAGACTTGGGAGAAAGAAAACCAGGTTGAAAAAAAGATGGAGGGATGGTGGGTGAAAAATAATTTTTTTTTTTTTTTTTTTTTTTTTTTTTTTTTTTTTTTTTTTGCCAGAGCAATCGGAAGGATATAGGAATTCTGTGCCAATGGTTAAGGTCAGGCCTGCTTATTCTCAGGATAAAGCACCACTGCAGGCTCTTGGCTGTCAGACAGACAACGGCCTTTTCTCTTTTTCTAAGATTCATGTGACTGGAGGAAACAGAACCGCAAGGCTGTCAGCTGGTTTTAGCTGCACAGTTCTGAAAAGTCTGTTTTTAAGAACATATATTTTATAAAACATGCTGAATGGTCCTCTTTTCTCATATAAGCTCTACACAAATACTAAAGCAAATGCTGCCACACTATAAAAAATTAAAAAGCATATATTCAGATTACACAGAAGGGAAAATGGTAATGCTATATATATATATATATATATATATATATATATATAACCCCTCCTGTTCGAACTGCCCCGCTCTAAGTGGGGCTCGAACTCGGGTCCGCCAGCATGAGAGTCGGACGCTCTAACAAGGAGGCTAAAGGCTGCAACCTCTAGCGTCAGTCGCTAGAGTGTCTCTTGAGATCAGAGGAGTGAGGTTTACTCGCACAGCAACTACTAGCTGGCCTCCGTTACACTCACTCCCCTAAACCTCACTCCCATCCGGGTCACGGCACCAATGTAACCCCTCCTGTTCGAACCGCCCCACTCTAAGTGGGGCTCGAACTCGGGTCCGCCGGCATGAGAGTCAGACACTCTAACAAGGAGGCTAAAGGCTGCAACCGCTAGCGTCAGTCGCTAGAGCGTCTCTTGAGATCAGAGGAGTGAGGTTTACTCGCACAGCAACTACTAGCTGGCCTCCGTTACATATATATAGCACAAGCTGCATGCTTTTTTTAGGCCTAATTTACATTTCAAGATGTAAATCAGTCTAAAGACTAACATTAAAGGATTAGTTCACTTTTAAATAAACTTTTGCTGATAATTTACTCACCCCCATGTCATCCAAGATGTCCATGTCTTTCTTTCTTCAGTCGAAAAGAAATTAAGGTTTTTGATGAAAACATTCCAGGATTTTTCTCCATATAATGGACTTCAGTGGGTACCAAACGGTTCAAGGTCCAAACGAGCAGCTTCAAAGGGCTTTAAACGATACCAGACGATACCAAACGATACTCGCCTTGCTCTGTTCTGTGATGTGTGTTCGTGACGTCACGTATTACGCAATTACGTTGAAAAGGTCACGCTTGAAAATGTTATTTTAGGCTTTGAATTTACGCACACGATATACGTGATAAACGATAAACTGACACAAAGACATTTGAATATGTGTATATGGTCGTCCTTCCGCACATTTGTAAACACTGACTCGGTACTTCCGCCTACGTCAAGCGCAACCTTTTCAACGTAATTGCATATTATGTGACGTCACGAACGCGCATCACGGAACAGAACAGAGCAAGGCGAGCATTTATGCTTATAAAACTTTTTTTAATGACCAATCGTTTCGCTAGATAAGACCCTTATTCATCGTCTGGTATCGTTTAAAGCCCTTTGAAGCTGCACTGAAACTGTCATTTGGACCTTGAACCGTTTGGTACCCACTGAAGTCCATTATATGGAGAAAAATCCTGGAATGTTTTCATCAAAAACCTTAATTTCTTTTCGACTGAAGAAAGAAAGACATGGACATCTTGGATGACATGGGCGTGAGGAAATTATCAGCAAAAGTTTATTTAAAAGAGAACTACTCCTTTACATTTATGCATTTGGCAGACACTTTTATCCAAAGAGACTTACATTGCATTCAAGGGACACATTTTCTTGCTTTCCCTGGGAATCAAACCCATGACATTGGCGTTGCTAGCACCACGCTCTTATTGCCTGAGCTACAGGAAAGTCTTTAAAATATCTATCATGAATAAAGATTAACCTTAATGTGTCTGTCTAAAAGGATTATTTAATAAACTAAGTTTATTTTGTCATGTACTCTCCATTTCACTTAGTGTTTTGCTTGCTATGTGTTTACATGCAGTCTGGTATCACTATTAAATCCCATGCTTCATAATATGAGCATGTGTTGTGCGTTGACTAACATTAATATTTAATAGATAAAAAAATAAATAAAACATTATAGAGCTTTTTATTTCTGTTATAATTATCATATACCTCTGTTACAATTAGCATGGTTGTTATGATGACCTCTTACACCGCTAATGACTGCTGCAATGTCAAAGATGTTTTCAGCCAAATTAACAAAATGAAACAAAATATTTTCTGATTAACTTCACAATTATCTTATGTGAGTAACATTGAGGAAGAGACGTGTGGGACTAGTGAAAAGCAGGCAATAGCGGTCTAATAATCAGATGTGTGAACGACAGGCAGACACCAGAGCGTGTGTGTTTACATAGCCTGAGTCACATGACAGGTCTCTGCATATGTGGCTAGTAGATTATGCTGCCGGGTGTCTGGGTAAAGATGGTTTCCTGTAGCCTGCGCTCCCCTCACTTGTCTGGCGACAGTTCAGTGTGCCTGTCTGTCGTCAAACGCTCACCATGTTTATTTTCCCTCCTGTGGAATGACATGTTTTCCTCTTTGCCGAACAGCAGCCGGGTTGGTCCTACCCGTACGAGACTCGCACACATAGCCCATATGCGTTCCTTCATCTTTATCAATGCCTGCCTGACTGGAGGTCTCTCAGAGTCGGACCGCTAATGAACCAGACCCTCCAGATCACAGCACGTTCAGCCCCACATGCTTTCCACCCACTCCCATCCTCTTTTCTCGTATCGTCCCAAGCTAAAGTGATGTGAGCGTTGGGTGTTGTTGGCCCGAACTAGCCCGGCTTTAAGTCTTGGTCTGGTTAGTGGCTGGGAGGTGGGCTTCAGTTGTAAAAATAGGGAAAGAAAAACAGACCAAGAACAATGAGAGCTGTAAAACACAGTTTCGCCATGATGTGCTAGCCAGAGGCGCCTCCGCCCTGCGGTGACCGGACCCGACCCATATTTCTGGTTCTGTCCCTCGCTGACATTTCCTTACATAGGTCTTTAGTGGAGGCTTCGCCAACTTCCTTTCAGCTTTTCCCAACTTGTACATCAGCAGATACAAATGAAGTACAGTGCATTCATTTTTTTGCTGCCATGTGGACATTGATTTAGCAGTCGTTGAGAATATAATCTCTCTATTTAAAAAAAAAAACATGGATATTCAAAAGAATATTCATTTGATTATGCTGTAGAGCTCGGGAAAATTAGGAAATGGCCTGTCTTGAATGAAAGGAAAACAATGAATGTAAAACACATTACATAATAAAAAAAAAGCTCCATGCTCCAACCTCATTCACCACAACTCGCGTCCTATCTTTTCATTGCTGTGCTAAAAATCCTTGTGTTGTGCATTTGTAAAAATAACAGCTTTCCCTTTTTCCTTTTCTTTTCCTTCCTATTTATGTATTTATTTGCTAAAAAGTATAGAAATATATTTAAATCAGCTATATTTTTGATTTTTTAATAATTTGAAAATTATACATTAATACATTATTAATTATTATTATTATAAACATTATAAATATATATAGATAACAAAAATGTAGTTTTTAATTTAATTATATTAATATAATATTAATTATATCATATGTAATTATATAGAATGAGTCAGATGTGAAATGTATAGAATTATGTAGATGTATAGAATAGGAATAAAGGCAGACCATATCAATTAAAATATAATTGAAATCAAATAAATAATAATCTTTTTTTATGTTAAACACAAATGGCTGGATAGGTGTGGAATACTGTACATCACATTAATTGTATGTCTTTTATGTTTATTTATGGTGTTCGTTTTTTTCACCCCTTTTTGGTCACTATCAACTGTTATTTTTTCAATAACAAAAAAAAAAGAAAATCTGCTTTGAGGTTCCACGGAAAAAATAACAGCACAACTATTTCATCAGAAAGTATTTACGTAAGTAAAATACCCACTTCTCCTTTAAAGGAACTAAACTGAAATTCCTTGAGATCTTGAGAAGTTTTGCTTTTTATCACAAGCGTCTATCTGTGAGGTCTCTAAAGAGGTAACCAAAGAAGGTGGCGCTGTAAACTGACTCGAGCTTTCCAGAATGGAAACAGCCTGTTTTTGAGCACCAGTAAGAACTATTGCTCTTTAACGTTTGTGTCCACAGGCCGTGAAACAATCTAATGTTCTCGCACCCCTTTAAAAGAGTCACAGGCTGTTTAATGTCTTCGCAAACATTCACACACGTCTCTACGGTGCTTTTACATTCCGGATCCACGCATACGGTCATTCCGTTTCCCCAGTAACAGAGTGTTTGTGTCCATAAATAAAGAGGCTATTAACTGTCCAGGTTTATGGTTGGTACCCCTCTCTGTCTATGTACTTTTCCCTTCTGGCAGGTTTAACACTCACCTGAGGGCTCCTGGATCTATTTCACACTCCACTAGGTCTTTGGGAAAGGGGTTGGGTGAGGGGAAGGAAGTTTGCAGCATCTCCAGTACCATCAGAAGATCTCAAGTGTCTCTCCGAACCATTTGGGAAGAGAGTCTGACTGGAAATACTTTGTGAGGAAGCCTCACCTGTGCATACACATACGCGTACACACATGCTGACAAGATAAGAGTGAAACTGTTACATTTGTCCTGCTGAATCCCTCCATGTGTCAGTGTAGAAGCCTGTGATCCTTTGATGATGATCAAAGCCGAGGAAAAGTGTGCCCGTAATTCCCCTGCTTTGGCCAATCTCCTTCTGTCTCTATATCCTTTTGCCCTTTCTCTTTCCTTCATCCCTTCTCCATCCCTTTATTTTTTTAGCTTTCTTTTTTTTTGCTATTCTTTATTTATAGGTTTTTTCATGTAGAGGTGTAGCATATAACAAATTATATAGAAAATTAACACAATAAATAACTATAGAAACTCATTTAGAAAATGAATTAAAATCATTAAAAATAGTAATTGCATTTTATATATCAAATTTATCATATTTATTTAATTATTTATTGATTCATGCAGTATCAGTCCATATTAGATTAATTTTACATGCTTAGTACACACACACACACACACACACACACACACACACACACACACACACATACATAATAAATAATATAATTTATTTATTTTCAGTATTTGATTGTGCATGCTTAATTCCCTTACTTTTACATTTAAATTACTGTTGCCGTTATCTAATACTTAAAGTCCATCTTCGAAAACGTAATAAATCTTAAAGTTAAATACATTTCAAAATGAATATCAGTTTTCATACTGTCATCATAATGTTGTGACACCTAAATTTACGTGTGGCATTTAAAATTATTTTAAGAGCTGGGGTGAAAACTTTTGAACAGGATGAAGATTTTTCTTATTTTGTTTAAATATATTTTTGTTTTCATATAGTACTGCCCTTCAGAAGCAACAGAAGATATTTATGTTTCCTGGAAGACAAATTAACTACAATTTATCTTGATTTTCGTGAATGTTTGAACTTTTTTTTTTAATATGTGAGTCCCTCAGTTGTCCTCAGTGTGAAAAGATGGATCTCAAACTCATACAGTCACTGCTGGAGAGGGTTCAAATATGCAAAAGATGCTGGAAAACTGAAGAATTTGTAGGATCTGGAGGATTCTTCTGAAGAACATTGAGCAGTTTAACTGATCAAGACAAACAATGGACTCATGAACAACCATCACAAAACAAAGAAATAAAACAAAAAAGCAGCAGTGGATCATGGTTCCGCAGGAACTTTTTTCCCAGGAACTCTTTTCCACCCAGACCTGCTGCTGTCTGCGTTTCCATCATGGTCTAAAGTACCATGAAGATTAGTCCGGTGACGTAGGACTGCGCGCGACTTTCCAGAGCCCACTGGATTTTGTCCTCCGCAAAAAAAAAAGTAAACTTAAAGCCTGAACCTCGTCGTCAGCCCATCGGTCGTATTTTTTAAACTCTATTGTTGATTCGAATAGCAAACTCTTACTGCACGCACCGCAACAGACTTTAGGTTGAAAATAAAATGCTGCGTGAACTCAACCAATCAGCATGTTCAGCGCCCAAGTCCCAGCCCTGAAAGTTCCCGAACCTTGAAAAAGTACTACCTCGCAAGCAGGGCCGTTTTGAGGGGGACAGTTTTACCCAGAACTTTATTTAGACCCCGGTTCCTGCGGTCGAAACACACCGAGTACCACCTCAAAGTCCCTGGGGAAAGTTCCTGCGGTGGAAACGCGCCTTTATATACAATTATATAAACAGGTGCAAGAAAAAGTATGTGAACCGCTTGCAAAATCTGTGAAAATGTGAAATCTCAGTGTGAAAAGATGGATCTCAAAATCATTCAGCCACTGCTGGAGAGGGTTCAAATGTGCAAAAGATGCTGGAAAACTGAAGAATTCTTAATGTGTGTCATTATCTGGATGATCCACAGCTGTTTATTTGTTTTGTGATGGTTGTTCTTGAGTCTCTTGTTTGTCTTGATCAGTTAACCTGCTCAATGTTCTTCAGAAAAATCCTCAAGGGCCTGCAAACTCTGCAAAAAAGTCTGCTGATAGCATCTGGGTTTGTCTGTGGGCAAAGTAAGTTACAGCTGTTTAAAGTTTCTACTTTACTCTTATAATCCTTTATCTCTTTTGTCCTCTGCCACCTCACTCTCCCTCCATGTCTTTCCTTTCCCCCTTCTCTCTCTCTTTCTGTCTCCTTCTCTTTGTATTCTTATCTGTCACTGCTTCTTCCCGTCTCTTGTTTCCACACATATGCACACTGTCAACACTCGACAACATCTTTCAGTAGAGTAAACCTTCTATAGTAGCGTGTTTCTCTCTCCCAAAAACTTGTTCTCGCTCTCATTTTGTTTTTGGCAGATTTATGAGAATCTTGTGAAAAATGAGCAAAAGTATTCCTCTGTGCGTTTGCCAGTCTGCTTAGCGTCACGCCACACGTACAATGTGCTCCCTTGCCGCTGTTGGTGCTTGGTCTCAGAGATGATGGCATTTTTGTGATGGATCCCTCTCCACGGACGGCATCACTCTCACACCGACAATTTCCAGTGTCTATTTCGCCGTTTCATGGGTGATGGCTGACCTCTGACCTTTGGATTGAGGCCATCCTATGCAGACAGGTGATGACAGCCGCCAGAGAAAGACAGACACCATTTGTGCTTGTCAGGCTTTGAAATGCATCACATTAAAGACCCGACACAGAAACGCTGTCCTGAGTGGTGGTCTGACGCGTCTGATTGCTTTTGTTCTGACATGTTGGAGCTTTGTGAAACTGTTTGGAAAGTCTTCACGCTTGAATTCTGTCCTGTTGTTCACTTGAAATGCAAAGCCATACATTCAACGCTAAAATTGTCATTTAAACATCAAGACTTTTATTTATTCTTTCATTCATGCATCTCTTTCACATTTTTCCTTCCCTTTCCCGGACAGCAGCATAGTGTCGGCCCAGATCCGGGCCATATCTGGTACATGTGGATTCAACGCGTACCAGATGTGGGCCAGATGTGGGCTGACACTATGTTGCTGTGTGGGTTAAATCTCATATTTTATGAATTTCTTTACAAAGGCTGAATATATCTCACCCACATTCTGTAAATCACAGTGTAAATAAAATATAAGTTTATGAGATTTGTAAATTATTGAATTCCTTTTTTGGATTTGTAAGCCTGTGAACTTTTTTGGAATCGGGTTTGTATATGATATTGAATTTCTGTCAATAGATACTCAAATATTACACACTGCACCTTAAAAGTCAGATTTGGCAAATTCCTACCTGATACATCTCATAGTTTTGACGTAAACATGTTCAATTGTCTGATGTTTGGAAGAGTTCATAAACTGCCCTTTGGAGATAGCAAGAAATTAATACTTTAATTCAGCAAAGACATATTAAATTAATCAAAAGTGACAGTAAAGGCTTTTTTATTTTTTTATTTTTTTTGCTGTTTTGAAAAGTCGTCATCAAAAATCCAAAAATAAAGTATCATAATTTTCACAAAATGCTTAGCAGAACATTAATTATAAAAATAAATGTTTCTTGAGCAGCAAATCAGCATATTAGAATGATTTCTTTAGTGTCATGTGACACTAAAGACTGGCGTAATGACGCTGAAAATTCAGCTTTAAGAAGCTTGTCTGCAGGAATCTGTGTGATCACACGTGACGAATTGTGTGATACTGCATGAAAAAAACGTGCACTCTTAAAGGCCACATCTGTAGCAACCAAATTGCCAAGGATAAATGATCCAATGCTAGCATTTGCTCAGCAAGTGTACGATTATCAGCATACTTTGTTTTACCCTCCTGCAGGCCATAACCACCATAGACATTGAGGGGGACAAGTAAACAGAAATGACCAAAATGACCCCCCCGCCCCACCCAATTTTGTATGCTTGATGCTGCTCTGCTGTACTCCATTACACAATACACACCGCTCTGTTTATTGCTAGGATGACCAAAAAATTTTTTTCATGTAAAATTTTTAGGCTGGTTTGCCTCAGTGGTCTAACAGTGCTCATCACTGTCAGAATGAGTGAGATGGTCAATCAAATCAAAGAAGGTGGGGCTTATTGTTAGTGTGAATTCCAATGCGACATTTTAGTTATAGCAGTGAAAGAGTGCGTCGTAAGATGTAGGCTAAATAGAAACGTTCAGCGACCGACAGTAATATCCAGTGATGCAAACAACTCAACCTTTTTATGAATTTCACCCTTTTGAATTGAAAATATGGCATTATTTTAGTGCTGGGAAAAAAAATTATCGCGATTAATCGCATCCAAAATAAAAGATGTGTTTACATAATATATGTATATTATGTATAATACACACACATGCATGTATATATTAAAAAATATTTGCATGTATTTACTGTATAAATAAATAATCTTATACATAAATAAAAATTAACATAAACATATTTTCTTAAATGTATACATGCATGTGTGTGTATTTATATATACATAATAATTACACACAGCACACACACATATATTATGTAAACACAAACTTTTATTTTAGATGCGATTAATTTTCCCCCAGCACTACATTATTTACATGATTCGTAACTGAATTTCACGTGACAAGAAACGTTTTGAATTTTTTACATATTAGACATACAAAGACTGTGATGTCATGAATGACATGTCATGAATGACATGAATGTGTGCATATTTTCAAATATATATATTATTTGTAAATAGTTTCATAAGACTACAATATAGACCTGGAACTTTTACCATTCTTATTTCTTTAAGGATGTTTGTGTGAACAAGCTTCAGATGATCAAGAGGGGCTGCTGGGAACTGTAGTCTTCCCATTTGCCTTGCAAAGGAACCATGTGAGGTCAGGAGTGCGGTGTATGCAGTGATGGTGGCTAATTGGGCAGCTCTACCATTAAGAGCGGAGAACCCAGTGGCCCCGGCCCTGTGTGGAGCTGAGAGAGACACTCATTAGTATAGCTCCACTCAGGCCTGCCCTCACAGCTCACCTGTCAGTGAGGCAGATGGACAGTAATGGCTTGTGTTTGTAGCTGTGGAAGCAAGTGTGGGTGTAAATGTATGTGTGTATATGCGTGTCTATAGGTGTATGTCTGTGTGGCGGTTCATCCTCTCTGTTTCCCCTGCAGCTGTCTCTCTTAGAGAGGTGGGAAAGGAGCAGTGGAGCATGATGTCTCCGCTCTGCTGCAGGTAAATGGACAGAGATGTCTACTGTGAGGGAATAGTCTGCATATAGTACACATGAGACCTCACCTCCATCCAATATATTATTATTACTACTGTTATCTGTTTCAAATAGCTTTTTGGCATGACTATATGTAATATAATATTCCCAATAGGATATTTGCAAAATAAAAAGAGAAAATCTATCTATCTATCTATCTATCTATCTATCTATCTATCTATCTATCTATCTATCTATCTATCTATCTATCTATCTATCTATCTATCTATCTATCTATCTATCTATCTATCTATCTATCTATCTATCTATCTATCTATCTATCTATCTATCTATCTGTCTGTCTGTCTGTCTGTCTGTCTGTCTGTCTGTCTGTCTGTCTGTCTGTCTGTCTGTCTGTCTGTATACATTGTCTATTACGGATTCATCATTAATTTCTCTATTAATAAACACAGTAAATATATTTGATATTTAGCTATTGAAAAAAATAACACCATATTACCATTCTCTTCTACTTATCCATCCAGGGGGTTTAGTGAGTCAGACAGTGAGAGGTCAGACTGTGGGAGTGTGTCCTCCTCCCCCTAATTCTGAAAATAATCTGTACCCTATTCCCCCCCACACTCTCAGCTCTTCTTTATCCAGCTGGACTTCTCCTACACACTAGCAATCGCTCCACTTCCTTTTCCAATTACTCCTAAAACAGGCTGCTATTAAAGAGTATTAGTTTTCCTGAGGGAAGAAACTCTATGTGTGTGTGTGACTGTCATGTCCAGTAGCTCAGCAGTGGGTGGCCTTTAGTGGGAGGAATGGAGACCAGCCATGAGAGATTAAACACCCTTGGAGACGCGTCCACTGAAGCTCTGTTTTCCAGAACGTTCTTTTTCCCATTTTGGTCACTGTGCTTTTACTGTAGCCAGTTTGGAGGATACAGCACAGACTTGCCTGAATGAGGGAGAAAATAAAGAGAGAATTGAAAAATGTAAATGTAGTTAGGTGTTTTTTATTGTAACGTCAGCTGTCCATTCAGCAGCGAGGTGGTAACTGGCATGGAGGATGGCAGGATGGTGCGGGCGTGCTTTTTTCCTGTCTAATTCATTTGATGCGGCGGTGATCCAATCCAAGATTTCAGACTAGTGTGGGCAGCCTGGACTGTTCTCCACACTTGCATTCAGTGAAGAACGCTAATGAGGGATGTTGATCAAAGAGCCTTGGTCCCCTCGGTCCACCTCATCTGACTCTCTCTCATTCTCTTTCTTTTCTCCTTTTTCTAACTCTTTCTGTATGATCAAGCAGACTTTTGAGAGAGCAAGCTTGCTTAGAGCACCAAGCAAGTATAAAAGCCATTAATAAACCACTATGGACACTCTAGGCATTTAATCATTGCTCTCTCTTTCTCTCTCTCCTTTCCAGCTCTATCTCCTCTAGGCTAGCTGTTGTGCTGGTCAGACAGCCTCTTGAGCTATATGGAGCATTAAACGCATTATAATGTGGGGTTAGGGGGTGGACCACCATTAGGCTGGGACTTGTCAAGTGGACGTCTGCGTTAGAAACAGAGCTGTTGTGTTCGCCACCAAATTATGCTATTTGGGACATGGAGCATTTCCAGACAACTGCAAAGTCACAGTCATTGGAGAAGTCTGGTGGCCAAATGTGCTCACACCTGTTCTGTGTGGCATTTGCTTAAGAGCATGTTTCTGCTCCAGTACAGCTCCATCCTCAATATCACATTACTGGATTTAATTCAAGACAAATCATAGATGTGTGGACTGAAAGAAGTGCCTGAATTAAACACGGCATGAGATCACACAACATCCAAGAAAAACATTTTTGCAAACGCTGCTCTTTTATAGTTAATTTTCTTGGGATTTTTATTTTTTATTATTATTTAGTATTTTGTCTTATTTAAATATCATTAATATAAATTTACTCGGGCAGCACAATTTTTCCTTACCCCATATCCATCCATCCATCCATCCATCCATCCATCCATCCATCCATCCATCCATCCATCCATCCATCCATCCATCAGTCCATCCATCCATCAGTCTATCCCTACATCCATCCATGGAGTAAGAAAAATAATTTCAAGATAAATAAAAGAAAACTCTTGATTTCCATTGTATTTGTTCCATACTATGGAAGTCAATGGGGCACATCAACTATTATTACCCATAATCTTCAAAATATCCTCTTTTGTGTTCGAACTTCATAAGGTTCGGAACAACTTGAGTAAATGACAAGTTTTTAAAAAAAAAATATATTTTTTATGTGAACTATCCTTTTAAGAAAGCAATTTTTATTTGCAGTAAGAAGACTTACATGAGTCTTCAGTTATGTTTCTAATAATTGCTTTTGTCTAATAAGTTTATCCCAGAACAAGAAGACAAAAATAGAAACAAATGAGGCATGTTGGATGATAGACAAAATGCAACTATTGTAGACAGAATATGAGAATTTGATGGGAAATGAGTGAGCTCACATTGAAATCTTTTACTTTTGACTGCAGATTTTATTATCTTGTGAAATCTGAGTAGAGACATCTGTTGAGATCTCTTCTAAAACTTTAGAGTAGACACGTGTGAGATGTCTAGGATCATTATTCATAGAAGAACAATAAAAAAACGCTTTTGCTCTCAGTGTAATCCCAACACTGACAGGTGAAGTGAAAAAACACTGATTATCTCTTCATCAAGGCAACCGTTAGAGGGATATATTAGGCATCCAATGGAGCATCTGTGGGATGTGCTGAACAAACAAGTCCGATCCATGGAGGCCCCACCTCGCAACTTACAGGACTTAAAGAATCTGCTGCTAACATCTTGGTGCCAGATAACACAGCACACCTTCAGGGGTCTAGCGGAGTCCATGCCTCGACGGGTCACGGTTGTTTTGGCAGCAAAAGGGGGACCAACACAATATTAGGAAGTTGGTTATATTGTTATTCCTGATCGGTGTATAATCTTCTATGCAAATCTATGGGAAAAATACACTCCCTTGAACATCCCAAATCTCTCAAAGTACTTTTTTTAAAAGTACACTACATAAAAGCTGTTGTCTCTGGGGTCAGGGAATGTTCAGTCACACAGAGCTTTTCATCACTAACACCATCCTCTCTCCCGTCTGTTCTTCTGCTGCATTCAAGGCTTTACTGCACTGCGTTTAGTGAGCCGAGGGCTGTGGAGAGCAGGGCCTTTATTCAGAGCTGTCTGCCTGAAATGGTGGGGCATTAGCTCACATGAAGGGCCTTTGTGTTTTTGAAGGACACTGTCATTATACACCTCCAGCATTGCGACCTCTCACTCATTCACTCGAGAGAGAGGGTGAGAGGAAGAGAGTAAAAAAGGACAGAGGGTTGGAAAGAGACAGTGAGAAAAGAGAAAGAAGCTTTTTGGCAGACAGAGACAAGTGGTGCTCATCTCTTTCATGTGTTTGGCGGTACAGTCGAGAGGAGGGACAAACTGAAATCCTTCTCTGAAATCCCCCCCTCCCCCCAGACACTAAGGTAGACTGAGTGGACTGTTCCTTTGCAGTTCTCACGAGCACTGCGGGATTTACACTGAAGTGGATACATCAATAGCACAATCTTTCTCCACACACTCTCTTTAAAATACACACACAAACACACACACACACATATACACACACGTCTGGTTCGCTATCTTTGTCGGGACTCTCCATAGACGTAATGGTTTTTATACTGTACAAACTGTATATTCTACCACCTTACACCAACCCTAACCCTAAACCTACCCATCACACAAAATTTCAGCATTTTTACATTTTCAAAAAAACTCATTCTGTATGATTTATAAGCTTGTTTCCTCATGGGGACCTTAATTTAGGTCGCCAAGGTGACACAAGTCCCCATGAGTGTGCATTCCGGTCAAAGTCCCCACCGGGATAGAAAAACATGAACACACACACACACACACACACACACACACACACACACACACACACACACACACACACACACACACACAAAGATAAAATATTCGTGTAGAAAAACAATCAAGACTTAATTCAACCACCAAAACACCACCATAATTTGTAATATTAAATTGTTAAAATTGCAACATGCATGCATTACACCATTTGGTGTCAGTTTTTATTTTTTCTTCTATTTTTTATTCAGCAAGGATGCATTAAATTGATCAAACGTTCTATTCATCAAATAATAAAAATTAAAAAAAAAGGATCATGTGACACCGAGTAATGATGCTGAAAATTTTGTTGCATCACTAGAATAAATTATATTTTAAAATATATTAAAACAGTTATTTTAAACTGTAAACACGTCACAGTATTACTGTTTTTACTTTATTTTTAGTCAAATAAATAAAGCCTTGGTGAGTATAAGAGACTTCTTTCAAAAACATCTTACTGACTTGATTTCCCCACACTAAATCCAATTTGATTACCTGAATGGATTTTACTGTTTCCTTAATCTACAGTACTTGTTTTTGAATCAGTGCCCGGAACTTGCTCCTGTTTGTTAAAATTACAGTAATGCACAACTTCTCATGGTTTGTGCTTTTTTTGATGGTACTGTAGGTCTTCTCCTAAGCTTAGCATGCTAATTGCAAAAAGACAGCATCGCTACACAAGGGAATTCACACTTCAGCTAAAATCTAGAAACTTAGGGCCTGTTTACACCTGGTCACTTCATGCGTTTTTTTTCTTTGAACAGATAGCTATCAGATCGCAAAAAGACTGGGTGTAAATGCCCTACGAAACGCATCTGAGATGGATTTAAATCTGATCGCTCAAACCACTTCAGAAGGTGGCCTGGGCCGCATTCCAGACGAAACTGGACAAGTCTAAATGCATCTGGTTGTTGAAACCACATATGTAAATTTTACTCCTCCCAAAAATGGTAAAAAATAAACGCGTGAGAGCGTGTTATAGGCTAAAATAACATGTTATAGCCAGTTATGACAGCGCTGCTGCAATGCAATGCAGTATCTCTTCAGCAAGCCAACACAAAAACTGCTGCAAATTATACTGAAAGCAAGTCGCAGATGCTCAATAAACAATCATCTTCATTAAAAGTAATGAGAAATGATCTTACCAGTGCTGTTGCCACACTCTCTCCTATTGCGGTCATTGATTTTGAAATTAGATATTGATCAATAAAATGCAGCTCATTTGACGTGATCTCCATTAAATCTGAATATAGCGTGGGAATTAAAGATCGGATTTATATACGTTTTGCAGAGACGCATTTATGTGACCAAGTGTAAATGTAATCGTTTTGATAAATTAGATAGCTATCCGATCAGTAAAAACGCATGAAGTGACCAGGTGTAAACAGACCCTTACACTCTAAAAAATGCTGGGTTAAAAACAACTCAAGTTGGGCTGAAAACGGACTAACTGTTGCTGGGTTAGTCCATTTTCAACCCAACTTGGGTTGTTTTTAACCCAGCATTTTTTTTTGAGTGTACAATATAAAGCATATCTACAACATTTGTAATCCCAGCTAGCAAAAATATGTTCTAAGAAAATTTTTCTAACATTCTCATTAAGTTATGAAAACGTTATTTCTTAATGTTCTCTGAACGTTCAAAATGTTTTTTGGTTATGCGAACCTTAAGGAACATTCCATTTAATAATTATGTATATTGTAAATATTATGGGTTACTTTTGAATGTTCTCTGAATGTATAGAACAAGTAAAAACATTTAAAAAACATTAGACATCAAACTAAAATGTTTCTACGGAGAGCCTAAATGGACATGGTAAAAAAATAAAATAAAAATATATAAAAGATGAGACGGCAGGAAAAAACTATTTGGCAATGCTTTTGCATTCTCTCCCCCGAGAAACTTTGCGTTCACTCTCAAAGAACACAAAAGTTTTGCAAGGGAATGCAAAGTTTCTCGGGGGAACACAAAATATTTGCGAGAGAGCGCAAAAGCATTGACTTATTGTTCCCATCTCATATTTTTTTCCCTCCACCGTGTCATAGAGGCTCTGTACGTTTCAGCATACAAATATCATTTTTGTGCTAACATTTTGAGAACATTATTAAAGACCATAACTCATAGCAAACATTCTATAAGTAAATGGAGGAAAGTTCATAATTATAAGAGAATCTTACCAGAATGTTACCTAAAGCTCTGAGAACATTCCGTTAGCTAATTCCCTGACTGTACTGTAAATTGCTTTGGATAAATGTGTCTGGCAAATGCATAAATGTAACTGTGCTTCACCTATAATATAAAATCCAACAATAATATTGTTCAATATGATCACAATACATCATGTGTCTTGGCTAATTGCCACAAAGCTTACAGTTCTTTCTCTCTGCATCCATCAGGAACTTTAATGCGACCCCAACAGCCATAATCGCACACCAGCCTGATTAGCTGCATTTATCTGCAGAGGACACAGCAATGGAAGCGATGATCTTTGAACCTTTGTTGCGGCAGGAGCCTCTGGGGAACATCAGGATCAATCTCAGCTGGACATGAGATGAAGGTACATCCCCCGCTCGCCTAACCGCTTTCCCATTCCCGATCATATCACGCCGTTGTGGCTTCCTCGAGCTCTGCTCCCAGATCTGGAGTTAATCCCGGTCCTTGTTTCTCCTCCCGGAAAATAAATCTCACTTTTCAGGTGATGCTGTCCTGGCCTGCGCTGTGCTGATGGGAGAAAAGCTTCCCCTCAGGGCCTTCCTGGTTTACAGTGGCCATTCGGCGGAGCAGAGCGAACACATCGATCTCTCGCCTACGGATTATTTACAAAGGCACCAATCAGTGCAGAATGTGGAATGTTGAACAGGAAAATATGCTTCTTTTCCGCTCTCTTTTACAATCTCTGTTCGCTCTCTACTCCATGTGGCTTCATTAAGCTGGTCATAGTGCATTTCCACTCATTTTTTGAAGCACTACTCCTTGTGTGAGTGGAACTGGCTATGACAATGGCACATAAAACATTAGCTGCACCTGTGAGGGTGCAGGGCATTGTGTGATAAAGCACCATAATCTCCACAAGGACAGCACTGATATTTGGGGCACATAAGCATGATAATGGGATGCATAAATGTCATAAGGTGACCTCTCCAAACCGAGGGCCGATTATCCTTCTGGATGTGTCATATTGTTCTGGTGCTCTTAGATATGTTGCTCTCCTGTGGGCTGTTCGGCTTTTCGTGTCCTTTTCACATGATAAAGGAATGTGCTTAAAACAAACGCTCATTCAGGCTACCCTGGTGGACTCTGAATAAATTTAGAGAGGAAGAGAGAGAGAACTGGGAAGAGAGAGGTGGTCAATAGATAGTCATTATTTACCTGTATGTTTTATGCTGGGGTTTGTTCCCCTTGTAAAATAAGTACAGATGGAAAAATTCAGTCACATGTAGTAATTACAATTTTTATTTATAAAAAATAAATGCAATTTCATAGCCAAATCATTAAATTATTTAACCCTCAAATGCATGAATGTTTCGCCATGACATATTCTGGTCTTTAGCGACCCGGATCTACATCTAACACAGATGGATCTCTACCTGCCGTGATAATATAACTCTCCAGACATTAGAGTAATAATTACAGAAGAATAAAATAAAGCATATTTTGTTACCTTTTGGAGCTTGGAAGGGTTCAGTTTGAGCAGATGTTTTATACCATCATCACTGTCCTCGTCAGAGCTCATTTTCCAGTACATTCAGCATCTGGCTCATATTCACCACCTCCAACATCTTCAAAATCAATCTTTTGATCATTGACAGCTTCTTCACCAGATCCACCATCAAGTGACAGTGACACTAATATTTGATTGGGTTCAGTATGGTCTGCAGTAAATCACTGAGCCATTTCAAGTTGTGCTGATGATACTTCCTATTCTTTTGTTTTCTGCCTGCGGTAACTGTGTTTCAGACATTGCCACTTTGTGGAATAAAGGTGAATTGCACTTATTCAGTTATTTAATTATTGTTGTGCCTTTTTAAAAGTATTGTTAAAAGACAGAAAACAGCTCATGAGAGTCATAGATTTACACTTGCCACACTTTTTTTAATTAAATAGTCTTTTATGCTGTCTGTCAGTATCAGTGTTGCGACGCTGCTGAATAAGTGCTGTATCTGAAAGATGATTGATTTCATCAAATGATTCGATTTTTGAAGGAGCATAAATGTATCCTTCACTGCCTAAGACTCTCCTTTGTATAGTGATAGTTGAGCTAAAAAACTTTTTGATTTTGAAATTATATATATATATATATATATATATATATATATATATATATATATATATATATATATATATTATTTGATCATCTGAAAGCTGAATTAATAAGCTTTCCATTGATGTATGCTTTGAAAATCTTGAATCTGAGGGTGCAAAAATCTATAAATATTGAAAAACTCGCCTTTAAAGTTGTCCAAATGGAATTCTTAGCAATATATTACTACCAATAATAAATTTTTTAACATATTTACGGTAAGAAATTTGAAATGAAACATGATCTTTACTTAATATCGGTAACAACTAGCCTAACAACTCTATCTCATGACCAATATGTATTCGTATGTATTTGTATGAGGTGGCTAATTCGTATGAATTTGAATTTGTATGATTTGTCTATACTGCAGTGATGGGTAGGTTTTATGGTCAGGGTTAGGAGCAGGTAATTCGTACAAAATCATATGAATTGACAAGCTCTTCAAATATGTACGAATTGGCAAAAATCATACAAATTCGTACGAATGAGGTCGTACAAATTCGTACGAATTTGTAAGAATTTTGCCAATTCGTACATATTCCTAACCCTGCCCCTAAAACCTACCCAGCACTGCTGTATAGACAAATCATACAAATTAGCCACCTCACAAAATACGTACAAATTGCCTTGAGATCGGGTAATATCCTAATGATTTTTGGCATGAAAGAACAATTTTTACGAATACAATGTATTTTTGGCTATTGCCACAAATATAATTGTGCAACTTATGACTGGTTTTGCGGTTCAAGATCACAATTGTGCTACCTGTCTGAAGTTGCTGCCTGTGAAGTCATTGCCTGATAGGGCAACGAGGTAACAAATCAACTGCCAATGCAACATCAACAGAATTATGCACCGAGTAATGCATGTGCATTATTCTGACAGAACTGTTCTGCAAGAACAGTTAAAAGGAACCAAATATTTGATTGTGGTATTTAAAAAAAAAATTTAAAAAAATCCTCGTTCCAACCAATGATAAGCTTTGTAATATTGTCCACGGAGGGAAGCATTGCCAAACTTTGTTTATACTCAGTGCTCATAAGATTGGAGAAAATATGAACCTGAGAGTTCAATGTTAAGTATATTTTCCAGTCTATTAAAATGCTGTTGGGGTCTCTGAATCCCTAAACAGAGCAAGCAGGGAAAGATGGAAATGAAAACCTGGAATCTGGCTATTGAGATCAGACAAGAAAGAGAGAGTATTCATTCTCAGTGTTCTAGGGAGTTCTCGGGCAGGGTCCCAAGACTGGAAAAGCCCCCCCTGCCATTAATCTAAATTACATGAGCTCATTGGTCTTTACTGGGGAGGGAGATAACATCACTGCCAACCTGCTCCTCTCACACTCAAATATCAGCAGATCAGTTCTCCTCCAGCTCTCCACCGCAGTAAAGCACGGAGGAGCTCAAGGTCAGCCTAAGAAAGAAACACAGACAGAACATTGTTTTATGTGACGAAAATCATCATGTTATCCTTGGCTAAGTCAGCTAACTGATACCAGAATGATTCACTTTGAAGTCTGCAAAGGATTACAGCACTAATGAGAGTTATGGGACGGCAAATAAAAGTGTGATAGGATCTGGTACACTTTAAGACTCTATATGTTAATGCAATAACTAGCATGAAATAGCAATGAAAAATACCTTTACAGCATTTATTAATCTCTGTTAATGTCAACATACTAATGCATTTTTGAACATTGATGCATTATGAAAGAATATGAATGAACATTAGCATTTTTTTAAATGTATACTACTGTAGTTTAAAAAATAATAACTTAATTAAATTAAGAAATACAGTCAAAAAGACCTTAGTTAGTTCATTATGTCTAATGCATTTACCAATGTTAATTAAAGTGATGAATTTATTAAGTGTTACACAAAAAACTCACAACTAAGCCAGAAATCTCAAAGCAAATCAAATGCTATAAATATTTGATTCTGTTTCCCCCCAGTTCCTCCCAGCTTAGTTTCATAAAACCATCTGTACAGTTTTAAATAATTAGAGGCCTGAAACTCATTCTCTCTTGTTTCCAAAATATTGTAAAACTTTTCAGACAGCGATGGGCGATGGCATTTAAATGCAAACCCCAGCATGGGATTATTGTCAAAGCTCTCTCTGACTCTGCAAAATATGTAGTTATTAATTCACGGACCATATCGGTTTCAGGCCTAAAAAATTGATATGCGGCTGGCCTCCTCGATTTGGATTAGATAATGATCTAGCCCTCGGCCCCTAGGGGACATCACAATAGAAAAGTATTATGCTTCATATTCCAGGGCCCTGCTTTGTTGGATTGAGTTCCCTCACGGTATGTCGTGCTCATGGAAATGTGGATGACTCAATCTTCTGAAGAGCTGATTGGCCAATTTGTTTTTTCTTTAAAACTGCTCTTTGAAAAGGATACGGGCCATGCACACAGTGTTGGAGACCATGTGTGTGTGTGTAAGTGAGCGTGTTCGTGTATATCTGAGCAAGTGTAGATGAATAGATGTCTGTGTTTAACGGTATGTTGAGATTTGCCGTGTTCTCGTTAGTCGCTGTGTCACTTCATTAACGCTAACAAACGTGCGGTCGCAACAACCCAGGTGCGTGTGCGCCAACTCTTGCGGTTTGCTTTTAATAGGATTATTTGTGCGGTAATGACCCTTTGACTGCTGATTTATTTTGGTGGCCCTCTCATGACCCACTTCGGGGCCCCGTCATCTCCAAGCGCTCAGCCCGGTTCTCGCTCTCCTCAACAGCTGTGTGGTCAATGGCTTCCAGATTTTCATAATTTTCGCAGACCTGCCTGATGACAGATGAACTTTTAATGTCTGTGAGTCTTGACGGTGCAATCACTCACCGGTATTGTTTTTGTCGGTAACCCCAGTGTCGAGCACTTCAATGGCTTTTTTTCCAGCAGTAAGCATCCAGATGTGTGTAGCAATTGGCACTTTCCACGGATAGGGTTTATTAACTGTGAAAATAAAGTGGTTTTCTAGGAGGTTTGTAGTTTGTGTTACCAACATTTGAGTCTAAATACAGTTTTAAACAGTTTGTTTTTGGGGTTTATATAAAATATTATTATATTAAATTAATATACTTATTTATTATCCTACTTTCTTTTATTATCCTATTTATTATCCTATTATCCTTTATTATCCTATTTTGAGTGTTACAAATTTAAGGACTTTATTTGGGGTAAATCATGTGATAGGGCTGTGTGCACAAGGACACAGTTAACCCTTAAATGCATACCTTGGGTCTTTAGTGACCCAGGACGTCATATACTACCCTCCTCATTAAGTTTTTAAAGTTAGACATCAACCTTCTTAGTATTCCTCAATCAATTCATTCTGAACAATATAACAATATTATATATATATATATATATATATATATATATATATATATATATATATATATATATATATATATATATATATATATGAATATATGAATGCCTGTTTTCTCATTAATTTATTGAATTGAATGGTATAGGGTGGCTAACGACCCGACGTGTGTAACTGTAAGTATATTTTTCTGCACAACAATAATTTAATCTTTGATGACTGAATGAGTGCAATTCACCTTTATTCCACAAGATGGCAATGTAGCTAAAACACAATGGTGAAGTGATGTTTCACTCATACACTGTAAAAAAATTATCGTGATTTTAACGGTAAAAGACTGTAAACGGTAATGCTACAGTGAAAAACAGTTCATTGGTTAATAGAAAGTTTTCGTACTATACGGTGAATAACTAGATCTAACCTTACATTTAATGTAATTTTACAGTACAATACCGTTAAATTTACAGGTTTTGGAAGTGAAAAAGAAAAAGTCATTGTGTAAATTTACAGTGATAAAACGTAAATTGACATTCCCAGAGTTCCCTGCATGACACTTCACATTTGATGTATTTTCATTGAAATAACTAATCTTGTTTTTCTTGTACATTAGTGTTTTATGTTACATATCAAATGTACATAACAGATATTAGCATTTCAGTAGGTTGGTAATTTAACATTAATTCAGTAAATACAGTTTTTATTTATTTCTTTTGACTGTAAATTTAACTTAAATCTGTAAAACCTAAAATGTTGCTACTATATTTTTTACGGTAATTTTCTGGCAACCACAGCTGCCAGTTTTTTACCGTAAATTTAATGGAATTTTTTTACAGTGTAGTTACCACAGGCAGAAAACAAAAGAATAGGAAAAATCATCAGCAACTTGAAATGGCTCAGTGATTTACTGCAGAGCAAGTACTGAATGCAGTCAAATATTAGTGGCAGGGTCACTTGATGTTGGATCTGGTGAAGAAGCTGTCAGTGATTTTGAAGATTTTGATTTTGAAAATGATAGTTTTGAGAATATGTTTGACATTGTGAATATAAGCCAGATGCTGACTGTACTGGGAAATGATCTCTGAGGACAATGATGATGGTATAAAACATTTGCTCAAACTGAACCCTTCCACGCTCCAAAAGGTAACAAAATATGCTTTATTTTATTCTGTGATTGTTACACTAACATCAGGAGAGCTTTATATTATCGCGACAAGTAGAGATCCATCCGTGTTAGATATAGATCCGGGTCACTAAAGACCCGAATTTGTAATAATGATTGGTGAAACATTCACACATTTAAGGGTTAAATACGCTCTAAAAATTGCTGGGTTAAAAACAACCCAAGTTGGGTAGAAAATGGACTAACCCAGCGGTTGGGTTGTTTTAACCCAGTGATTGGGTTGTTTTAAGCAAACATTTAACCCAACCACTGGGTTAAAACAACCCATTTACTGGGTTAAAACAACCCAATCGCTGGGTTAGTCCATTTTCAACCCAACTTGGGTTGTTTTTAACTCAGCATTTTTTAACCCAGAGTGTAGCTAATAGTTCTTAGAAACAAACACATGATGTTTTTTTTTTTTTTTAACAAAGTTTGGAAGGAACACGTCCAAATTGCCTATCCAATCAGTATGAGAGAAGGCCTATATAATACATAGCTGACTCACCTATACTCCTCAACAGTTTTCTGTATCCCTCCACCCCCTTGTCTCCACACATCTGCCTGGTTCCTATCCTAGCCAGAGACATGGGGGGAGTACTCTGGGTTCGGGCCAAAATACCGAGCTCGAAGCCCTCTCCTCGGACAGGAGACGCCAAATACGCATATTCTTTACTCTGATCTGATTATTTGTAAGTGTGAACTCGTGAAACAAAAACGCAGGATTAGTGCTTCAAATGCTTAAAAAAAAAAAGTAACAGGACACCCATTTATAGCCTATTCAAAGAATGTGCCTATTGTTTTATTGTATTTGTGCTCTCCACGCTGTATTATTATTGAGCTGTTTTACCAGATTTACCAGGCATAGTAAACATTACAACTTCCAAAAATGTAGAAATATCTGTGTTCTCCCCACCCACCCAACTTTTGGGTAGAATGAATAGCCATGCTTTAATGTGTCTCTACCACTTTTCAAATCATTCCTACACCCATGAGTTTTTATGACTTTACACGTGGTTGTTGTTAAGCATATTAACATAATTTGGCATTTGGCAACAAGTCATTTGGTCCTGGAAACAACTAGCATCACGATGTTCCTTGACAGTGACTGTTGCTGCTCAGTATCTTGTTTCATAACAATCCAGTAAATCTCCTCAGACAGATGAGCTAATTCACATCGGTTTTGTTTATGGAATCACATACTGCACATGAAAGGCATATCATGCTCATTATTTCTGGATTTTCCAGAATATCCTTCCGCACGCAATTTATTCAGCCTTTAGCGAAAAGATGACATGCATGTAAGACTTGTGCAAACAAAACCACACCATCACAAGCATTTTGCCTTTGAAAACCAACACAGGCCTTTGAACATTCTTCGTATTTCTATACGCAAAAACGTCATAGACAAAAACCACTCTGTCAGCGGCCACAGTAGCCGTGGAGCCAGAGGATCACAGCGATGGGCCGATAGCAGGGCTGGTGCGATGACGACACTGTCTACAGGGTTACTGGTGCGTGGAGAGCCTAAAGAGAAAGCAAAGATCTGGCACTGTGAACTGGGTAAACATGATCCACACACATCAGCGACAATCTAATGTGCCACGCAGTCTTCCCTATGAAATCCGTGGAAGATAAATGAAAACGACTTGAAGGGAGGACAGATAAAAACATCATCTTTTTATCTAAGGAAGTCTGCCGTTTCTCCACCCAAAAAGCAAAGGATATATGCTTAGAATACAGAGCCAAACACATACACACTTAAATATACACAAATGCACTCACACTTGTGATGGAAAACGCATCAGATGCATTTTTGGATGAATGCCTCTGGCGATTGGGTTTATAGCTAATTGCTCATTTAAGTAATGTTACATTTACTATCTCACTTTTAACTTTCCCCTTAATTTCGCTCTCTCTCTATCATCAGCAAACGCAGTGGGAGGTAGTTTCGCCCTCTTTCAATATAAAGGCACAAACCAGTCGCCGCTGGCAGAGCTCCACATCAGTGCAAAATGAAGTGGTTTTTGATGATCATTAACATAATATGTTTTTGCTATATATATATATATATATATATATATATATATATATGATGACTGCTGAATGATGTGCATTTAGTGTGCTATAACTAAAGGGATAGTTTGCCAAAAATGAAAATTCTGTCATCATTTACTAACCCTCATGTCATTCCAAATCTGTATGACTTTCTTTCTTCCATGGAACACCAAAGGAGAAATTCATGAGGTCTGAGAAGTTGGTTTCGATCAATATTTTGGAATATTTTTCATTGTGACACACTGTAAACCCTAACGCTTAAAATAATTAATTGGTTTGTTTAGAGCCAACTCAAATTAAACAAATCAGTTCAATCAAATGAACTTTCGTGAGTATTTAGAATTTAATTTTTCTTTTGAGTTCACAAAACTTTTTTGTCGCATTTTAAGTAATCTGAATTGTTTTGTGTTTTATGAACTTGTTTCTTTTAATTTAGACAAACTTACATTTAGCTTAAATCTTCAAGTTCTGCTTACTTAAAGGAACACTCCACTTTTTATTTGAAAAAAAAAACGTTATTTTCCAACTTCCCTAGAGTTAAACAGTTGAGTTTTACCATTTTCAAATCCATTCAGCAGATCTCTGTGTCTGGCAGTAGCACTTTTAGCATAGCTTAGCATAAACCATTGAATCTGATTAGACCGTTAACATCTTTGCTCAAAAATGACCAAAGAGTTTTGATATTTTTCCTATTTAAAACTTTACTCTTCTGTAGTAACATTGTGTACTAAGAGGCTAGGAACTACATTCTCATTCCTGCGTAATATTCAAGGAACTTTGCTGTTGTACCATGGGTGCCGCAGGCGTAATGATATTACGCAGTGCCTAAAAATAGACTAACTTCCGTGAACATAACCAACATGACAACTTGCTTGCACAGGGAACGTGCTGGGGACTATTTTCAGGTGCTGCGTAATATCATTGCGCCTGCTGCACCCATGGTAGTTCCTAGACATATTGGCATAGAAAATCGCAACTTTTTCGTCAGTCTTACTACATGATGTAACTACAGAAGAGTCAAGTTTTAAATAGGAAAAATATCGAAACTCTTTGGTCATTTTTGAGCGAGATGCTAACGGTCTAATCAGATTCAATGATCTATGCTAAGCTATGCTAAAAGTGCTACCGCCAGACCCGGCGATCGGCTGAATGGATTCAAAAGCGGTAAAACTCAGCTGTTTAACTCTAGGGGAGTTGGAAAATGAGCCTATTTTCAAAAAAAGTGTAGTGTTCCTTTAAACTTAAAATTTCTTAACCTAAAAAATTAGCTATAACCGATTGCCTCAATTTTTTTTTTTTTTTCAACTTATTCGGGTTGTACAGTGTTACCATATGGCAACAGTTCCATTTTTTTATTTTATTTTATTTTTCACAATTCTGGTAACACTTTACAATAAGGTTTAATTTGGTAACATGTTAATCAACATTTACTAATGCATTTTTAAGATCAAAAGTTGTAATGTAATGCATGTGACCTAACATGAATATAAACATTTTCATTAACCAAAATTAAGGTTAAAAATGCTGTAAAATATATATTGCTTATTTTTATATATTTAACTCACTTTTATGTTAATTAACAAATGATACTTTGATATTATCTCTGGGCTTTTTGTTTGTCCATACAATAAAAGTAAATGGAGTCCTATGTTGTTTGGATCCTGACTTTCAAAAAAAGTTTGAAACCATGAGTATGATGAGTAAACAATACATTTTTTTGTGAACTGTCCCTTTAAAACATTGCCCTGAAAATCTTCCTAGTTAGTCATGACCATCATTGACTTCAACTGTATGGAAAAGATCAGCTTGGATATTCTATTAAACTTCTCTTTTTGAGTTTGACAGAAGAAGAGAATAAGGTCACGTGGGTTGTGAAAGCATGAGGGTGAGTAGGGATGATGACAGAATTTTAAGTTTTAAGGAGAATTTAATAAGGTATACCCTAACCGCATCACATGGATTTGATTATTACTGTATATTCTTGCACACACACACACATTCAGGCATTCCAAAACAAGTGTGAAACTCGCCCTTGTCAGACAGACTGGGGGTGCTAATGATGCGTGGGACTCGTAATTACTCACTTCCTCTCACAGAGACCCCGACTCGTCAAAAACAGCCCCCCTAACATTAGTCCCCACCATCTTTTCCTGGCAGGTCTTTGCCGGCTTCAGCAGATGCTTAGTTGCACAGGAAGCTTCCTAACCACTGATGATTGCACATCCTCCAGGGATCTGAAATCCAGGCAGCACACAGGAGCCAGCGAGCCGTCAGGAACCGCTCCACAATGTCCCCACAGCAGGCACATCCACCATGCGTTTGGCACACACACACACACTAAGTTGGCACACACCAGTCCCCTGGTTGGGTGAGACTGGTGCGGTTTAGCTGCACCTGTTGGGGAATAAAAGAGAGCTCTGCAGCGCGATTAAACGCCACGGTCTGGAACGCTACATTGCTGAGGATGAGTCGCGAATGTTTGTTGTGGGCCTTGTGGTAGGTTGAGCTGTGGGAATTGAAGGCTGTGCATTCCTGCATGGGGGTTTTATATGTTTAAAGACTATTGCTGTGTTAAATAGCACCGTGCATTTCCCCAGTGGGAGGATTAGAGTGTTTTGCATCTCGCAAGCTGTTGCTTTCCCACCAAGCAGAAATGATATGCTGGTTCTCACAAGGTCTTATTGGTTTTGATGATTGTGATAGCTTGTTTAAAATTAAGGAAAGCCCCCATGTCACTACCCCCCTAATTCATTAACAATTTTATGAAATATTTCCTCAGAATAGAATTGTATCTACGCCATTCTTCTATGGCATACTAACACCATGATTTTGCAAGACATGTTCATGAGTTAAAAGATTAGTTCACTTCAAAATGAAAATTTCCTGATAATTTACTCAGCCCCATATCATCCAAGATGTTCATGTCTTTCTTTCTTCAGTCGAAAAGAAATTACGTTTTCTGATGAAAACATTCCAGGATTTTTCTTCACATAATGCATTTAATTTAAATTAAATAAATGGGTTGAAGGTCCAACTCAATGCAGTTTCAAAGGGCTTCGAAGGGCTTCAGAGGCTCTGCACGATCCCAGCCGAGGAATAGGGTCTTATCTAGTGAAACCATCGGTTATTTTCTAAAAATGAGTTGTTCATTGTGTATGACGTCATCACGTTGGAAAGGTCACGTCCGTGCCGTAGGTGGAAGTACTGACCCAGTGCCGAAAAACTCCATCTCATGTTCTCCTCTAACTTTAAAATTGTCCGACATTATCCTAGAATATCAAAATCAACTGCAGGTGGTCGATCCTTTTCCTATTTAGCACCTAAACTTTGGAACAGTCTTCCTAGCATTGTTCGGGAAGCAGACACACTCTGTCAGTTTGAAATCTAGACTAAAAACACATCTCTTTACTATGGCATACACATAAAACATTTTTAATTTCTAATATTCAAATCAGTTAAATGATTGTTAGGCTGCATTAACTAGGTCAGCCGGAACCGGGAACACTTCCCATAACACCTGATGTACTCGTTACATCATAAAAAGAATGGCATCTACGCTAATGTGAGTCTCTCTGTTTATCCCGAGGTTTACTGCAGTCAACCGGATCCAGGCCGTATCCAGATCAGATGGTGGACCTGCGCCTAGACATGACCAACGCATCCCTGAAATGTCTGCAGAGAGCATGTCAATTAGTCTCCCCTCTGAAATTGCCTCATCGACACGCATCCTCAATAAACCCATCTCCGGCATGATAACTCCGATCCTTTCGAATATTTATATTTAATAATTGTTTAATCGACACGTCATCATCAATAAACCCATCTCTGGCGTGATCTTTCTTATATGACCAGAATTATAAATCATACAATGTTTGTTAATTGGCCAGAGGAGAACTGGCACCCTGACTGAGCCTGGTTTCTCCCAAGGTTTATTTTTCTCCATTATGCCACCTGATGGAGTTTTGGTTCCTTGCCACTGTCGCCTCAGTTGTGGACACTTAAATTTAAACTAAATTTCCAAATAAATTTAATTACTAACCTAAATTAACTACACTCACCTAAAGGATTATTAGGAACACCTGTTCAATTTCTCATTAATGCAATTATCTAATCAACCAATCACATGGCAGTTGCTTCAATGCATTTAGGGTCTGTGGTCCTGGTCAAAACAATCTCCTGAACTCCAAACTGAATGTCAGAATGAGAAAGAAAGGTGATTTAAGCAATTTTGAGCATGGCATGGTTGTTGGTGCCAGACGGACTGGTCTGAGTATTTGACAATCTGCTCAGTTACTGGGATTTTCATGCACAACCATTTCTAGGGTTTACAAAGAATGGTGTGAAAAGGGAAAAACATCCAGTATGTGGCAGTTGTCATGATAAACAGGCGGACGCGGACGTAAGTGACTCCAGGTATGTTTATTAAATAGCAAACCACTGAAGAGGCACGGAAGGGACTGAAGAGAGACAGAAAAGGGCTTAAATGTAGCGGAGATCCAGGTGGTGTTGTCCAGGTGGAAGAAAGCGATCACGGAGATAATACTGGAACACAGGCAAGACGGAATAGGAACCACAAGCGTGGGAGTCGGGTTGTCAGAGACGAGACCGGACAGTGAGTGCAGGCTGAGGGCAACATTTAAGGGTGTTGGTGATTAGTGACAGGTGTTTCAGAACTCGGGTGATTGGGACCGTGTGGGAGGAGTGATTGAGTCTGGTGTGAGGGACATGGTTGGATCTGTGACAGTACCCCCCCCTCCACGGGCAGCTCCGGAGGACCGCGGCGGACGACGACGGGGCCGGCCTCGACCTCGGGGTGCAGGACGAGAGGGATTGTTGGCGTGGAATTCCCGTAGAAGGTCTGGGTCTAGGATATCGTCACGGTTGACCCATGAACGCTCTTCAGGGCCAAACCCTTCCCAGTCCACTAGATACTGTAGTGTGCCGGCCCGTCGTCGAGAGTCCAAGATAGAAGCAACTTTGTAGATGTCCTGGTCCGCCGGGTCCATGGGAGGAGGAGGAGGAGAGTACGGCCTCAGCACCAGACTCTGTGGAAGAAGGAAGAAGAGGTTTAGTGAAGGGCTTGAGAAGGGAAACGTGGAATGTTGGTGCAATTCTGTAGTGTGAGGGTAGTTGTAACCGGTATGTGACCTCATTAATCTGCCTCACCACCTTGAAAGGGCCTATAAAGCGGGGACTCAGCTTGCGACTGGGCAGCCGTAGGCGAATGTCCCTCGTCGACAACCAAACGAGTTGGCCGGGATGGTATTGAGGTGCCTGGCGACGCCGGCGGTCGGCTTGAGTCTTCTGCCTCACGGACTGCCCTTTGCAGATGGACGTGAGCTGAGTTCCATACCCTCTCGCTCTCCTGGAACCAGTGATGGACCGATGGCACTTCCGTGGGCTCGCCTGACCAAGGGAACAACGGGGCTGAAACCCTAGCAGACACTGAAAAGGTGTGAGGTGTGTGGAATCCTGCGGAGTGAGTTTTGGGCGTATTCTGCCCACGGAAGGAACCGGTTCCAGGTGTTCTGTTGGTTGCTACAATAGGACCTCAGATATCTCCCGATTTCCTGGATCTTTCGTTCCGTCTGGCCGTTGGTCTGGGGATGGTAACCAGAACTAAGACTCACGGAGACTCCCAGAAGGCGGAAGAAGGCTTTCCAAACCCTGAAATGAACTGGGGCCCCGGTCGGAAATGATGTCTTCGGGAGGCCAAAGTGACGGAAGACTTGGTGGAACAGGGTCTCCGCCGTTTCCAGAGCCGTGGGCAACCCTTTGAGAGGGATCAATTTGCAGGTCTTCGAACCGGTCAACAACCACGAGGATGCAGGTATGACCTTCAGATGGAGGCAGATCCGTCAAGAAATCCACCGCAATGTGGGACCAGGGCCGGCGAGGATGGGTAGTGGCTGTAGCTTGCCTTCTGGGAGGTGGCGTGGAGTCTTGGAAGTGGCACAGACAGAACAGCCTTTGATGTAGCGGGAGACATCACGGTCCATTCTGGGCCACCAGTAGCGGCCCCGTAGGAGCGAGAGGGTCCGCTGGCTGCCTGGATGTCCAGAGCCCGGAGAGGTGTGGACTTGTTCCAAGAGGGGCAGACGGTCGTCGAGATGGTACATAGACCTGCCCCTCAGGAGCCCCCGGCGGAGCCGGTTCCTCGCGAGTTGCTTCTGCAATCTGATGGTCCAGGGCCCATTGGATGGGGCTCACAATCAAGGCTGGAGGGAGCACGGGTTCTGGAGGTTGTGGATCATGGTCAGGGGAGAATTGTCGAGAGAGAGCGTCGGCCTTCTGGTTCTTGTCGCCTGGTCTGTAGGTCACTGTGAAGTTGAATCGGGTAAAGAAGAGTGCCCAACGAGCTTGACGTGGGTTTAGCCTTCGTGCTTCCGTAGGTACTGCAGGTTTTGATGGTCTGTTATCACCTGGAATGGGTGAACTGCCCCTCCAGCCAATGCCTCCACTCTTCTAAGGCCAGCTTGATGGCCAGCAACTCGCGGTTTCCGATGTCATAGTTCCGCTCCGCCGGGGACAACTTTTTGGAAAAGTAGGCACATGGATGGAGTTTGGGAGGCTCACCCTGCCGCTGGGATAGCACGGCTCCTACCCCGGTACAAGATGCATCCACCTCGACGACGAAGGGCAACTGGGGATCCGGATGGCTGAGGGTAGGAGCCGTACAGAAGGCATGCTTGAGGGTCTGGAAAGCTTGGTTGGCTTCTGGTGTCCAGGACAGAGACTTGGGCCCGTTTCGTGAAGAGATGTCAATGGTGCACTGATGATACTGAAGTTTCTTATAAACCGGCGATAGAAGTTGGCAAATCCTAAGAAGCGTTGAAGTTCCTTGATGGAGGTGGGTTTGGGCCAGTTCCATGCGCTCACCTTCCCTGGTCCATCTTGACGCCGCTCTGGGTGATGATATAACCGAGGAACTGGATGCTGCTGCGGAGGAACTCGCATTTCTCCAGCTTCAGGAAGAGGTGGTATTGGCGGAGCTTGGTCAGGACCTGTTTGACGTGTTGATGGTGTTCAATGATGTTCTTTGAGTAGACAAGAATGTCATCCAGGTACACGATGACGAAGACGTTGAGGAATTCTCTGAAGATCTCGTTCATGAAACCTTGGAATACTGCAGGAGCATTTGCCAGACCGAATGGCATGACGAGGTATTCGTAGTGTCCTGAGGGTGTAATGAACGCTGTTTTCCACTCATCTCCTCTTCTGATCCGGATTAGATTGTAGGCGCTGCGTAGATCTAGTTTAGTGAAAATGCAGAGCCCCGCAGCTGCTCCAGAGCGGCGGGGACCAGGGGCAGTGGATACCGGAATTTGACCGTGAGCGTGTTCAGGTGTCGGTAATCGATACAGGGCCTCAAGCCTCCGTCCTTCTTACCCACGAAGAAGAAGCTTGACGCGCAGGGAAGTAGATGGACGAATGAACTTTTGTTGAAGAGCCTCCTTGATATATTCATCCATGGCCTGTTGCTCCGGGATGGACAGGGCGTGATTCGTCCCCGAGGAAGGTGGCCCCAGGCAGCAGGTCGATGGCACAGTCCCATGGCCGGTGAGGTGGAAGTTCCGTGGCCCGTTGTTTACTAAACACGCCCTGGAACGCCCGGTATTCGGCAGGGATCTCAGGAGGCGACGAAGAATTCTGTGGGCTCTCAATGGATGTGGAAGCGGCGGGAGTTGAGTGATTCTGTCGGAGGTCTCAGCGGGTTGGGACTTCCTGACGATGGTTGAAAGACAGTTCGTTAAGCAGAAAGAGCTCCATTTTAACACTTCACCTGAGTCCCAGCAGATCATCGGGAATGTTTGGACATCCACGGGCGCCCCAGGACGATGTCCGTAGTGGCTCCTTCCAGCACCAGAAAAGTAAGTTCCTCTAGGTGGAGCCAGCCGATTTGGAGCTGAATAGGGAGGAGACGTGCGAATGCATCCATGGCCCAGGGTTTTCCTAGGATGTTATGGGCTCGGAAGGGACGATCAAGGCGGGTCTTGCGGGCTTTCAGTCTGTTAAGTAGGTTGGTGGATATGAAATTCCCCGCCGAGCCAGAATCCATCAACGCCGAGGCTGAGACAGAGAGATCATTGACAGTGACCAGAACCTTCGTTAGGGACATCTTGTGGATCACCGGCATAGTGTGAATCGTACTCACCCCTGGGCGTGGTGGTCGGGTCGGACACTGGATGCGGGTATGACCCTCACCACCACAGTACAGACATAGGTGCAAGCGAATACGTCTCTCCCTTTCTGCAGGTGTTAGTCGGTAGTGGTCCAGCTGCATAGGTTCTGGTGCTGGAGGATCTGGTGCCCTTGGTGGAGACGGAACGTGTAATGCAGGGGTTTCTCTAGAACAGGTGGAGAGGTTTTGTGCTATTAAGATGGATTTCTGAATAAACCTTTCCAAACCATAACTGTCATCATAGATGGAGAGGTGAACACGGATCCGGGGTCAAGCCCTGGCGGTAGACTGCCAGTAGGGCCGCCTCATTCCAGCCGCTTGACGCCGCAAGGAGTGCGGAACTGCAGAGAGTAATCTTGGATGGACTGGTGGCCTTGTCGTAAACTGAGAAGTTGGTCGTTAGTGGAGATTGTGTCAGTAGCGTGACCGAACACATCCTTGAAGTGACTTACGAATACTGTGGTGATTGCGTGACAGGGCTGTTGGAGTCCCAGATAGCGCGCGCCCACTGAAGCGCGCGTCCGTTAAATAGCGAGATGATAAAAGCGATCTTGGCTCGCTCGGTCTCAAACTGACGTGCATTAACTTCGAAATATAACTGACACTGCAAAAGAAACCCGCTGCATTCTTCCGCCTTACCACCGAAGGGCGCTGGCCGAGCCATGGGACTGGGTGAGGCAGATGTAGAAGCAGCACTCTGCAGGGCATGGTGGAAGGCTTGCATTAAGTCGAATAATGGGTTTCGTTCTGGAGCGGCTGCTGGAGCTGCCGCTCCGCCGGTTATATCTTCGGTCTGCTGAGGGGTCCGGTCTTCTGTCATGATAAACAGGCGGACGCGACGGGCGTAAGTGACTCCAGGTATGTTTATTAAATAGCAAACCACTGAAGAGGCACGGAAGGGACTGAAGAGAGACAGAAAAGGGCTTAAATGTAGCGGAGATCCAGGTGGTGTTGTCCAGGTGGAAGAAAGCGATCACGGAGATAATACTGGAACACAGGCAAGACGGAATAGGAACCACAAGCGTGGGAGTCGGGTTGTCAGAGACGAGACCGGACAGTGAGTGCAGGCTGAGGGCAACATTTAAGGGTGTTGGTGATTAGTGACAGGTGTTTCAGAACTCGGGTGATTGGGACCGTGTGGGAGGAGTGATTGAGTCTGGTGTGAGGGACATGGTTGGATCTGTGACAGCAGTCCTGTGGGCGAAAATTGCTTGTTGATGCTAGAGGTCAGAGGAGAATGGGCCGAATGATTCAAGCTGATAGAAGAGCAACTTTGACTGAAATAACCACTCGTTACAACCGAGGTATGCAGCAAAGCATTTGTGAAGCCACAACACGCACAACCTTGAGGCGGATAGGCTACAACAGCAGAAGACCCCACCGGGTACCACTCATCTCCTCTACAAATAGGAAAAAGAGGCTACAATTTGCACAAGCTCACCAAAATTGGACAGTTGAAGACTGGAAAAATGTTGCCTGGTCTGATGAGACATTCAGATGGTAGAGTCAGAATTTGACGTAAACAGAATGAGAACATGGATCCATCATGCCTTGTTACCACTGTGATGGCCGACCCTTGGGGGTTAAACAGCAAACACAAACTAAGCAAAAGTGGCAGCACTTCCAGCGCACTCAGTATCCGAATTTGCTCACTCACTCCTTCAAGTGGCCTATATTAGTGAGTAATATAGTGAAAAGTGAATGAGGGTATAGGGGGCGATCTCAAACACAGCTTTAGACTTTATACTGACACCTATTTGTGTGTATGTAGGTACATAAGCGAAAGGTTTTGGATACCGATTTCATTGCAGAAACATTTTGCAGTTTTTGTCACCAGTGATTTAGTCCACAACTAAAACGTATTATAAGGGATATGAAGTGAGTAGTATTTGGCAGGTCATGTGATCTCGGGGTAGAATAAAACAGCTTTTTTTGTGACTGGAATGTCTCATGTAAGTGTTCTGTATATTATTTTAAAGATTTGTCAGTTTATTTTTTTAAGGATAAAACTCTTCTACTTGGCGCACTTTTAATACACATAAACACTTTTTATGACCAGCACAGGCAGACCTGTGCACATGATTTCAGAGATTCACAGAGATTAATACATTATCCGTGTTATGTTTAGCATTAGTCTAAGACCTTGGATAAGCCCCCTGCATTCTGTTAGTATCTGGGTTTTAAAACCCAGCCTGTTTAGTAATCGTCGAGAGCAAATGCGAGTCATATGTGACAGCAGTTTTGGTGCATATGCACCATGTTGTGAGCGTCTCTCTACACTTCTATCTGTGTTTCTGTTATAGCTGGTATATGTGTCTGTCCTGGTGTGGTATATTGTGTCATACCTGTGGTCTATGTGCTATCCTCTTACAGAGATTAACGTTCTCATCTCTGTCATTTGCTATTCCTGAATGCTGTAATTTACCTTGCCACACTGGGTTTCTCATCTCGCAAAGCACATGTACACACATCATATGTTCCCATTCACATACCCCCTTGAGCTCTCTGGGAAACAGAAACATGGAAAAGCCAGAGACATTTGCCTGACACTTTAACTTGGGGAGTTGGTGTCAAAAACATAAACACCACCCATTATGTTCTTTGAAGACTGATCTATCCACATATGGAATCTATGAAACAGCATTGTGCCATAGTCAGTTCAAACCTCAATATTGAACTGAGGGATATTTTACAAAATCAATGTTTACGGCACAGTGGCACTTATGAACAAATCATTATGTATGCAATTAATTACTCACAAAGACTGTATTTATTTGATGAAAAATACAGTAAAATATTGATATTGTTTAATATTACATTACATATTATAATATTCATTATATTAATTTTTATATATTATATTTATATTAATATTATTACAATTTAAAATAATTGTTTTCTATTTTATTATATTTTATAATGTAATTTATTCCTGTGATGGCAAAGCTGAATTTTCAGCAGCATTATTCCAGTCTTCAATGTCACTGACCCTTCAGAAATGATTCTAATAAGTTGATTTTTGATCTTATTATTATCAGTGTTGAAAAGGTAATTATTTTTGTGGAAATAATTTTTTTTTTTTTTTGTGAAACCAAATTTATTTAAAATATATCTTTTTTGTGATATTATAAATGTCGTACATTTAAATCAAATGTATTTTAAATGTGATGTAATTAAATAAAAATTTCTAAAGTTAAATGTAATACATTTAATCTGTCCTTGATGAATAAAAGATTTGTTGCAGACACAGGGACCAGCTATTTTATCCATTTCAACTACTTTATGTATCATTTACACTCATGGAGAGATGGAGAGGTGATGAAGTTGCCTTACATTCTCTATAAACACCATTTTGGCAGGATTCAGAGGTAAAAAAAAAGTTCAAAGTCACACACAGCAGCACCCAAAAATGTATTCTACACACACACACACACACACACACACACACACACACACACACACACACACACACACACACACACACACACACACACACACACACAGTCAAGCAACTTATGCGCAGGTCAAAGGGATTGTCGACTTGAGGTCAGCAAAGTTCAAATGGCCTCTGATAAGTATAAATCAAACAAACTTAGTCCTTGTCCTTGGGCGGCAAAAGTAAGAGACGAGGGAGGGGGAAAAAAAGAGAGAAATGGTGTGGCTTTGACTAACGGCCTCACTCTGTTTTCAATTTGTCCTGTCAGTGTTTTTGTGGAGCGGTGTGTGATGGAAGTATGAGAGAGGGTGAAGGAGGGGTTCTAACTGTTCTCACTAATCACATTAGGTCTTACTCAGCCTTTGGCAGCTTTCAGTAGGACGTCCCATTTGAAAATATTGATTCTCTATGGAGAGGTATGATCCAAAATATTGTTCTTGCGAGGAAACGTTATACCCGTTTCTTCAACCGAAAGAGAAAATAAACTTCAGAGGTAGATGTGACACAAACCCCTACAACAAACCCCTACCATGACACAAAATATCTGTCTTTTATCTTTGGGGAACAGGGACTTTTTGTTCAAAGCGCTTGACCTAGATAGAGGAGCTAAACTACTGCAATACCAGTCAAAAGTTGGGACACATTTGAGAATAATAATTCTCATCAAAGCTATCAAATAACACAATTAAAGTGCGGGGATTATGTATTGACCAACATTTTTTAAATAATTTCATCCTTGGCCTAAATTAAAGCTCTGCACATGCTTAACCAATTTAATGAAGTGCATCCCGAGATGCTTTTTAAGTTTTGTTGGCCACAGGCCACCTGTATGCTATGTACTCAATGGCTGCTATTCTTTCATTATGTGGCCCAGTTCAGCTATACATTTTTTTCCTTTTTTTTTTCTATTAAGTTAATTTCAAGCATTTAAATCAAGTATGTCTAAACTTTTGACTGTGCTTTAAATGTGCTTTAAATATAAAGAAGTGTGTTAATTCCTGCACCACCACTGGCAGCAACTTGGTCTTTTTTTTTCTAAAGTTAAGGGTTACATTTATGTAAATGTATTATAAAAGTATATTATATACAAAAAATAGTTTTGCAAACCCATCTAAACCTAAGTTATAATTTTCTTCTTTTACGCAGTCTATTTTTGTGCATGTAAGTGGTCTTGTCCCGGTTTCAGTGGCCATAAGGTGCATTCCAGAGGAAACAGTAGACATGCTCATTTGACCTCAGGTCTCACCTGGTTGCCTGGCAACAGTGAGGACTGTCTGTCCCCCTGCAGTGTGCTGTGTCTGAGTCATAATCACAATCACACCAGGGTTAGATTGTCATCACACACGCACACACACACACGACACACACACACACACACACACACACACACAATCTGGCGCGCTATCTTTCTGGGGACTCGCCATAGGCGTAATGTTTTTTATACAGTACAAACTGTATATTCTATCCCCTTGCACTAACTCTACCTACAGTAAACTTTCTGCATTTTTACATTTTCAAAAAACATCACTTAGTATGATTTATAAGATGTTTTCCTCATGGGGACCAAAAAATGTCCCCACAAGGACAAGGATTTCGGATATTGCCATCTTTATGGGGACATTTTGTCTCCATTAGGTAGGGTTTACCAGGCCACACATACACACACACACACACACACTTGGTTTTGCTATCTTTGTGGGGACTCTCCATAGGCGTAATCATTTTTATACTGTACAAATTGTTTATTTTATCCCTAACTAACACTAAGCCTACCCCTAAACCTACCCATCACAGAAAACATTCAGCATTTTTACATTTTCAAAAAAATATGTTTATTTATCCATTTCCCTCGTGGGTACTGCTGGCTGGTCTCCACAATGTAGGTGATCTAAGATTTTTTTACTACCCTTGTGGACACACAGAGAGAGAGAGAGAGAGGAGAGAGAGGAGAGAGATCCTGTATCCTGACATGTCAGTGAATCCACATGGCAAGAAATTATATTTTGTACAATAGGTATTTACTTATTCATATGTTTCATTATCATAGACCGTAAAAAAATATGGATGAAGCGACTTTGGGACCGAGTCTGCGCAGTAGAGATCCCGGGACCGGAGTCTGCGCGGTAAAGAGCAGGAAGTAAAGGGCGCGATATCAAAATCTCGCAGATGCAGAACAATTCATTATGTCGGTGTGAAATAAACAGTTATGGAAATGTAGAAATTAAAAGTAAAGCTCCAATCTCCTCCCAAAAATCCTGACAAAAGTCCGTTAGAGCTTTTCTGAGAGGTGTGCTACATTCATAATATGAGTTCATTATACTTTAATTTATATTTAGATCATAAAGCATTCTGGAGTCTGTAGATAACTGAAGTTTTTTTGGCTTTTAGTATGAATATGTTAGCCTTATTGCTATCTATAAGCGTGCTACAAAACTCACATTTAGAAGATATAAGCATTCAAAACTTACAGTCTCTCACTCGCCAATATGGATCAATAATTTTGATGACATCACGCTGCACTTCAGCTTCTCATCAGATTTTCTGTCCAATCAAATGCTCTCTAAAATCTGAAGCATCCCACCCCCTACATTATAAATAGACCCTGAAGCTGCGGCTGAAATCGGTAATTTATTCACACATTTACTGTTTTCTACATGGCGAACGGCACATGGTGCAGGGGCCACAGCTCCGGTCCAGAGACACGATAACACAGAGCGGATCGTATGCACAAGTCGACGCAGACCACAAAACATATCGGACCCATTTGAATTCTGCACAGAATGCTATATTTTTAAAGCAATATATTAGGAGGAAACTGCGGCCAAGCTGTGATGTAAACAAAACGCTATTGGCTATTTTTTATAAAAGGGAGGAGCTGTTCAATATGTCCCGCCCTGTCTTCCTGTTTCAGTTGAATAATGCTGCACGTTTCAAGGAACTTCAGTGGGCCTTTAAGGATAGATTAAAAACAAGTAACATAAAACTAACAAAAAATTGCAGTCCATAAGTAGTGGATGTTATTATGACACTATTTTCACAGCTTAATGTAATGTCAACTTATTTTTATGACTGTTTAAAAAAGTACCTTTGTGGTCAGAATGATTTCATTTTCAATTGGGGAGAGCGTCTAAGAACATTCAGCGACAGTTCAGGAAGACTGAACTACAAAGACACTCCCACCCATGGAAAATCAAAATAAAATAAACCTAAAAAATGAATTTCCCGAGTTGTACTGCAGATTAAATAAATAAAGCCCAGACTTTGAAAAGTCCTTTATACTGTGACAAGCTTTTTCCCTCGCAGGCATCAAAAAACCCAATGCACCAAACCGTATCATGTCTAATAGCTTGTTTGCTCTGCCGCCACGCTTGGTTGTAGTCCAAGAACAGATGGCAGGAAAGTCACCGCACTTTGCGTTTTCAGGTTGAGTGTGTGCCCGGGATGGACGTGTTTATCAGAACGCTGGGTCACTCTCTGCACGTCTGGGTCTCTAAGGCCACCGTGGCATCTCTCCCCACTGCTTTTTACTGCCTGCCTTAAATTCAACCGTTTAGGAACGACAGATGTGAGGAGACAGGGAAAGGGAAGGTTAAAGAGCAAAAAGCTTAATTTGCTTGGCTGGCTGAGGTCTGTCCAACAGAAACTCGATAGTGGACGCTGGAGAGGGCCAGAGCAGGAAAGAACGCCGCCGAGCTTTGATGTGCCTCCAACAAATGTTGCTTTCCCATTTAGATTTTATCTATACATAGGCAAAACAGATTTAAGTATTGATAAGCATAGTTGTGACAGGATCCCTCAGCATGACGATCGCAAGTGGACAATGCTAATTCCAGATAACCTTCAATAAACTAATCCAAATGAAATATAGCCGTCACCCACCTGTTCCAAAACCCCATTTTAATAACCTCATGTGCACTATGAGATGATAAAGGGTCTGATAATAAGATCGGGGATCCAACAGGTCGCTTGGGGGTCAGAGGTCAGAGGTTGCATGCTCAGTGTGGATGGAGTTTGTGTTGGCAGAGTGAGTGCGACATGAAGCGCTAGATGGTGTCTGGCGTTGGCGAGTTTAATAAGGACGCCGTCTAGTTGATCAAAGGTAATGTTGTTTTGCAGGTGTTGTTGACTGGATAAAAATGTGCGTCTATGCTTCAGTGGGTGTATCATGTGATGGATGTTTACACACATGGGACACGGGTGGCAGGTCTGCAAACATTCTGTTTGAGCAAATATAAACAAGTTTTTTTTTTCTGTGTGTGTGTCCTTTGAGTTCGAGAACAAAAGTGAGGAGTTAAAAAAGAGAGAAGAAAAGAGCAAAGAAAGGATGATCAAAGTCAGAAAGACGCTTTTGAACTGCTGTGGGAGGGGGAAATACGCCTGTCTGCCTCATGTAGGTGGACACTGCAGAAAACCTTCCCAGCATGCAGTGCGTTACCCGCCGAACACTTTCACAAACTCATCTGTATTATGTACTACAGGTTTGTGTTCGTATTTGAATAGAAACCTGCATTTTGGTGTCATGGGATGTCAGAATTACTCATGTAGACATGGCCTGACAAACAGCTATAGTTTAGCAGGTATATATTTCAAGCCTGGTTGCTATGGTTACCTCGCCAAATGGGGTAACTGTAGCAACAGTACACTGCTTGCGAGCTTTGCATTGCGTCAAGATTTAGGTAGTAACATTGATAGAGCATAACAAACCCTGTGATTATTTATCCTTATATTTATATATGCGTGTGTGTGTGTGTGTGTGTGTGTGTGTGTGTGTAGATTGTGATCTGGAAATTACCTTTAAATGTATTAATTTAGTGTTGATAAATAGGCTCTAGTTTATATATATGGTCAGAAATCAAAATGGTCAAAAAGGGGAAAAGTAAACATAAAGTGATTATTTTTCAGTTAATATTTTAACATTTTCCTTCAGTAAATAAAAAAAAGAAAAAAATAATAATTACAAAAAAATATTATCCTAATGTAATGCTTAATATTTTTCTCACAAAGTATAATATGGGTTTTTATATATTGTGAAATCATTATATTCGGGATCTGTGGCAAAGCCCCCTGCTCTAATAAACCCAATTCTGATTTATATGTGATATCAGAGAGGAAAATCACAGCAAAATATCATGTGAGGAAATGTCAGTGTGCTTGAGCGCTCCCACAAGCACTGTTTCCCATCATAACATGGCCATTTTCTTTCCTAGAGAGTCATTAAAGAAGTCATAAACGTACTAAACAAGCCTTAATTAAAAGGCAGAGTGTTTTCTTTTTTTTTAATTTCTAATATGATTTTGGTGATTAGCAGATCTTAGGGTCAATTGCGGTTTTGGCGGGACATGGTGCCTAGATGATTTCTTTCATACTTTACATGAATCCAGCAATGACTCGCATTCCTGGCAGCCTGCCTGCAATAACAAGTCAGCATTTTAAGCAAACCTTAAAACCGCATCTCATTTGGGTTTATAACCCAATATAAAGAAACTTGGTCTTCATCCAACATTTAATACCTGGTTTCCGTCAGGCCGATAAGAAAGGTGATGGGAGGGAAATACCTGCACTGAGTCTGAACACCATGGCAAGCTGAAAGGTAGGGTATGTAATATGTTTTATAAACACTTTTTGTTATACTGGTTGAAACTCTATTCACATCCTGATAGCAGTCAATAATAGAAGTGGCATGCTTTTACATGCACATGAACTTTAATGACTCATCCTATTCTTAATTCGTAGGGTTTAATATGGAGTTAATCCACCCTATGCTGCTATAACAGCTTCAACTCTTCTGGGAAGGCTTTCCAAAAGGTTTAGGGGTGTGCTAATGGGAATGTTTGACCATTCTTCTAGAAGCGCATTTGTGAGGTCAGGCACTGATGTTGGACGAGAAGGCATGGCTCACAGTCGCCGCTCTAATTCATCCCAAAGGTGTTCTGTCGGGGTGAGGTCAGGACTCTGTGCAGGCCAGTCAAGTTCCTCCACACCAAACTCACTCATCCATGTCTTTATGGACCTTGCTTTGTGCACTGGTGCGCAGTCATGTTGGAACAGGAAGAGGTCATCCCCAAACTGTTCCCACAAAGTTGGGAGCATGAAATTGTCCAAAATGTCTTGGTATGCTGAAGCATTAAGAAATCCTTTCACTGGAACTAAGGGGCCACGCCCAACCCCTGAAAATCAACCCCACACCATAATCCCCCTCCACTAAACTTTACACTTGGCACAATGCAGTCAGGCAAGTACCGTTCTCCTGGCAACCGCCAAACCCAGACTCATCCATCAGAGTTGGCAACTTCTGCGCACTGTGCACCTCAGCACCTCTGTGATTTTACGTGTTGCTGTTGTCCCCAATTGCTTCCACTTTGTTATAATACCACTAACAGTTGGCCGTGGAATATTTAGTAATGAGGAAATTTCACAAATGAACTTATTGCACAGGTGGCAACCTATCACGGTAGCATGCTCGAATTCACTGAGCTCCTGAGAGCGATCCATTCTTTCAGAAATGTTTGCAGAAGCAGTCTGCATGCCTAGGTGCTTGATTTTATACACCTTTGGCCATGGAAGTGATTGGAGGGGTGTCCCAGTACTTTTGGCAATATGGTGACCAAAAAATTTTCGTCCAATCATTGCATTCAGTCAGAATGCAATTATTGGATGCTTTTTTCACTGATTTACCAGTCTGTCAACATATGTATTTCCATAACCCTGTGCACCCTGCTTGTGCAGACTTCACACATCATCAGCACATTCCATAAACACAGACAGGCACTGAGCACCACAAACAAACAAACAGCAGCCGCCTTTTACAGTTCCTCTTGAACCAAAACAACAAGCTTATGCTGTGTTATTAACCATAATTGCGAGATGGCAACCCATGACATTCTACCTGGAGCTGTTCATGTCCTCAGACTCGGAAGTATGCATTTCTATGGCAACACTATCAATACCAAAATTAATCTGCAGCAGTCAGGTGGTACAATTAAGGGCTCTGTAAGTTGTTTACGTTCATTATTATTGTAATGTTATGTGATTTGAGACATGAAGTAATTTAACGGTCGTCTCTCGTGATGCTTTGCAGACTCTGATGTGTGTGTGCATGTGTTTTGAAAGAGGCGTGGCTTTGGAGATGCTCTGAAGGGAGGGTGGGAGCTTACGCTTTCAAAGCTAACTTGCTATTGCTAGCCTCTCTGAAATTGCTTACCCTAAATTGTACATTGTTTGACAGATCCTAGAATGTGCTCAATCAGCTGCTGCAGGGGACAGCAACTTCATTTACAGTGGCCAAAAGTCTTTTTGGACACTTAAAGGGACATCATTTACTTACCCTCACATCATCCGAGATCTTATGTGGAACACAAAAGAAGATATTTTGAGAAGTGGATGTGTTATTTTTGTTCATACAATGTTGTTGCAACCCTGTATTATTCAAAATATCTTCTTTTGTGTTTTGAAAGAAAGGTTTAGAATGTCGTAAGGGTGAGCACCATCCACAACAATGATACAATGAACAGCATCTTCATTTTAATGCATGCAAAATATCAAACCAAACAAATGATGCTAGAACTTTTCACAAAAAGTTTTCACTAATCTCATTTTAATTAGCCATTAGCCAGGTGTAGTTCATCACATTAACTATGGACATGTTTCACTAATGTTTGACATCCAGAAAGTGTCCAAATGCTTTCTGTCTTAACTTTAATACAATGTATTCATTGTTTTATAATTGTAAACCTAACAAACGTCATTTTGTGAAATGTTTTGCTTGAAAAGTGTAATTGTATTCTTTCCATTTTCAATTCTTTTTAAGTATCCAGATACTTTATGGAGTATCTGTATATTATAAAAATCACTTTATTTGAACAAAGCCTGCATAAAGTACAAAACTGTGGCAATCATTGTTTCTTTTTTGGGCAGTTTGCATCCGTTTGTAATCAATTGCCAATAGAGTGCTGAAATGAGAAATGAGATACAATCACCATCATAGAAATCCTCCAGATAATTATGTTTATAAGCAGTTCCAGGACCCTCTATAGTCTTCAATCAAGGTGCCTGTCGAAATGCAGAACACAGTAATCTTTGTAATCTGTCCTGCTCATGAGGACTGCCTGGAGGGATGGCAGTGTTAGTGTAAAGAGGAAAGTTAAGGGCTCTTTGGAAGGGAAATCAATTTTTTTTTTAATGGTGAATAGAAAATGTTGTGACAAGCTGGCGGTGTTTATCCAACGTTCAAATGCTCTGCACTGCCATGTTTTCCATCCAGTTGACCCATGGCCTTTTAATTAGTGCTTTTTAAGAGGGAGGCATGTATGGGCCATACAGCAAGACAGGTGCTGACAGATTGGGAGAGGGTGTAAGGTTCCATTGATCAGCAGCAAGATGGAGAAAGGGGGTGAGAGAGGGTCCAGGGATGTCGTGGCAGGGGTGCATTGGCAGTTCTTGTTCACTCAGTGTTCTTTGTGAGATAAGACATTACAAAAGGAAAATAAGGTTACACATTTTATTGAGAATGTATATGTACTTGCATTGTACTTATAGACAGTAGACTTTGTTGGAGGACCATCACTAATACTCTAATGACTGGTAGTTGACATGTAGTTGCAAAGTTACTTATCAATAGCCCCGTTTCCACTGAAATTACCTGGAACAATTTGTCCCAATAACTTTTTTCCCAGGAACTCTTTTCCCCCCAGACTTGCTGCTGTCTGCGTTTCCATCATGGTCTAAAGTACCATGAAGATTAGTCCGGTGACGTAGGACTGCGCGTGACTTTCCAGTTCCCACTGGATTTCGTCCTCTGCATATAAGCTTAATAAAGCCTGAACTTAGTCATCGGATAATCAGTCGTATTTTTTAAACTCCATTGTTGATTCGAATAGCAAACAACTCTTACTGGACACACCGCAACAGACTTTAGGTTGAAATAAAATGCTGCGTGAACTCAACCAATCAGCATGTTCAGCTCCCAAGTCCCACCCCTGAAAGTACTACCTCTCAAGAAGATATATATATATATACACACACACACTCACCTAAAGGATTATTAGGGACACCATACTAATACTGTGTTTGAGACCCTGTTGCCTTCAGAACTGCCTTAATTCTACGTGGCATTGATTCAACAAGGTGCTGAAAACATTCTTTAGAAATGTTGGCCCATGATAGGATAGCATCTTGCAGTTGATGGAGATTTGTGGGATGCACATCCAGGGCACGAAGCTCCCGTTCCACCACATCCCAAAGATGCTCTATTGGGTTGAGATCTGGTGACTGTGGGGGCCATTTTAGTACAGTAAACTCATTGTCATGTTCAAGAAATCAATTTGAAATGATTCGAGCTTTGTGACATGGTGCATTATCCTGCTGGAAGTAGCCATCAGAGAATGGGTACATGATGGTCATAAAGGGATGGACAGGGTCAGAAACAATGCTCAAGTAGGCCGTGGTATTTAAACGATGCCCAATTGGCACTAAGGGGCCTAAAGTGTGCCAAGAAAACATCCCCCACACCATTACACCACCACCAGCCTGCACAGGGGTAACAAGGCATGATGGATCCATGTTCTCATTCTGTTTATGCCAAATTCTGACTCTACCATCTGAATGTCTCAACAGAAATCGAGACTCATCAGACCTCTAGCATCAACAAGGCATTTTCGCCCACAGGACTGCCGCATACTGGATGTTTTTCACTTTTCACACCATTTTTTGTAAACCCTAGAAATGGTTGTGCGTGAAAATCCCAGTAACTGAGCAGATTGTGAAATACTCAGACCAGCCCATCTGGCACCAACAACCATGCCACGCTCAAAATTGCTTAAATCACCTTTCTTTCCCATTCTGACATTCAGTTTGGAGTTCAGGAGATTGTCTTGACCAGGACCACACCCCTAAATGCATTGAAGCAACTGCCATGTGATTGGTTGATTAGATAATTGCATTAATGAGAAATTGAACAGGTGTTCCTAATAATCCTTTAGGTGAGTGTGTATATATATATGGTCAAATATATAATCTTTTAAATCAAGAAAGCAGCAGCTGAATAGATCACTTCTTCAAGACTGCATTTTTATGATAAAAAAAATAACAAAAAAACAGTAATATTGTAAAATATGATTACATTTTAAAATAACTAATTTTCAGCAGCTATTACTTCAGTCTTCAGTGTCACAATGTGTCAGTGTCCTTCAAAAAGCATTCTAATAAACTTATTGATACTCAAAACATTCTTATTATTATCACTGTTGAAAACAGTTGTGCTGTCTATTTAAAAAAATAAAAATAGAATAGAATAGAAAGTTCTTTTTTTAATTATAAATTTATAATTTATATTAAATTGTATATTGTACAATTTAATGCCTCCTTGTTGAATACAAGTGTTATTATTATTTTAAACAAAAACCTTTTAACAATATGTTAAATGGTAAAGCATCTACTTTTGCTTTACCGTTAATTGAGCTAAATTTATACTTAATAAAGTTGCACTAAAAATCTGAGCGATGGGTGTGGGAGGGGGTCTGAGGTGAAGGGTGACCAATCACGTTGCTCCATTATTTGTCTTGGATATACAGCCTGTATACTGACTAATTCAGTGTGTGCAAACTTCAGGCTGTGCTGAAATCCCCCTTCTAGTAAACATACTCGAGTACACTTAAGCAGACACGCTCTCTCTTTAAAAATAAAACATACACACCAACAGGCTGACTCCATCAACATGATTGATGCCTGCTTTCTGGCTGCCTTTCCTCCAGCATGAATTGGAGTCTGCCGTGTGTGAACACACACGCACACACACAGACTAACTTTGAAAGTCAGTGTTTTATAAATCAAACCGAGGGAGGCAGGCAAGGTGGAGGGGGAACATCTCACTTCGAATTCCACCTGAAACTTCTCCAAACTTTCTTCATTGACGTCTTTCTTGTTCGCTGTAAACTTCATGTCTCATTTTCTGCCGTGTCCTTTGAGTCCTCTGCTTTTCATTTAGATCTGCCAGTGGCGGAACAAACAAAAGAAAAGATTTCAGATTCAAATCCACCTATGATGCTCCACCCAACAGCAAGGTTTCATTGATCCTTGCTTTATCCCAATCATGTCAAAGAAGGACCACTGAAGGATTCGATTCTCTTTCACACCTTCTCCCAATCTCAACTCTTCCTCAGTCCTTGTTTTCTCACACTGCTCGCTCCCAAACAGAAACAGGCAACTGCTGCGCCATAAATTTCTCTCACCACGAGATACATCCTCATTACGGAGTGCCGGCAGGGAAACGGCTGACAGCTCTTTCTCTGCACCTGTTAGTCCTGTGCCTGTTTGCGCTCATTGACTCATCTGTAAACGGCTTCAATCTCGACGTCTCTATCCGTGCCAACTAACCCGATGCTTCAAACGTTTGCTGACTCTTTGCTGGCCCGCAGACTCTATCTATAAAAGTTTCATATTTCCTACAGGCAGTCAATTATTGCGCCGGCGTATTCGGTTGCAATAAAAACATCAGTAATCGCTCTGTCTGAATTCTCCCCGCAGGTTCAGAGCTCTCTTCTGAAGAGCTGGGATATTCAGTGACAATTATGAAATTTTTTCTGCTCTCTGTCTTCAGCTCTCTCATTTTTTGATGTACTTGATCTTCTGCAAATATTGTTGAAGCTCATATGGCAGCGGTTCGGTGCGTAATTGTCAGCTCGGCCATTATAAAGATATAATTGATTTCTTTGTTTCTGTTTAGACAGCTTTGACCTTTTAGCCAGTTTTTATTGCAGTTATGTGAATTAAAATGTGGAAATGTTCTTATTATTTTTAACGTTGCCCATTTTCAGGCCCCTTCCCTCGTTTTTACCTCAACGTTTCTCGTTTTTCTTCCATCAGGTTTTGCTGTGGAGGTGGCGGCCTGCTTCATAAGGGCTTTATAATGATATACGTCAAGGACTGTGTTTTCAGGACTTTCTGTGGCATGGAGTCCTTTGGCTGCCGGACTGTTTCCCCTCCCGTCTTAGGTGGCGGTTAAATGTATATCAAATCCGTCTTAATACAGTGGGAATAAAAGAACAGTAATGACACACTGTAAAGTAATACATTTCAAGCTCAGTGTTACTCCCTACGGCCTGTGCATGTGTGTGTGTGTGTGCGTGTGTGTGTGAATGAGTGCAGCAGCTGGAAAAAGCATAAGGAAGCATTAACAGGTTTCTGTGAGTTGTGCTAATGTCTGTGACTCCTGAGGTGGGATTTGACTTTGACTTTAGGCAGCGACACCGCAAATGTCTGTCTTCCTCTTTCCGAGCCACACCAGCATTCTCGCGCACGGAAGTCAAAGCACCTCTAGTGTCACTTTGTGTAATGATAACACTTCCCAGAGTTCTGCTGGCTTGTGTCATCACGTACACTGAGCTCTGTTGATGCACAACCCTTAAAAGAGTACTGTAGTGCAGTGATGGTATAAGATTGTAATACTATGGGGTCCGAAAGTCTGAGATCACTAATGAAACTGCTCCATTTTGCATTTATCTAGAAACAATTTTTGCCCAGTGTTCATTGTCACAAATGTATTTTATGTAAATTATTATTATTATTTTGTTTTAAACTAGTGACCTAAAAACAATAAAACTTAATAATGGAATCGAAAATAATAATAGTAAATACTTGCCCATTATTATAATAATAATAATAATAATAATAATAATAATAATAATAATAGAAAATAAATTAAATACACATTGAATAATTAATTATAATTGTCAATAAGTTAATGTTAAAGTTTTTTTTTTCACCCAAAAAAAGGTGGAGCAATTTTTTTGCAGCCCAAAACCTTTATTTAAGTTTCCTTCTTCTTCTTCTTCTTTTATTATTATTATTATTATTATTATTATTATTATTATTATTATTATTATTATTATTAAAATCCAAATTTGGATTATATCTAACATTGGGCTATACTTTATACCACAGATTTCCCTGAATATTATAAAATACTGTAATAATATTAGAATAGTATTAAACTATTTTTTTGTAAAATTATTTATAAAATATTATACATCAAAATTAATAAATGATTCATAATTATTATAAATACTTTAATGTAAGTGCGTTATAGCATGGCGTTTGGTATTTTAACAACAGGGGAATTCCAATGTGTTGCACTGACTTTGTGATTAGATTCTTGAGATGTAAATTCTGAAATGCTCTGCATGCAGTATTTTCAACGTAGTTTAATTATACTTGACCATATCACTGTAGCACACATGAAAGTTCTCCATATGGCTTTGTGTCTCTCTAGTGAATTCATGATCCCAGACATTTCCCTCATGCTTGTCATTCCTCACTCATAGTCGTCGTAGTCAAAAGAAAACCACCCGGATCAGGTGTCCCATAATACCCCTAAACCACTGTAACCTGCACATCAAACAGCGTGGCGGTGGGGTAGATCATAAACCACTGACAGGACCAATGACCAGCCACGCTTTCACAGAACAACTGTCGTTATGGTTGGGCGACTGGAGATCCAGCAGGAGTCTTGAGAAATACTCTGTGGTTCTCACTCCTGACCACAAGAGGTGCTAAAAATAGCTTTTCAAGTGCAATATACATCAATCAGGCATAACATTATGACCATATGACCAATATTCCTAATATTGTGCTGGTCCCCAACAATGCTTAGGTAGGTGGTACGTGTCAAAGTAACCTCCACATGGATGGCAGGACCCAAGGTTTCCCAGCAGAACATCGCCCAAAGCATCACACTGCCTCCGTCGGCTTGCCTTCTTCCCATAGTGCCATGTGTTCCCCAGGTAAGCCACGCACACGCACCCGGCTATCCATGTGATGTAAAAGAAAACGTGATTCACTGGTCCAGTTCTGATACTCACATGCCCACTGTTTTTGGCAGTGGACGTCGGTCAGCAAAGTCTGCGGCTATGCAGCCCCATATGCAACAAACTGCGACGCACTGTGTATTCTGACAGCTTTCTATCAAAACCAGCATTAACTTATTGAGCGTATAGCATGTAGCAATCTGAGCTACAGAAGCTCATCTGTTTGATCGGACCACACGGGCCAGCCTTCGCTCCCCACATGCATCAATGAGCCTTACCCTGCCTATAACCCTGTTGCCGATTCACCACTGTTCCTTCCTTGGAGCACTTTTGATAGATACTGACCACTGCAGACCGGGAACACCCCACAAGAGCTGCAGTTTTGGAGATGCTCTGACCCTGAGTCGTCTAGCCATCACAATTTGGCCCTTGTCAAACTCGCTCAAGTCCTTACACTTGCCCATATTTCCTGCTTCTAACACATCAACTTTGAGGACAAAATGTCCACTTGCTGTCTAATACATCCCACCCACTAAGATGAGGCGATGATGAAGAGATAATCAGTGTTATTCACTTCACCTGTCAGTGGTGAATCATCATAATTTATTTGTATTAATGAGCGGTTGGCTAATTACAGCCTCTTTCATTTTTAGTCTACCTTTAAATTACACGTACAAGAATGAAATTAAGATATCATGGCTTGCATTTTGCTTTTGTATTTGGATCTGCATTTTTTTTTTTTACATCCATGGCATGATTATAGTATAAAATGATGTCATCACTGTCTCAGTGTTTAGCTTTGTACTGTAGGTAGTGATCTTGTAATAAGCGCTTTATACAATACAGATTGTTTCAAAAGCTGCTGCCACCTGTTGTTTTCTGCATTTATTTATTTTTAATTTTATTTTATTATTTTTGCTTAATTCCAAACATATTTGCCGATTACAAGTTATTATAAAAAACTAATGTCACATAAGAGGCAGTTTGTGGACAGAAACATTTTATCGAATAGTACAGAACAAGTGCAACTTCTTAAGTCATCTCATCCACGACTAGTCAACACAAATCATAAGTGAAGACTGAAGTGGCTGATCGCATAGTCCGTTGTGAGAGCATGTGTGTGCAGCCATATATGTTCACACGGCCTTACATGAACAAATGGAACCGGGGGTCCATCTGAATGCGAAGGTCTGTCCCGAACTGCCCGATGAAATATGTGAGCCGTCATCATCTGCTTTGAAGAAAAACAATCAAACGCAGAGGGAGGAATTCCTGTCCTGACAGAGTGCCATCATCACAGAGGTGCTCCTCTCTTCACCTTCACGCTCTCCCCTGTTCTCTCCCTCTTTTTCATTCCCTCCGCTCAGTCTTTTCTTTCCCACTGTATGAGAAGACTATTCTCAGACCTACTGGGGGCCGGGTCTGGGCAGCATGTGGGCGCAGGAGTGAGCGCAACAGAGGAAACCTGAGCGCGGCGGAGCCACAGTCTCTTGGTGGATTCCCGTTTGTGCGCCTTCAGAGAGCTCGTTTTCCCTTTGACACAGCTGCATAAACTAACCAATGAGAAGACCCACAGTGAGCTCTGCTGCTCAGCATTATGGGTAGTATGTGCACTTCAGAATAGTAAAGAACTGTGGGAACTTGAAAGAGAAGCTGCAGTAAGAACTATGTACAACTATTACTTACATACACTGTAATAGTCCCATGCGATTTAGTGATGGTATCGAATGGTAATGCAATATTTTGATATATACCATAGAACGTTTTATTATATTTATATAGAGTGTTACTTCATTGATACTCTAAAGGGGCTATACATTGTATACATTTATATTTAAGAAATATTACATGTGCAAGGGTGCTGTTTTAGACTAAGAGAGTGTCTAAAACTGCAAGAGTGATGCTGCTTTTTATGCAACTTAGACTATATATTTCCAGTTACCTTGTCTGTTTTTGTTCTCTGAGTGGCACACAGTAGTGGTATTTGGTTATTTAGTGTTTTCGAGGAAACCGTTCAAAGTGTATGAATGACATATTGTATGTCCGGGTTCCATTCATAATACATGCATTTATAGAACATACTTGTTGAACAGTTGCAAACATTTATTCAAAAGAAGCACCTACTCAGGTGGTGCCAGTCACTTGTTTCAGTTCTAAATGAATCTGCATTTTTGAACAAATTAATGAATGAATCAATAAATGACTCATTCATAAAGATTCATAAACACTACCTACTGCCATAATCAGTGTATCCTGCATAGAGATTCATTAATATAAATGTTTTCCATATATACAAATGTAGCCATAAGTGATGTCCGAAGGGAATATTTGTTTTTAATGACCCCATGTATGATTAATTTTTCTAATTGCAAGAAAAAGTCAGAATTGCAAGTTTACATCTCGCAATTTCTACTTTATATCTCACAATTCAGACTTTATATCATACAGTTCTGACTTTATATCTCGCAATTAGATGTTATAAAGTCCGAATTGCGAATATAAACACAATTCTGAGAAAAAAGTCTGAATTGTGAGTTTATATCACGCAGACTTATTCCGTGCCGAAAAGAAGCTTCCATAATTAAGCCATTAAAATATGAGGAAAATAAGGAGGGAAGAATAAAACCCCACACTAAATGAAGCCATTTATCTGGCAAAATGATTTGGCAAAAAAAGGCAAAGGATTTTACTATGAAAAAAAAGCATTGACTGTTGCCATATTCCAGGCAACCTGTAACCCGTGTTTTTCCAACTTTCTACCTGTCAAAGTGCACTGGAACGGCAGTCAAACCTGTGACTTACCACCCATGAACTCGCTCTGACGTCACATAACCCGCGAAACAACAATGGCAGCCCCTACGGATGCGATGTTTATGAAAGTTGTATACGGAGAGAAATCGACTTTAGGACAATATAACATAAAATAAAAGGTGTAACAGCTTCTCTTGCCTTATGCTCCGTTTTTTCTCCTCCGTTTCCCTCAAATAAGCAAGGAGTAAGCACCTTTGGGTATTGAAATGATTGTAAATGAGCATAAGCCCCGTATGGTCCGCCATGCTTGGTAAACATCTAGCTACCGCAATTCCTTGCGCTCAGGCAGTTTGGCGAGACTTTGCCTGGAAGGCTACAAAGTCGTGAGTCGTGGTTTGAAGTCGTATCTTACAGGCTCAAAAACCTGCCTGGAACGTAGCATATATATAGGCTCAAATGTGTCTGTACTTTATATCTCTGAATGGTATTAACTGAATATGGTAGTATATTCAACTTAAACGTAATAGATTGACAGATGGTCTCTCTGCTTTTAATCTTCCATCTTTCCTTTCTGTCTCTTCTTAATAAGTGTTTACACAGCATGTCATGTATTTTCAGTCTTATTTCTACCAGCTATTGCCCTCGGTTTCACACAAAAGACCCACTGTTTGTGAATGAAGTGAAACATGATGTTCCATGGCACTAAATGTTTTTATCAGGTCATCTTTAGCAGACGTGTCACGGACTGTTTCATAACAAAGAGAGGAAGTATTTGTAACAGCTCATATATCAATTTTCTGAAGGAACTTCTCTTTGAAATCTGCGTGTTTCATCCTCTGCCGATAAATCACTCGCTTCGTCATTTTTCTTTTGTTTCGCCCTCCCTTGCCATTCCCCCCTTCGCTCTCTCATTCATCTGACATATGTTTATATTGCAAGTATTTATTGTGTGTTTTCCTTTGTAAAGTGCTGGTATATATCACTGCTGCTGGCCTCTGAGCGTAGAGGGAGGGAGGCTATCAGCACGATTGATTTGTGTTGTTTTCATTCTCTGGTGGGCTTCTCTTCGTGAGCAAAGCCAAAATAGCCAGAACACACAGACACACAAACTGAGCAGTGAGATGCGGAGGGTAAGAGAAACAGAAGGACGTCCTTTTCTGCTTTATTTCTGTTGGACTGCTGTGGTCTGCACTCAAAATATGGCCGAACAAATATTTAAATCCTGACGTTAGACACTGACATCTAAGCCTATTTTTCTGCCCTGTTATTCTTATCACAGGCCATTCGGCTCATATGGGACATGTCATATTTCTAAAACGCAGAGGAAACTGTAACAGAAACCCTAGATTTGGAAACACACGTTGATGCAGGGAGTGTTTCGGCATCTAATTCAAATGATGGTCAGATAAGAGCACAGTGTGTGTGAATTCAGCTGCTCTAGAGGTGCTGACTAATCTTTGTTTCCCACTTTCTCTGATAACAATAGAACTGTTGTAAATTCAGAAAGTCATTCTGTTTTTGTTTTTGTTTTTTTGCTGTTGTTTGTTGCCAGAAGTAGTTCTTTATCCAGTAGATGGAAGCTAAAATGTGTGCACCTGACATGGGCACAGTTATGACTGTTTAAAATCACTACATTGTAAATGGAGAAGATATTTATTTTGTTCTTATGTTCAGCACTTTAGATTCAGTAGAATTTATTAGAAACATTTTTTATTTGCTAGTTGGGTTCTGTTCAGTAGCCTATATGGCTCTTTGGAGGTTAAAAAACTTATTGATGTTGCATTATATTTAGAACAAAAAGGGATAAGGACCCAATTTCCAGACGTTTTATTTATGTCAGGGCGAGGACTACATGTACACTGAAAAAAGAAGTGTGTTGGATTTACATGACTTAACTGTGTACATTGGTCCCACATGAATCAATTAAGTTAAACAAACATAATCTGTTCATGTAACTTCAACATCATGGAATGAATACATTTTAAGTGAAGCCTAAACAAATGCTCCACTCTTCTCCACAATGGTAACCCACTGTAATTTAAATTCTTCTAATAATCCCAACATAATTAAATATTAAACACAATCAAGTCTCCCCCTTTCTCATCTTGCTCAAAAATACATAAAACAACACTTTTACATATAAAATAACAACATTTACTCACTCTTGAGCCATATGCAAAGCATGCTGGGAACTAACAATCCCCGCCCAGTTTCAGTTAATGCAACACAAATCATTCATGTAATCTCAACACAAACGGATTAAGTAAACTTCAATTTGATTTATATTTAAGTGGATTGAACACAATCAAATTAAGTTAGGACAAAATGTATAGCAATTGTGTTGCTTTAGCTCATTTTAATTAAGCAATTTGAACAAGCAGTAAAAATAATATTTTTCAGTGATATGCACTAAAATTAAATAATTGGGCGTATCATTAATGATGAAATGTGTGAAGATGTACAGTGTTGTATGTTATGCCCAAACTAATGTGTTGGTGAGAAAATGTTATATATGTTCGGATCAGGTTAAGATAAACCATTTTAGAGCATGCTGTACCTCTTTTTTACACTGCACCATTGTGGGTTAAGTTTTAAAAAAAAAAAAAAAAAAAACAGGGTGGAACAGTGCAAGTAATCTATTTTGTATGTCAAGAGTAAAAACTTTTATGGCTTTAATGAGAAATTTTATGTATACATGTATTTGTTAGCTGGATAATTCACAGAATGCTGTCATTGTGCTGTTGTCAAACCCTAGGCAAAGTGCGGTGCGATACTAGTCACCTATGAGAAAATATTGTTTTAATTGTCTCTTTTAAATGTTTTGTATTGTATTTTGTGTTGTTTGTTATATGGACCTTGAGTCTGGAAATAAAGTTGAATTTAATTATACATTAAAGGGGTGGTTGATTATGATTTCACTTTTTTTAACTTTAGTTTTGTTATCGCAGAATAAACCCCGACAGAGTGATCAGGACCCCGACGCAAAGCAGAGGATGTACATTATCCCATTTATTACATGGCTACTTGTCTCAAGTAAATTAGACATGAAATATTGTCTTGAGTTTAAATATTTTATTAACTCTTACGCAAAGCTTCAGCGAAGAAAAACAGTCCCGAACTGCTTTGAGCTTTTTGAAGTCGGACATTTAAGGCATAATCTACAGTCGTATCACTAATTACAATAAACAGTTGGACATAAACATATTGATTACAATATTTTATTAGCTCATTTGTAAGTTGACAAATTCAGACTTTTCAGTTATTCATTTTGCCGGTTGTTATCTGGGAATAACATACCGCTGGAATGCACGATTGACCAATCAGAATCAAGTATTCCACAGAGCCGTGTAATTAAAGACTATACAACAAACAGCTGGTAGGGACTACAACAAGCTTCTTCACAGGTTAGTGACATCACTAACCCGTGACATCACTAACCCTAAACTTTACATAAACCCTACCCCCGGGAACATGCAACAAAGGCCATGTTGAGAAGAGGAAGAGTTGTTGTAGAGCACATGTGGGAGACTGCTCAAGCTGTCGCATCCCACTTTTCACATTTATTGCAATACAGTACGTAACACAAATGCAATAGCATGTCATAAAAGCAAGATGACAACATAAATTATAACCGTAATTAAACTAAACTGTTCTATCTTGATGCAGCATATATTCTCTGTAGGCATCTCACAACAGGTCCCGCACAAGTGATTTATAGATTATCATGACAGAATATGCTAATCAGATAGTTAACTCCACATCAGCTACATCAATTCATCAACTAACCATTCAGACACATCCTGTTGCATTCTACATGTTGTCACTTCTTGAGTCTCTCCATCATTGTCCGACTCTGGTTTGAACAAAAGGCTGAACAGTGCGCGTCTGCGTGAGGTAATCGGAGCTGCTAACACGAGCTCTTGAAGCTCCGCCCTCTTCCTGAAATAGGGCTGGGAGCCAATATTATCTGCCTGCAATACTGAAGGCTGCACTTTTAGGACTGTCGCAGTTTCAGGACTGCATTTCTAGGACCCTAGTTTTTTTTTTTTCTTTTTTGTGAGAGCGTCATCTAGCCAACTGTACTTCAACAGAGGGTCCTAGAACTGCGGTTCTAGAAATGCAGTCCAGCCTCTGGGTTTGCACGCAGATGCTACTCCCAGAAGCAGCAGCAGCTAATTAGCATTTAAAAAGTCCAATGTTTAACATGCTATAAAAATTATCTGGGGGTATTTTGAACTAAAACTTTACATACACACTCTGGAGACATCAGAGACTTATTTTACATCTTGTAAAAAGGGAATTTAACACCGTATTTATTCATTGTACAATGAAATGGAAGTAAAAATGGAAAATAATTACCTGTATGCATTTCTTTCTTCCATAAAATGATTATTATTATTAATATAAACCAATGAGAGCAAATTAAATGTTTTGTCTAAGAACGCATTGTTTGATTTTGAGAGATGTGGCAGAGTTTTTCATGGTAGTCAAACGAATGGAATGACATGAAAATTAGTAAATTAACACAAAATTTTCATGATAATGATAAACTATTCCTTCATCAGAGGAAAGTTGAAGCCCTCTGGGGTTCTTTGAACAGATGTTTTTCTAAAGAACCATGCAAATGTTTTCCTATGGCATGAACTAAAAATGGTTCTCCTATGATCTCCTATGACATTAGGCTTTTTAGATCAATGAAACTATCTTTTTCTTTAAAAAAAAAAAAAAAAAAAAAAAAAAAAATTTGGTACAGGAGATGATTATGCTGTTGCCATCAATACCTTCTCTGTTTTTTTTTCATGGTCATCTTTACTGGCCAACTCTGGAAGCCATTTGCTATTTTAGTTCCTGCCACAGGTAGAAATGTCTGAAACCATATGTATAGTTAGATCCCATGGGAACGCTGAAGCTGACTCTCCTTTCCTCTGCTTACCATCAAAGCAGACAAGAATAGTTAGCAAAAATAATTCAGTTGCCCTGGTTTCTCTCTGTGTCTTGTGTGAGAGATTTTACAGTGAACAGGCTTGCCGAACTTCAACATTGAAGGTCACAAATGGCCTCCTCCTTGAAATCATGTATATTCTGGTTTAACCACATGCTGATCCACACTCAGTATCTCTGAATCAAGAATTAAGTAAGAGTCATATAAACAAGTCAGAAACAGTTTCCAGACCTGTTCCACCTGATACGTTTCAGGTTTTTCTCCTCAGCGGAGCTGTTTGCTGCTGTTGGAATGATGGAAAGCTCTGCTCTTCATCTCCTGCTGTGGACTTGTGAGCAACATCTGGATCTGGCGTGTGTGAAGCCATGCAGATGTGAGTGTTGAGGAATTCACTGATTCCGCGTACCGATAGTGCACAGCGTGGACCTCAACTTCAACACTCGCTGTATACACACTTAGCATATCTGCGGTATGTAAACACGGATAATATCGTGGAATCGCTTTGAATGGGATTTCCTGTCTAAATTTCATGGGTTTCAGTAAGGAGGGAATTCACTAAGAATAAATCGATAGCGACGTTTATTTGCACTGTCTGCGTTATTTTAGCCACCAGTTCACTAGGAATTATGCAAATGAGGTAATAACACAAACACACCCACAAAAATTGTGCTTGTCTACACCGCACATCTAGGGAAGTATTTACATTTGGCAACTTCATGTATTTTTACTGATAGCTGTCTGATCAAATTATGCTGACCTCCAATAGCATAATGATGGAAGTGAACTCGGACGTGTTATAGTTTCATATATCTCAGAAATATTTATTATTTTAAATCTGTTTTACTGTGAGATACATTTATGTGAACTAGTGTAAATGGAATGGGCTTACTCAATCAGAAAGCTATCCAGTTAATCAAAATGCACTAAGTAATTTACATTAAGCAGCTGAAAACAATGGCAGTGATTCAACCAATATGCTTAACGAGCTGACAAAGTGTAAAATCATGTAAACATACATATTTTTATTTTATTTTTTTATTGTTTCTTGCGTTTATAATAAACTGATTTTGAATATTTAGCGCATATTTCTGTGCATGTATAGTACCTATGTGAAAAATACACTTTACGTATAATAAATTCAATGAGAGGAAAATTATATTCCTTAAAATACTTAATTGCAAATTGAATGTTATCAGACATTTGACCATGTGTTTTTGGGATTACATAAAAATGTATTATAGTTTAAATTTATATGAAATGCAATTAATTTCATAATTATTTTTGTCTTTAAAATATGGTTAGAGTGTACTGCCAAATGTACTGACAAGCATTTATAATAAAATAAATGTAATGTCATTTCTGTTTAAATTTTATATTACACATTTTCAATTATGAAACATTTAAATTAGTACATTTAAATATATTATATTTAAAAATACTTTAAATGTATTGTTGAATAACACACTTAAAATTAAAGTTCAAGTACTTTACATGGCTTTGTATGTTAAACACATTAAAATAAGTTTTTTCTTTCAAAGCATGACAAAAGATTAATAAAACATAATTAATTCAAATGTACTTTAAAGTAAAACATTTAATTTGACTACTACAATGTGCACTTTTTAAAAGTGTACTTAAGTACTGTACTGTGTCCTTTTATCACAATAATGTCATATTATTTGCAAGAACAATTTTAATATATATACACTTTTAAGATTTGAAGTACACTACAAGCGTACATTCAATAGAATTAAGAGCACTTATTTTTTACAATGGTAAACAAACTTAATGAAATACGGTAAATTACAATGTACATATTTTATATGTTTTGCATGTTTTCCACATACTAAGGCCCTGTCCCAAATTGTGCACTTCATGTGCACTTTCAGTCTTGTGGACTTAAAATGGCCGCTGCGTGTCCGTTAAGTCCACAAGACCGTAGGGCGTCCTATTCGTCATTTAAGCTTAAAGAAGGGTGCTCGTGAGCGCCCCCTTTGCGGCTGCTATGCACCCTCGATGCACACTTCAGCTGAGCCTGCAAGTTTGTGAGCTACGCAGAGGACTTCTACCCGGCAGTCAAAGCGACATTACATCGTGAAAGTGCAGACTCAGAGGAAGACCGTGAGGGTTTAGGGTGCCATTTGGGACAGGGCCAATGAAATGTAAATAGGGTAATGGGGTAAACGGGGCACAAAATATCTGCTTTTGTGTTCCACAGAAGAAATTAATACAGGTTTATATATATATATATATATATATATATATATATATATATATATATATATATATATATATATATATATATATATATATATATATATATATATATGATAAAATAATATGGTAATTATTTTAGGTGAACTATCCCTTTAAATATAACACAGCACTCTTATAGTACATTAAGTGAATAAACACAGGCTTTTACAGTAAAATACTGTGAAACTCTACACTAAAATACTAGTGAATTCACTTAATTTATTGTGGAAAATAATAAGGAACTGAAAGATCTTAGGATAAAAACAAATACATTATCAGCATCATATGGTGGAGAAGAAAATGGATTTTATACGTCTAGTTACTTAGGATGAAGGTGCTCACACACATGCTCATGTACACACACTGCTGTATCCCATCCCATGCCATGCCAGCACTTCCCACAGAAAAGAGTGAGAAGGCGGACAGAATGCGTCAATCAGACATACCCCAGGGATGATCTGATTAGGGCAGGAACAGCAAGACAAATGCACACGCTTGTACGTTGTCCCATGGAGCTGTCATATGCATGGCTGTGTTCACAGAGTGCTCATGCTGGCTTGTGCCCCCGACGCCTGAATCCAACAACTCACCAGAGGCTCAGCCACACTGGCAATGAGAACGCAGGAAGTGTTGGCACGATGTGTGTGTAGGAGAGTGGAGCAGTGTGATAGGTGTGTGTGTTTATGGAGGGGGCCAATAGTGAGGGTCCACTGAGCTGACATAGTGATGTTTTCTGCTGAATTGGAATACCTGTGTAGAGGGAGTGTCGCTTCCATTCGTCCTGGCTGCCCTTCAGATGTCCTTTACTCTCTGGTCGCCTCTCAATCTGCTAGCACATCACTTTAGTCATTTAATTAGACAGGTACAAACTAACCTCTCCTATTGGCATAGCATATGTCTGTTTATGGTTGGTTTGACTAGCAGTTCTAATCTACTTTAAAATGGATTGTATGCTTTTAAAGTTGACATTAAATAAAAATTCACCCATTTCTAAATACATGTTATTGATCTTATTGTGAATGATTCGTTCATGCATATCTTTTTCTTTTTACTTTTTTTTTTTTACTTCATAGTTTTTAATTAAAATATCATGACTCGATCTTCCTGTGAAACTTGACTTCTCTCTGGTGACTTATGATGGACTTCTCCAATGATTTATTCCACTTAAACCCGCCCCTTATTCACAATCAACTGCAAACTTGCATTCAGATCTGCCTCCATCCAATTAACAACTGATGGACTGAACCAAGTAACCCAGCCCTACATTTTTTTCTATTTTGATAATTCGTTCTCAGGGGCGGACTTATAAGTGAGGTTAGCGGCCACTCAGGGCCCCAGGGAATCAGGGGGTCCCATCTGATTTGGCAAACCATTTTTGGAAAACGCTCCTGTGTGTATTGGTTTTGGCGCTCTGAAGAGCGTCAAAGGTTTCTATTTCCAACCTGTTTTTGTGGCGCTGAGCAATGTAGCCAATAATAAATATATATATGTTGATCTCTTGAACGCAATGGCCAATCAGAGGTGTTTAAGAGTCAGAATCCACTCACCGCTCAAAATGGCAGAGTATTTATTCTGTGTTGAGTTGTACATGTTCGTGAATCCTCTCATTATAATAAACAAACCACAATAAGAAATTCATTGTGCAGTGTCTTCATTGCTTTATTGATTATAACAGAACATATTTAAAACTTTATAAAGTAAAATATCTAGAACCTGCCAGACCGCCTTCAATATTCAACTTACAGAAAAAGCGTAACTGGTGTGACGTATGAAGACCGATGTAGTGTAAGCATTTTGAACTGCGAGAGAGAGAGGTATTACACTTTCTTTGTAAGTTGAATACGGAAGGAGGTCTGGAAGAAGCTAGATATTTACTTAGTTTTAAGTAAAAAATAAGTAGGACTTTATTTATAAAGCATCTATCATGGATAAAATCACAAAGTGCTTTACAAAGTGCAACAATTTAACAATTTTGACAGTTTAAAAATAGCAAACAAAACATAAAACATAAAAGCCCAATCAACTAAAAGCTTGTCTGAGTAAAAGTGTCTTCAGCTAGCCTGACAAACCAGACCCACATCAAGATTTGTTAGCAGGGATTTCATGCAGAACCGTCACAACTCTGCTGTCAATATGTTAAGCCCACCCACCGACTGTGATTGGCCTGACTAGAGTTTGGTTTTTCAAGCTCACAAGTCTACGGAGAGTCGCTAGACGCCCTGGCTGCAAATTACATTTGCACGCATATTTTAAAACTTTAAAAAAAGGATGAGTCTAGATTTCTAGGCTAGTCTTCAACTGCTGTTGATTCTTTTAAAAAGATCCAGCCACATACAACAACAGCAGCAAGGCATTCCAGAGTTTTGGGGCAACTGCCTAAAAGCACAGGTCTTCCCAAGCTTTAAGGTGGGTTTTGGGGACCCTCAGGGAGGAACTAAGAGTACGGGAGGAAGAGTAAGGGGTCAACATATCTTTCCATGTAGTGCTCTAAAAGTTAGAGCTGAAATGTTATAATCAATTCTATATTTGACTGGAAGCCAGCAGAGTAAATAAAATCGGTGTAATGTGTGCCCTTCTGTTGGTTCCTGTTAAAATCCTAGCTGCAGTGTTTTGAACCATTTGGATACAACTAAGAGAAGATTTGTTAAAGCAAGTAAAAGGAGAATTACAATAATCTTAACATGAAGAAATAAAAGCATGAATAATCATCTCCATGGTAGCTTCTGGCAACAATGTTCTCAATTTAGAGATATTTCTGAAGTGATAAAAACAGTTTCTGACCAACTGTCTAGAATGACCATCCAGAGACATCGATTGGTTGAATAGAACACCGCTATTTCTTAGGCTCAACTGGACAGATGAATCCAAGGAACAGAGGTGTTGTTTAATTTGAGGTAGTTTTTGGTCTGGAGCAATGATTAAGGTTTCAGTCTTTTTTGTATTTAGTTGTAAGTACTATTTGTGTAACCAGATCTTAATGCATGACAGGCATTCCAATAATTTGGTTAACTTAACTCTGACTCTTTGAATGAGCAGTACAACTGAATGTCATCAGCATAAAAGTGTTAAGACACATTATTATTTCACCAAGAGGGCTAATAGACAATAAAAACAAAATAGGACTTAAAACCGAGCCCTTTGGAACTCCACATTACAGAGGGGTCATTTCTGACACAATTTTGTTAACAAACACACAAAATGATCTGTCACTCAAGTAAGAGGAGAACCATTTTAGAACAGACCCAGAGAACCCCATTTCATTTCGTAGATGATTTATCAATACATTATGGTCCAATGTTTAAAAAAAAAAAAAAAAAAAAAAAAATGTTTTCTTACACAAACCCATCGATTCGCTTCAGATTGCCATTATGAACCCCCTGGATTCGTGGAGTACTTTTATAATGGTTGGATGCACTTTTTTGGGGGGATTTTGGCCTGCCATTCACTGCCATAAAAATGCTTGGAAGAGCCAGGACATTTTTTTAATATAACTCTGATTGAAGAGGAACGTTATATACACCTAGACAATATTATAAATAACAAAATGATTAAATACTTAGTTTCAAATTATTTAATTAGTTGTAAGTTAAATGATTAAAATTTTTAACACAAAGAAAATAATAATATATTGTGTTAAGTATAGCCTATACCTTATTCATTCACGTGACAATCTTAAAACAGAGATACTCATAGATGCTTACACATGCTTTTTAGGTTTATAGGTCTCATGTTTCATATCATGATTTTATTTGTCTTGGTTTCTCAAAATGATTCGCTTGTATGTTTTTCCTGTGTGCGCGAACTGCTTTGCACTCGCCTGAATGTATTTTTTTTTTATACATTTACATTTATGCCTTTGGCAGACGCTTTTATCCAAAGAGACTTACATTGCATTCAAGGTACACATTTTTACATTTTGTCAGTTCTTGCTTTCCCTGGGAATCGAACCCATGACCTTGGCGCTGCTAGCGCCACGCTCTTATTGTTTGAGCTACAGGAAAGCATAATAGATTCCATTACATTTTGTTTCTTTCCAAACATTACCGTAGGCCTTCAGAATACTTGGAATATGGAGTGCGTTGCATGGGATTATTGTTTGAATCCTTTCTTTTAAATATTTAAGAAAGCCACATTCACGTGCAAGAAATTTTTTTCTAATTTCTTCTTTTGTAATCTAAAACAATTAAATAGTAATAAGGCAATACAACTTTAGAACAATATCCGGTTGACTAATTAATTGCTGGAATTTGCACAATCCCATAGACAAGATGTGAAGGGGTAAATTAATTCCAAACTATGAGACAGCAAATAAGGGTTACAAAAGTAAAATGGGGTAAAAGTTGGGGAATTTGCTTAGGACCCCCAAATCACTATGTCCGTCCCTGTCTGTTCCACTCGGATGTACATCACAGAACAGAAGAAAAGATCTGTCACTACTTTCATTACATCATGATTTTAAAGTCAATAGTCAATGATATTTTTAATAAGGAGCATCAATGAATCATTCACAATAAGACTTGGAATGTGCAACCTTTTTTATAATTTTTTTTTTTGACATACAAAGATCTGTAGGAATTTGTGGCAGTTTATGTCATCTTAAATGGATCGTTCACTCAAAAATATTTGTCTGTTATTATTTACTCATAAAATTAAAAACATATATATATTTTGTATTCCGCAGAAGAAAGAACATCATACAGGTCTGGAACAGCATAAGGGGGAGTAAATGATCACATAATTAGCATTTTTGAGCAAATTCTCCTGTACGAGAAATATTGCTGCTTCATTGCCTCTGTTATTTTGACTGTTCTGTAGTTGTTTGGTTGTTTATAAAACTGTGTTGTGTCTAGTTACAACAGCACTATCTCAGTAGCTTACTGTCTGGCTGTAGTTCACTAATGTTTGCGGTTTGGAAAGCCCACAAGTGCTTATGAGTAACAGAATGAGTCACTCTTGATTCATCTTCTTGAATTCTCACAGAGACCAAACAAATATCTCACCAAAGGCTAAAATAATAAAGTGTGTCTGAAGTTGAAACTAACAGTTGCTGGTTGATAAAGCTCGATTGTGAAGAAATGTACATTGATTGAGGGTAGAGAAAAACAGGATAAATAACAGGACTTGCTGAGCGAATAACGTGACCACAGCATTACCTGTTCAATTGCGTTTTTTAATTAAAACCAGTTTTCTACTTGGAAATTAACTAGAGAATTGAAAGAACTGCATGTTTTCAACTTAATTTTCTACTATATTATGTCAGACTTTATTAAAGATCTTAATTCGTTGCCTAATTAATTTGCTAAAGTCAAGCTGGATCCAGTTTACACGCTATGTGTTCACATTATTCAAAATCCAGAGCCAGAACTCATTAAAACCCCAAATGTTAAACAAATGCTGACAGGAAATCTTGTGTTAATGCTCATTTAGATAATCTCTACATCCCATTGCACACCAAACAAACAAAAAATAATGGCTGTTATCAATCATTACAGTATAACGAGGGCCAGACGATATCGAGGGAGTTTCACAGTTTGTGCACAATGCTACACAAATTCAAAAACACATGTAGAAATGCACTCGAACATTCACACGCAAGCCTCATTTCTTTAATGGTGCATGATGCCGAAGTGTAGTTAATGCTGTGTGACCAGGTCCTGTGGCCTGCGCTCCATGCTCTTTAAATTGCCGTTCACATGGAACATTTCTCTCCTGACCAACTTCCCCTAAATAGAAACAGATTTAGATGGCAGGAGCTGAATTTGAAAGATAAAAAACAGTTATCTTAGAACTTTGTAAAATTCTGAATTGACAAATTCAGTCCCTTTCAGATCATGAATTTGGTTTGAATTGACCATGGCCCACGGGACGTTGAATTGAAATTTGAAAACCATCCATCCATCCATCCATCCATCCAGGCCTGAACTTTTAACATTCAATGTTTGACTAGTTTAAAAAATAACAGTTATATGCATTTCTTTTGTATTTCAATTAATGTCAAATTGAACACCTTACACATTTAAATTCAATTTGCAATTCTTCATCCTGTTTGCTACCTCGATTCAAAATCAGGAACTGAATTGAAATTTAAGGCATTTTCAATTCAGTTCTGAGTGGCACACAACCGTGATTGTGGCTTTTGTCTTCGACAGGAGAACCAGACCTGGTGCCCTGTAGCAGATGGTGCTTTGGGTTGTAGATATGCCAGGTTTTCATTAGATAAACCACCAGCAGGACTTCTCAGAACCCCTGGCCAGCACCACTTGTGGGTGGTCATCCATCATCTCGCTGTGATGGCAACCAGGAGGACAACAAATGCCAACCGTGGCCCAGGGGACAGTTTTGCACTCACTCAAGTACATACACAGCTTCTCTTGAGTAGTAACACACCTTTTCACTATGCACAATTTACAATCACACATTTTTATGAACTCCGACAATAGAAGCTGTAAGATGAAGAGAAAGCATTTGGCAGCCATCTGTACCCATTATTGCTTCACTTTATGAGCGATCAGTATTATAACACTGTTTTGCACACGACTGAACATGATCCAGCGTCGGCTAGTGCTCGCTTCTTCCCTTTAAAGAGCTCTTGCTTCAGGGAGTAACTGATGACTAAAACAGCTCTGGCAGTGCAGGGAGAAACACACATGGATTTAATACTTAACCCATAATCAGGACAATCAGTGTACAACAACATTTGTGGAGTAATCTCCAAGCACTTTTAGTCCTGAGTCACCAGCACACTAACGGCTTTGTCATGTCGTCGATCGCTAAAAGATCGGTAGGTAGACAAAAGAGGCACCTGATTGGCGCTCAGGGAGGCTGCGGTTGAGAAACGAGAAGAACTTTGACACGCAAACATGAGGCTCATTACATGACGAAGCCCCTTCAATGGGCTGTGCGGCACGTCTGTCTCCAGGCATACTGGGCTGCTGTGGGGGTCACCTCGCTTGTTAGGAGGGCAATTCTCATTAAAATGTGCTTAACCTTCTGTTTTCGCTCTGTTTTACTCGCATGCTCTCACTCATTTCCTAACATACTCCACGAAGTCGCCTGCAGCAGGGAGAAAACAAGGGAACGTGAAAGGGAGAAAGTGGAGGAATGTGTTCCATTTCCTGACAAAAGAGACTGACGGTCAGGGTTGTGTGGCGGTGGTCTGGCAGATAAAGGAGGAGTGAGCTCTGGTGTCCACAGTACAGGAGTAGAGCATTCACAGATGTGTTGTAGCTATAGTGAAATAGATTTATTTTGTACTTTGTAAAGATTTAAGGTAGTGCTCTCAAATCGATTAATTCTGATTAAGGCTAGAGGTCGCTTATTTAAAACAAAGGCGTAGCTTGATGACCCTTTGATTTTGTGGAATCATGGTCGTTGTTGTCTTCACCTCTACAACTGGTGGAAAAGAATCTGACAAGACTCGGGCAGAAACCATATTCATGGATGAGCTAATATATTAAAGATGTATTAATGTTACTGTAGTAGGGGAGAGCGGGGCACAACCTAACGCTTTTTGACTTTCTCAGTTTGTGTAAATCCACTTGGGGTTCAGAGTATTTATTTTTTCCCACATTCATTTCACACGTCTAGTACAATTATGTGGTTTTGTTTCATTAATACAGTGGATACTTTTTTCTTGATTTACCCCGAAAGAATGGAAGTGAAATGTGACAACATGCCCCATAGGTGGGGTACACTGTAACATGTGAGGGGGCACATTGTAACATCACCAAATGACAGCTTAAAATGTTACCTGATATAATAAAAAAATATCCATGACAAACTAAAATATTTTGTCAATAAAATACAATTATTACATTTTTAAAATAAAATAATGGCATTTTTTAATCATATATAAAAATATACAAATTTTTGAGTTTGACAACAAACACATCACTAAACACAGCTATACAGCATAGTTCAAAACATAATAATAATAATGAATCATTTCTGAACATTGACTCTCAGTTTATTCACCCTTTGCTCATGGTTTCTCAAAAGAATTCATAAAAGTATAGAATAGAATAGCGTAGTTCTAATAGAGGCTCATTGTAACGCAGTGTTACAACACACCCCACCTGCACAACTGGGATTTAAACCGCGGCTTGTGTCTTCTGCTGTTAGATCAGCTTTAAAGAACCATCTCAACTGTTAAATAACAGATATAAGATTACAATAATATCAGATCTGTCTTATTTTAAATAAACACAAAAAACAGAGATGACAAATAAACTTAAGAAATGTACTTTTGCTATGGTTAAATAAATGTTCAGTGATATCTTCCAAATTATTTTTTTTAAATTTTGACAATTTTTTCTCTGAATAATGTTTATATGGCAACTAGTAAATACACTAAGTTTCGTCATCCTGGCATGAGTGGAAAGTTTTAAACCATGCGTGTTACAACTAAACCCCGCGTTAGGTTGTGCCCCGCGCTCCCCTATAAAGCAGGGGGGAACTAGAGCGATCACTAATGAGAGACAAACGCGACACATGGCTTTTTCCGCTCATGCATATGTGTGGTAACGCAGCGCTGTTTTATCATATCAGACACATTTGAGTGTGTTGGAAGATCTGTTATAATGCTACTCTGTGCGTTCGCTCGGTGGCTACTATGAGACACTTGTTGCACACTGCAGTAAGCTAAATCGATATTAGGCATGGTAAAACATAGTACTCGCTGTAAATCAAGAAAACGAGATTTAAACAGTAAGACTAACTGTGTTGATCTATATAACAATGTTCAGTTTTCTGTCAATGAATGTATCCAAACAGTTGCTCACCTGTCTAATAAAACACACATTATATAAAAATTTCCATGGTATACAAAATAAAATCGAGGAATCGAGGGTAACGTGTACGATGTCATTGATAGGTAATGCACCGTGTCCTGGTTAAAACTGCTTATTTCGCTGGGTTTAGACATTCTGGGAAACATTTGGGATAATGCAAGTACACAAGTCAACAAAATATATAACATTATTCTAGTGGTTTTGGATATTTTCGCATCTAACAAAAGTTGGTATGTGTGTAATATATATATATATATATATATATATATATATATATATATATATATATATATATATATATATATATATATATATATGCTTATACTTCAGACAACCTCTGCTTTCTCCCTTACACACACACACTTAGCATAATCTCTTCCAAATCATTTGTCCTTTTTTCTAAACTTTCCTTTTCTCTTTTCACTCATCCTCTGAACTTGATTCTTCTCTTCTAAGAAGGTCATCATGCTCTCCTTCTACCGCACATTCTGACTGCATCACTTCTGAACATCTCTTATCTTTCGTCCCCTTTTATCTCACTAGACATTCTTCTGTCAACTTATTCCGACTGTGTTAGGACTGTGCGGAGCTTGTCTGCGCTTTACTCTCTAAACTACGGTGTGTAAAAGGAAAAGCCAGGTCGCTGCCTCACAACCCTCCTGGCTTGAACTCGTTCTGAACTTTATTGCCTCTTAATCTGTCACAATCTACAGTCAGCTCTTCCATTCCTTTCGAGCATTTGCCCTACGGAAGTCTTCTGCAAGAGAGGAAGCTAATAAAACTTAAGTATTTAATTACAACAATCCTAAGCAAACGCTTGAGTGGAAATTGTGGCGTTTTGGATGGCCGAGTGGTGATCGGCGATAAAATACAAAGCAGATGTCCGCTCTTCAAAGGCTAGTCCGATGAAGACATTACTAGTTTTTCATCTTCACTTGTCTCTACAACATTCACGGGGCAACGAAAATGTTCGAGCAGGAGCTTGAACTGGTATTAGAGCTGGCCTGCAGATGCTGCACTGAAAGCAATTTGCTTCGAATTTGTCTTCCTTCTTTTCGCAGAACTCACGTCATGTGGCGAGCCTCGCAGACATCACTTCACAAACGTATAAAGAATCTGTTCAAACAAATCCATTTCCCAGGCTGACGCTGTCCTGGAAACAGATGCGCTGGATTTTAAGAATCTTCCAGTGTTCATAGTAAAGATCATTTCCTTTTTGTTATGCACTTACAGTAAGCTTGCAAAGACCAGCCGAAAGAAATCTCGTATGACTGCAAATGTCTCAAATTGCCGTCATGATGGCTAAAACACACTGCGTATGACTGTAGCTAAAAACATCCCCTGCAGTCGATGTGAGATGGGGTGCTTTGAAAGTAAATATTTTACTGTGACCTTTCAATGGACTTTACAAGCTAGTTAAGGTATTTTAGAGGGGCTTGGCTGTTTCAGACACTTAGTTTCTTTACAATTACACAAACAGTCTCTGTGGGAGTACAGAAGGCAGAGCAGGTCGACTCAGTGAAGGCAGTGTAACCTCAGAGTTCACTCTGTAAATGCAAATAACAAAACAAGGGTGCAATAAAAAGCAAGACTCCTCTCCATAAAGAGAGAGTACGACGCAGAGCACGCTATGGCTGAGGTGGAAGGAAATGATCCAATGACACACAAATGTCAGCTGTAATGACCCTCCAGGGCACCCTTCAGCAGTGGCAGTTTGTTTCTCATGCAAACGAGGGCCCGGTACATCACCCTCTCTCTCTCTCTCTCTCTCTCTCTCTCTTGCATCACTTGCTTTTTCACATGTCCTCCTTGTCACTTTCTGTGCAGATTTTGGGACTGGCTGGAGTTTTGCAGGCATTGGGGAGGACAGGTAAATCCTAATAAGAGGCAGTAAGAGTGATGACTGATGTTAGTGATATTGCAGACTAAATCTGCGCCTCTGGCTGCACAACCTGACCACCAACCACAACGCAGAAAAAATCAAAGCGGATCTGGTCTCTTAAGAGCTCGGCCAAAACCATGCACGCACCGATGCTGAACAGGATTTTCATTTTCCGTTCAAAAGCATTCCCAAGTGTTTGTTATCAAAGGATGCACACTAGCCCACAAGCACAAATGGCTTTTCGGTCTCAGAGAATGACATCTATTGTCATAAATGTAGTCATTTTTACAAATATATATTGTCATAAATGTAGTATTTTTATATATATATATATATATATTTTTTATATTCATTCATAGTAATTGGTAATATACACTGCCCCAGCCAAAAAAAAAAAAAAAAAAAAAAAAAAAAAAAAAAAAGACAAAACAGCAAGGAACACGCCACTTTTTGAAAATAGGCTCGTTTTCCAACTCCCCTAGAGTTAAACAGTTGAGTTTCACCGTTCTGGCGGTAGTACTTTTAGCATGCTTAGCATAGATCATTGAATCTGATTAGACCGTTAGCATCTCTCTCAAAAGAAATGACAGAAGAGTTTCGATATTTTTCCTATTCAAAACTTGACACGATCTGTAATTACATTGTGTACTAAAATTAAAAGTTGTGATTTTCTAGACGATTTAAATAGGAAAAATATCAAAACTCTTTGGTTATTTTTTGCAAGATGCTAACGGTCTAATCAGATTCAATGATTTATGCTAAGCTAAAAGTGCTACCGCCAGGCAAATGCTTAAGAGTCAATGATTGGATCATTATTGCAGTGATTATTATGTTTCTAGCATGTCATTCTCTAACTTCTAACCCTAATTTTTGAAGTGTGTAGATTTTCATTTCTTAAACAACCATGTAGGAAGACAAATCGTGGCCATATTCCAGGATAATACGCCCAATGTAAACATGTCAATTTCGCAAAAACTCCCATATATCGCAACAAATTTTTCCGCTCACATGAGGTTGTTTTTCAGGCAATTCGAAAAAAGGAATATTTTGCAAAACTGCTATATAAATGGTTTATTCACTTTTACACCTGGCACACATAAAAGTTGATAATTCTTTAAAGATGATGCGGTATGTTTGGACACAAGACGAGGTAGAGTTCATTAAACTCATAAAAGACAAAATTATTATGGGAATACTGGATTCTAAACAAAGACCTTTAAGCAGATGGGAGGGAAAAACACCTAGTATATACTTAAATCTTCCAACATCCGTTGCCATGATTTTTGGAATGGAAACGCTGTCATTTCGCAATAGTTTGTTTTATTTAGAAAATACCAAGTTTTGCGCAAATCTGTAATGGAAACACAGCTAATGTCAAAATTCATAAGGTTCAAATTGTGAAAGAATGATTGGGAGGGAGCATGAAGAATAATTTTCACACATGAATTGGCACCTCTGAGTCCAGACCTTAAATTCATTGAAAGACTTTTGACGCTTGGCTTTTGACGCAGTACAAGATCTTGACCAAAAATTGATGCACATCTACATGGAAATAAATGTTGTGATGTTATTTCCATCAGTCAGAGAATTCCATGTATTCAGAGACTTGCACTTTGAAACACATTTTCAAAAGTTTGCATTTTCAGGGCACCAAAACACAAATGAATGGCCAAAACACATAAAGTTTTCCGTTTTTAGTTGAAAATGGTGTAGTGTAAACAGCCCCTCAATTACCATTCCTGAGAATTTTGGATCAGGAAGATAAATTATGTGCACAATGAAAATTCTAGAATTGCGCATCAAACTAAATCCCCTTTAAGTCAGACAGATATCTCCATAAAACAAAAGGCCTTTTAAGATAAACCAGAGCATGTATCTATTACAAGCATGTTTTTTTCTCCTCTACCATCATTGACAGAATGCAAGTAGAGACAATTTTTCAGGACTGGTTACTTCCAGGAGAAGTTTGGTGCTTCTTTGCCAGCAGAGATTGGTGATTATGACTGGCTTACTCATGCATTCTCTCTCTTGTCAAAACATTGATAAATGGGTCAAAAGTGTAGCAAAAGAATCGCCAGAGAAATGCTTGAGACTTCAAAGGCAGAAAGTTGGCGGGACATTCTCTCCGTCATGTCCTGAACGGCCTCAGGATATGACTCTTTCCAGAGCCGCTCTGCTCGATGAGGAACTGTACTTCAAAGTGACATTACTGTTTATGGTAGAAGTCTTTCTGCTTTTAGCTTGTTAGTGTTAGCTACTCTGATACCGTACACATAATTGAAATTAGTTGAGTACAGTAAAGCTACTCTTTTAAATTAATAATATAATATAATATAATATAATATAATATAATATAATATAATACCACCAGAAACACCAATTTAAAGGGATCATGAACGGCATTGTTTTATTGTTTTATGATGTTTACTGGGGTGCACTTATAATGTTAGAATGCTTTTTACATCAAAAATTGTCATAATTTATAAATAAAAGACATTTTCCTACCCTGATTTTAGCCTCTGCTCTGAAGCTCTGTTTTAAGGGGCGTGTTTGCTGTGAGATTTCAGTGTAAACGCCCACTGCTGTGATTGGCTAACGCTCTTTCCATTTTAAATAGCTAAGTATTACTCTCTCTTTAGCGCTGCTTTTTACTATTACAGCTCTCATGTTTAACTACTCGTGAAAAGTGTTGCATTACATTTAGATCTATGGCATTATATTAAGATTGTGGCATGAAAGGTTGCACTGATGAGCATTGTAGCCGATCACAGACATGTTGAGAGCATGAAAGCAGCGATCTCGTCATTGTTTCTGTACACTAACGAATGCTTTCATCTTCACTAACAGTGAAAACGTGATATAGTTAAGAGATCTGTTGAATATAATGGGAGTCACTGATAAACGCGTCACTGATAAACTCTCGCTGTTTGATTGACAGCTTCAGCGCACGCTGCTCCAACGATCGCAAAGGGAGCTTTCTTTGATCGCTTTCTTTATAGAATTTAATCACCGTTAAATAACAGATTATTTTCATCTTACTAAGAGTAATAACGCAAGCTGACGTTTAGTCACTGGTTTGATTAACTGACACACAGACAAAGAACATCTGACTGTACATGAATCATTACATTTCAGATCAGGCATTAGAATTAACACAGTTACTTACATGTTGCATTACTGTCAAACCCAGACACTGCATAATATTTTGTAATCCTCAACGGCATGTTTATTGCTCGGTAGCTGGTTTAACACCACGTAGGCCTATGTTACTTAGGCTACCTATTCTATTGCATGTCATGCGCGAATCGGTGGGTGGGGCTAAACAGGCAGTGCTGAAGTAGGCGTTGATCTTCTTCTGCAGAGGCGGTGCTTGCCTCCCTTTGACGTCATAGATCCCCACTTTTAAAAACCTGTCTTTTCCAGTTCTGAAACTTACAGGATATTCTTATAGTATATACCTCTTATATGACCTCTTAGATTTCTCATTCATGACCCCTTTAATTTATATTTTTTCAAAAAAATGATATTTAAAAATATTGTTTACATTTCTAAATATTATTAATATTAGGTATTAAATATTAATATATCTTGTAGAAACAAAAATACAAAAATATATTTTTTATTCATTTATAATGACCTGTATGTCGTTAGTAGTTCACAACACTACTAGCTTTTTGACAATCTATTATTAAAGGGGTGAGTCAATGTGAGTGTGTGCATGTGGGTGTGTGTGATGATAACATGGTGTAGATTTAAGTTATATTCTTCAGCCTAAGGGATTTTTGGGTTTCTAATTTCAACCTTTGCTTTAGGCACAACACAAATAAAAATAAATCCAAAGAGACACACATATTCATATGAAATACAGTAAGATTTTAACAAACACAACATATATCCTTTGGCAGGTAGCCTATAAAACATAAATAACATATACTAGTTCTCTAGAGCTTTAACTACTGCACATACACATCCACACATGCACATAAACAACAAAAGCACATACAGTATGGTTTATATACAGGTACACAGGTTCCAGCAAAACATATCCACATCCCCAAGCACAAATGAAAAGAGTACTTCCGCACATACAGTATACACATAAATTTAAACTAATGCACATGCTGATCACGGATATGATGATCACGGTTTTGTTGGGTCCATGCTTACTATAAATCTGACCCTAGAGTATAATTATTTGAGGTTCTCCCTTTAGATCACGGCAGTGTCACTGTGTGTGGGCATGTGCACACCGACCGTAGTGTGCGTGTTGGCCGATGTCCATAAGTATAGTGTGTGGGTGCTTGTAAGTATGTATCTCTTGAGTATATATCAAACCATAAACATGTTTGCGAAGCTTTGTCTTTGCTTGATAAGATGGGAAATGATGAAAGAGATGGCCTTTCTTATCCCGCCATCTGACCAACAGCGATGTTGTTTTCTTACAGGTCGTGCTCCACAAAAGACCTCTGACAGGAAGCGATTAGTCCGTTGTTTGTGCGCTGTTTGTACTTCCTGTTTTCGTCTGAGAGGGGTGAGCGCTCTTTACAATGCCCCAATGAACTGATGCACAAAGCCAAACCAGGCACAGACATGTTAGGAAGCCGACATAAATCACATTCGCTTTGAAACTGAGACGATAGCATCATCTAAACATGAGCTTTGTCTGTTTTGGTTGTGCTGTCGCTGTACTGGACTTCCAGACAGTGTAGATGTGATAAGGTGGAGCTGAACTCAAAAAAAGATTGAATGCTGCAAACTTTGATGCTTTATAGGAGAAACCATTCCATAAATGATACGTAAACAGTGAACTGGAGCACTGCATGCATGGTGAAAAGAATTGGAATTTGATAACAGCACCCTTCAAAGCGCACAGCTGTAAAAACTGAATAGGAACCAGCTTCAGTTACCTCAACAAATGCCTTTGCTCACCATATACAAACATCAAGCACTGAAAGACAATCCAAGTTTGAGAACAACTGTTTACTAGCATATGGTAAGAAGATGGATGGCCAGTAATGGGTTTGCTTATGCTGGAATATCTTGGAAATTAACAAAATATGAACTTTTCAGGACCAGTTCAGGCATTATGTTTCTTGAGAATCTGGATGGTAAATACTACCCTACTGAAAAAAAAAAAAAAAAAAAATTATATATATATATATATATATGTGTGTGTGTATATATAAAAAGTGATTAAATAAATAAATCTTAAACCATATTATGCTGATAATTAGTTGATGCACATTTTAAAAACACTGCTTGTTCAAAAATAGTTCACAACAATGTGTGTTTAGTTCCTGAATGAACTGCCATTTTGGAAAAAAAAAAAAAAAAAATGATTCAGCATTTTTGCATGAATCTGAATGAAAGTGAATATTTGGTAGCTCTTAATTTTACAACCCTATTCCCCATATACATGTACTTATTATAGTTATTACAATAACTGGGTAATAATTACTAACCCTGAACCTACCTCAAACCTAACCTTAACCTATGTAGTTACCATATATACCATATAATAATTTAGATGCACTTTATATATACAGTAAGTACATGCAAGTGCAACCAAATTACTCACCCAGACAGTAGGTTGGTTCGATTTGAAGTGGCGCTGCGCAGACCGATCGGTATATGACATTATAAAGTCTACTGATGATACTATGTAACCTGCGGAAAAACCACCACTGGTGCATCAGTCTGTCTGGAGCACTGGAATATTTATTTATTTGTCATTTTACTGAATATATAATATAAATAGAAATGTGGAGTTTGGGTTGTGGAAGGATGTCAGAAGGATGATCACGGGAATGAGACCTGCGATTGACAGGCTTATGAGCTTGCTCCTCCCAAACTTCATTTAGAATTCCATTTGGCATGGATCAGTTTCTCTTTCTCTTCCTATCCTCGTTTCCTCACTGTCTTTCTTGAACACTTACAAAAGAACCTCCCTATCCCCCTCCTCACTGCGCTTTGAGCATTGCCCTCAGACATGGCAGCATTTCATCAGCAAAGCAGAGGGGAAGAGCTGAAGGGTGTCTCCCTGTCTGAGAATACTGATGTGATCACCGATCATGATCACTGCAGTCAGGCTCAGCCTGAGGTCAGTAATCAGCAACCAGACTCCTGAAGCCCAGCCGTCTCACTGACCACCTTGCTACACTTTCTGAATCAGATTAATGTGAGTATTTGAGTACTTCTGAGAGATGAATGTATGTTGTCAATATATTGATTGCAGCAAAACTCTAGCATGACACAAAATAATAGAGTTATAAGCTTCTTTCTGGCAGGGTTAAAAACTCACTGACTCACTGACAGAATCGTTGCTTTTAAGTGGTTCATTGAAATGAACTGTTGAGAATAAACAATTTGTGGTGGCGGAAATGAGTCAGGCGAGCAACACTGGTCTTTTCAGCAAACATATGTGGTTGCTTTCAGATGCCTTCTGTGGGGGGCTGAAAATACCAATCAGGCCATTTTACGGAGTGTTGTCATTCAGCAGCTGACGGAAACTGTCCAGCTGGGGTCAAGAGCACCAAAGCACAAGTTATGTCTGTCAGAGCGTACTTACTGAGAAACTCATTAAGGCCATATGTGACCATTTCCTGGACAACAAATAAATCCATCTAGCAGACAGAAATTTTGAATCTGAGACGTTTTTAGTAATTGCAATGAATATTGTGTGAACGGGGAAATATATTAAAATGATGGGATAGTACATTTCCTCACCTTCATGTCACCTTCGTGTCTTTTTTATGTCCTTAAATGAAAATTCAGTGTTGTTTTGGACCCCATTGACTTTCATTATATGGACTAAAACCAACATAGACCCATTGGGAAAATGTCTTTCTACCAATTTTTTTTGCAAAAATTATACATATATTTCACTGCAGTTTCCAGTTGAAATTACCAGTAGTGGTAGTAAAACACCAACAATCTTTATTCCTTTTTGTGCAACACGGTCTCACTCCTATTCGTCACATATTGACGCTTGGTCAGTTCCCTTTGGTGTCACTTAATGCACAGGGTACCACTTTAGCGTCATATATCGACGCGCAGTACTCCATTGATTTCAGTGAGAAACCTTTGGTGTCATATACAGATGCATTGGGCAGGGTTATCGTCATGATGAAACTGAAAGAATTGAAAATAATCAAAGATATTTGATTTTTGAAAATGAACAAAGACATTTGCTTTACTGTTTTCAACCCCCATCAGAAGGGCCATTTGGACTTCCTAAAGACAAAGAAATGATGAAGGCCTGTAGGCCAAATGTGTGTCACACCTTAGTACAGTGGGGGAAGTTTGGTCTGATTGGTCAGTTTGAATGTCTCACATTAGGGTTTCAGTCACATGGTCAAGGAATAGATAAAAGAAGATTGTAACTGTTGCTCTGTCTCTTTTATTCTCTGGCTCTCTCTTCTTGGGGCCTCCTCTTTGGCTCTTCTCTTCTTTGCTCTCTTCTCTTCTTTCTCTCTCTCTCTCTCTCTCTCTCCCCTCTCTCTCTATCCCTCAGGTAACATTCATGCTGGGTACGATTAATGGTATAAGTTTTCATCATCTCATACATTTATTTTGTAACTATTTTAAGTGTAACCATAACTAGATTTTGTCATTAAATTCTTTCAATTACAAATGATGTGCTAACTAGTTTTGATTTGGTATTGACTTTGAAGTGCTACCTATTGCAATACAATATAGTCACATTATAGCAACGCTCTCCCACATATTTAGCTATTGTAACTGCGCTTATTTCCGTCGTTGGTATAAACTGCAGTGGGTGGTAAAGACGAGAAATGTACAGTTTTCTATCATCTTGCTGATAACGTTTCTTTAGTCATTCGGCAACCCTGCAGTCAGAACCACTGTAGGCGATCCACCCTTACAAAACTATATATTGGGTTATGATTTTGCCATTATGACATGGAGTGTGATTCTCGATTTAATCAGCCAGGATAATTTTATTTACATTTATTTTATTTTTTTATTTTATGGTAATCAGACATGTTTTGAACACGTACCCCATCCCTAAACCTACCCATTTGTGTATTATAAAAAACAGGATATAACAGGCAGATATGATGGCAGCCACCTTTTATTCAAAAGTACAAATATTCCAAGAGTTCCGAGGCCAAACGATTGATTTGTGTGAAGAAAATCCCCCAAAGCGATCAGCGTCGAGTCCATCCGGCGAAGATCATGAACACATTTCAAAAATTGCCGCCTGAAGAAATGTTACGTCAGCTTTGACAGCATTGGCTGTCGTGTGTCTCGTGAGCAATTGCGTCATTACGTCAGCTTTGTGTGTGTGTGTCATCTGAATGAGATACGACGGAGTGGAGTGTGTGTGTTCACGGAGCGACGGGCTGGATCATTATTTCAGCGATTAACTCTGTTCTTCACATAAAGATATCATATTACTTCAGAAGACTTGGAATGCAACATGAGTTAATACTTTTATACTGTTTTTGGTCAGTTTTTGCAATAAATACTATACTTTATAGTATACTATACTTTAATTTGCCTGCTACGCGTTTTATATTGTTTATAAGTGGGTAGTTTTAAGGTAGGAGTTGGGTTAGTTGCAAAATATAAAAGTAGCCTATAAATATTCATAAAATCATGTCTACTTGTAGAAATACAAAGAATTAAATGCGTCTTGATCTGACGCATTGGGCAAACAAATGAAATCAATGGAGAACCCTGTGCGCCTGACCAAGTGTCAATATGTGACGAATAGGAGTGAGACCATGTTGTTTTGTGCAGTTCTTTGCACAATGTTATGACCTCAAACAGTTTTATCATAGTGCATGATTTTCAAACTAACACATTTTGCCGTTTACGTCAATATGTACAGCATTGCAATTGTGATGTGGAACGCTTGGATACGATTCCTGTCATAAAGACATCAAAACATGTGGAAGCAAGGTAAAATAGCATGGTTGCTTCAGAAAAAGCACGTTTTTCTTTCTCACATTGGCTTTTGTTAAAGGGTTAGTTCACCCAAAAATGAAAATTCTGTCATTAATTACTTACCCTCATGTCATTCGACACCTGTAAGACCTTTGTTCATCTTCGGAACACAAGTTAAGATATTTTTGTTGAAATCCGAGAGCTCAGAAAGGGCTCCATTGGCAGCAATGACATTTCCTCTCTCAAGACCCATAAAAGGTACTAAAGAGTCGTTAAAAAGTCCATCTCACTACAGTGGTTCTACAATCATTTTATGAAGCGACGAGAATAGATTTGTGCGCAAAAAAAAATCTAAATAACGACTTTATTAAAGTGTTGTCAATAAAGAAGTGTGTTTTTGGTTGTGACTGTGAGGGAAAGATAACCTTGTTCAGCTTCCCAAATAACACAGCGTTAAGGAAACAGTGGATGCAATTTGTTTTTCTGGAGCAGTAATGGAGTTCTGCAAGTGTGTTTGTTTGTACCGCAATCAAATTTAGTTGAGGAGTGCATATAATGTAAACAACACAAATGTATAGTGAATCGAAAGTTATCTAGGAATAACCCCCATTTTTCAAATGGCTTATAAATCATACAGAATAAGTTTTTTGGGGAGAAAATAAAAATGTGCAGTTTCCTGTGATGGGTAGGTTTAGGGGTAGGGGTAGTTTAGAGGGATAGAAAATATGGTTTGTACGGTATAAAAACCATTACGCCTATGGAATGTCCCCACAATTCACAAAAACAAACGTGTGTGTGTGTGTGACTCTTCAGCTCCGCCCACTGCACGCCTGCATGAGCTCGGCTGTTTTCAAGAATCGGTACAGCGTATCTGTCTTTTATAAATATGATCGAACTAGAGACTCTTTGGTGATATGAAGGATGCTATACTACTCTATAGGTACTCAAGATTAACATGAGATTGGCAGAAACTGTGTGTGTTATGTACCCTTTAAATTCCCTACATCCATCATAGTACATCATCTCCTCCACTTTGGAACATTTCAGCAATCCTCTTGAGAGAATGATCTTAGGCATCTACAGCAGTGAAATGTGAAATCAGAATTAATAATCCTCTCAGTATTTCTTTATTTCATTTAGTTAAGTTTCACCGCACCAAGGAGCAAAGGAACTAGCCAAGTGTTCTGAGGGTCAAGTCTGATTGATCCACTTGTGGAGGAACCTAACCACTCCTGCTAAAAGTGACCCTATGGCAAGCAGTTAAACAAGACTAACAAACCTCAAAAGTCTAAAATCTCCAAATGATTTACTTTGAGTATGAAAGACTGTTAAAATTCCTTAAAGCACAACATAAAAGAGTTTGAGCAAGCCCAGCATTTGGCCTTGTGTGCCATATCAACGTCATGACATGTGACCCAAACCCGAGGTGCTCTGTAAATGGACTGTTTGACTTTACAGAGAAGTCACGAAGAGGTCTCTAACAGATTCCGAGCACTTCAGCTCCAGGTCACCCAGAACCAGGAGACCTTTCAAAACACACAAACACACTGGCGCTGCAGGAATGGAATGTTCCAAACACATAGTTCAGGAGGGATGAGCTGCTTCACAGACAGAGATGATATGGATGATGGCAAAACTGAATAAACTGTGGTGGGTGACCTGGTGGTTTCACCCGTGCTGACCCATTTCAATGTTCCAAGGCAGTCTCTGTGGATTTCCATCCACACAATGATCTCATGTTACTGCCCTCACAAAATCCACATCAAAAGTTTTATTTTTCTCACAGTAAAATAATTTTAATGCAATGCCGTTTAAATCAGGCATGTAAGCTTGATTTGTTATTTTTGTTCAATTATAAACTTATGAGTTTTATAATAGCATGTCATGTTGTGATTTTAGTCATGATGGAACCATTTGCAAACTTTCTTCACGTTTCCTGTGATAAGGAGAATATTTAGAATTCTGTGAATAAAATGTTGTTCATATTGCTGTTTTGTTTTTGTTTTTTCTCTTATGATTGATTAGCTTTTGACTCTCATTCATAAGTTTGGGGTTGTAATGATTTTGTTGGTAAAGTCTCTTATGCTCACTATGGTTGCATTTATTTGATGAAAACAGTAATATTTATTCAATTTTATTTTCTATTAGACTCTACTTTACAATTAAATGTACTCCGATGGATAAACTAATTTCCAGCAGCCATTACTCCAGTCTTCAGAGTCACATGATCCTTCAGAAATTAAGCAGACTTGGTGCTCAAGAAACATTTCGGTAACACTTTATTTTAGGGTCCACTTTTAAGTAGTTGTTTATTAGTTGTTTATTAGCTCATCTCTTTTAACTAGTTGTTTATTAGCTTGCATATTACTAGCATAATTGGCTGTTTATTAGTACATATAAAGCATATGTTAATTGCCTTATTCTGCATGACAATTTTCTACAACTATTGTAACATTATACACACAAACTGTTTTGTTTTGTTTTTGAAAGAAATTAATACTTTTATTCGCAAGGATGACTTATATTGATCAAAAGTGACAGTATAAAGACATTTATAATGTTATAAAATCTTACTATTTCAGATAAATGTTGTTCTTTTGAACTTTCCGTAAATCAAAGAATCCTAATTTCTGAAGGGTCATGTGACATTTAAGACTGGAGTAATGATGCTGAAAAATTTAGCTTTGATCACAGGAATAAATTGCATTTTAAATTATTTAAATAGAAACATTTATTTTAAATTGTAAAAATATTTCACAATATTACTGTTTTTGCTGTATTTTGGATCAACTTTGGTGAGCAGAAGATACTTATTTAAAACAACAAAACAACTAAATATTTTGAATGGTAGTGTAGGTCTAACACTAGGTCTAGTGTAGATTACTTATTTTAACTTAAACCTGCTTTTGTGAATAACAATACATTCAATCATTAAGTCTCCTCACAGTCATTCTCTATAGTTCCCTCTGTCCAGCCTGGTCTCATTGTTAATACGTATGTATTAATTTGTAACTTTCAAAGACACAACACGTATGTTTTTGTACATTTGGATAGGTGCTGAAACATAAAATATGGACGATTGGTGACATTTAAACATAGCATTATTACGCTTTTACAACTAAAAACTTAAGTACTAAAATATTAACAAATCTTTCTTTTAAATATCTGTATCATTTCCCTTTTACCATTTCATAAATATAAAATCCCCTAACCTAAACATACCATTTTATAAAGAATATTCAAAGAATAAAATGTAATGGACAGAAATGTGTCAATTTTAGTAACAATATGGCATTAAAATGATATTTTGAGCCGCTAATCCTACACCTACCCCTAAACCTACCCATAACCATTCCTCAAAACTTTGTACTGTTAAAAATAAAAGGATAACGGACAGACAAGTGCAGTCACAATAATTATTTTTTTTTTTTAGCGAAAATGTTAAAAGCTCTACCAAAAGTAGTTCAGCTGACAATGTGTTGCAGTCCCATTTCTCTCTGGTGGTATAGTTTTGCATGAGGTACAGAGCAGATTTTAAATTATTAATCCATGAAAATGTTGATCCGGCTTCTTTCCGTGAAGGCGCACATTTCCCATTTCAAATGTACATCGACTAAAACACGACATGTCGCAATCTGTGATAAAGCAGGCGAGAGCCAATGAGTGTTCGATATCACTGCCGTAAAGCATGTCGTAACGCTTCTTGAGTGTGCGATTTTTAAAATTTTGAATTCATAACAAGTCAAGCAAGCACGGGATTTGACATTACAGTCACTGGCTATTTAGAGATGAAGATTGCTGGATAAAGGGCTAATTTTGGATCTGTTCCTCGCAAACATATGGATTCTAAAGATTTGGATTACACCAAACAAATAAAATGTATGTCTTTTGTGGATTTATGTTGTGTTTTGGTGTATTTTATGATTGTATTGTCGCTGCATAGGAGAAATATTACAGTAAGTAGATGAGTAAACTGCATTTAATAAATGTGACTGGAAACTTAATTGATATGACAATTAAATACAATAGAATCAAAAAAAAGAAACTCCACGATTTTATTAATCACGCATGGGAGCTGCTACACATTCACACGGCTATGTAAATATTTTACGTTTTTAGTGCTGTCAACAGTGTTGGGAAAAGTTACTTTGAAAAGTAATGCGTTACAATATTGCGTTACTCCCTTAAAAAGTAACTAAATTAGAGCAACTTGTTACTTAGTTACTTTTTAAGAAAAGTAATGTGTTACATTACTTTTTCATTACTTTTTAATCTGTGCTGGGCTTGTTTTTTTTAAAACAAAAAAGATATATTTTTGAGCAAATGTAAAGACCCTTTCACACCAAATGTGAAATAATAAGCCTCAGGTTAAAGGAAATGCAAATTCACACATGCACAGTAGAGGGCGCAGCTCAAACAAACCTTTCAGCTGTGCTGCTATTCTGGTTAATGGAAGAATAGGAATGTAGGAGAAAAATGTTTAAGACTTATGTCACCAATAAAAACAAAAATCTAAAGTCATTTTTGCTTACGGTTTAACTGAATCACAAAGGTCAGCAGCAAGTACACTGGTAAATAAAGTGAGATTAAATGCATACAAATATTTGTTTTATTTAACACATTTAATTATTGGAGGTTTGCATAGTATTCTGATTTTTCTGATTTCACTGATTTTATTCATTTTGAGGAATACTGAATCTTTTTTTTTTGTGCAAGATGAGTAAATGCATGCTCACATTTAGACTAGGACTACAATAACCATCATGTTTACACAGCGCCTCTGCACTTACAATTTGTCTAAACATTGGGACAAGAGAGTCAATAAATGGGAAAACAAAGTAACTTGCGTTACATATTTAAAAAAGTAACTCAGATATTTTGCTGTAAATTTTAAAAGTAATGCGTTACTTTACTAGTTACTTGAAAAAGTAATATTATTACGTAACTCAAGTTACTTGTAATGAGTTACCCCCAACACTGGCTGTCAATACGTAAATAATTTACGTTTAATGCTGTCAATACGTCAATATTGTACGTTATAGTGTGTATAAAAACGTAAGTAAATGTACGTGTTGTAGAAACACACTTTACGTAAAAATAGACACGTATTCTCATGAGATCACGTTGCTCTGTCACATTCCTCATTGATATTCCCAGGGGAGGAGTCATTGTCTCCTCAGGTGTGATTCACACCCTCCCCACATACGGCCATTCTGACACTAAGTATCTTACAAAAGTTAAATGACTATATTGTTTTGTATAAATGTCGAAAGTCATAGTTAATAGTGAATACGTGTTCCCCATACTAAAGTGTCCCCGTGATAAATTTGTTTCAGGATTATTTGATGAATAGAAAGCTCAAAAGAACAGAATTTGTTTAAGACAGGAATATTTTGTAATATTATACCAATGCAAATATGTGTAGATTAATAATGCTGGATTTTCAGCAATTGAGGACAGAAATCTGAACATATTAACAGATAACAGTGTGACAAAATCTTTAAAAACTAAAGGTGGATTGAGCCAAAAACAATTTCATTTTTTGCTGACTGAGAAAGTCCTGACTGCTAGTTGAATCATTTTAAAATTAGTCAAAATATAAATAAACTAGCATACCACATCTATCTATCTTTCTGAATGACAGGTGTTGAATTCATGGAGGTCTGTAGAACTTTCTGTGGATTCCAGATTCCATGCAGGCTTAGTCACAGCCACTGGCCCTTATAGACCAAAAGGCTCATTCTGGTTGACTACCTACTGTATGTGTATACGTCTGCAGGCTTTGAATGCTGAAAAAACATAATCTGGAGTTCCACACCAACACATTTCAATTGGGTTGTGGTGAGGATTTCAGCTGAGGTGCCGGCACTCAAGTCAGTTTGTGTGTCTCTATGTGTGTGTCTGTGAACATCACCATCCTGCCTCCACCATGCAGACATGACTCCATGACTCTGAAAAATAAACGCAGACAGGGGTGGGATGACATGAACTGTCAGTGCACCTCCAGGCCCCTCCCCTCTGCCCCGCCCGGGGCCGTGTGAAAGAGCTTCATCTCAACAGTGGCCCCATTGTCTGGGGACCCTGGAATTCATCCACTCTTCTGTACATTCGAATGTGACCTGCATCTCAACACTTCACCCACAGCAGAGAATTCCTTACCTGCTTTTACCGTTAGACGAGAACATCTTGAAAAAATCCGCTCTTTTTTTCCAGATGAATAGAAGAGTAGATTTCTGTAGGAAAGGTCATTCAGTCTAAACTGTTAGGGCAGAGCAAGACTGTCAGGGCTGTGGTAAATTAAAGGATTAGTTCACCCAAAAATCATTTACTCGCCCTTATGTCATTCCAAACCTGTATGACTATTTTTGTCAGTGGAACTTAAAAGGAAAAATTGTATTTAATAGTATACCGGTTGCCTTTGAGACACAAGACTTTAAATAGGACACAGAAATACCATAAAAATTACATTAAAGTGGTCCATGTGAGTTGTGTATTCCAAGACCTCTGAAGCAATATGATTACCTCTGTGCGAAAAACTACATTTAAAATAAAATGTCATATTACAATCACAGATTTTTTTTTTTTTAATCGAAAAATATTGGACTTTGCACATAATATTCAAGGGCTTTTACAGCGTTAATAGGCTTGCTTTTATTTTGTTATTATATTTTAGGTATTTACTGTATATATTAAAGGTGCACTGTGTAAATTTTAGCATCATCTAGAGATGAGGTTGCGAATTGCAATCGCCCACCGCTCACCCCTCACTTTCAAAGCATATAGAGAAGCTATGGTGGCCGAAACAGGAACAAGATGGCATCGTCTGAGACAGCAGAGAGTAACCAGCGCTCTGTAGAGAAGTTTGTCCGTTTAGGGCTACTGTAGAGATATGGCGGCGCAAAATGATGACTTAAGGAGACCCGCGACTCATTCTAAGGTAATAAAAACATAACAGTTCATTATGTAAGGTCTTTATTTCTGTCTTCTTTCTTATGTGTTATTTTTTTATTTCTTTTTTTTTGTCATTTTGGAGCTTCAAAGTAGCGGCCTTCATTCATTCACATGTTAATTATATCAAATATTTTGACCACGATAATATTCAATAGGAAAGTCATACAGGTTTGGAACAACATTCTTTCATTTTTGGGTGAACTATTTAATCAACAATATTTCAGTTGATATGTGAGGGCTATTGAATGACCATTCAGACTGTTATTTCTCCTATCACCAGTTATTTCTCCTATCACCAGATTCGTTCTGTTATTGCTTGATTGACATCATGGTGTGTGTGTGTGTGTGTGTGTGTGTGTGTGTGTGTGTGTGTGTGTGTGTGTGTCTGTGTGTTTTTGTGACATATCAGGACACAAATGTGTATAATGACAAATTTCAAAAGGCTTATAAATCAGACAGAATTAATTTTTTTGGGAGAAAGTACCCATCCTGTGATGGGTAGGTTTAGGGGTAGGGGTTGTGTGTTTGCGTGTGTGTGTGAGAGTGAGTGAGTTTGTTCAGGAGGATGGCTTTCGATCAATCACTTCTCAGCAGGTATTAGCTGTTATTGGTGTCAGAGCAGCAAGGTTAATGTCAGTGGCAAAGGCCTTGCTCTCAAAACCAGACTCAACAAGCTGATCAATACGATCTCTGTCACCTTGGAGCATCTCTCTCTCTCTCTCTCTCTCTCTCTCTCTCTCTCTCTCTCGTCTCTTTTACTTTTACATCCACACACTTTCCTCTCTTAGATTTAAACGTCACAAGAAACATCACAAGAAAGAAAAAGACAAATGAGATCTGTTTAATATTCAGTTGTTGTTGTTTTCACGGCAGCAATGCAGTTAAATGAAGAGCAAATTGAGGCATTTTCTTGACTCTCCAACTCCTCAGATATTTCTCCTGAGAGTTTCAGATCTCAGAAGTCAAAAGTAACAGATTTCAGCATGAGCTTGAATATATAATCATTACATTTTTGCCCAACTAAAGTAAGCAATGCATATTCATTTACCTATATAGACTTTGTAAGACAAAGCTGAAACCTAATTTTCCTTTGGGCTTTTTTATATTCTTTGTTTCCTTATAGCAGCTCGTTTTGTCTCAGTAATGTCTAACAGATTGATGGCGTTGTCTTTGCCAAACCCAGTCCTCTGGGACAGTGTTTTCTAACCGTTTTCCATATTCTAATAGATATTATTTAGCATTATCTTTTAAATTCAGCCAAACATTCTGACAAAATCTCACACACTTAATTTTTATAGGTTTATAATCAAAATCTGGTTGGTAATCACTGCTTTACGATATCCTATAAACTAAACAGATGTTGACAATTTGGTTTGTGTGTCTCAGATTGTGTCAATATTTTACATGTCTGCTTTCTTTCAGTATCATGCCATAAAATCAAAGACAATAAGACAAATGCTTTCAGACACAAATGTTTCTTTAACGTGTAAGAGTTACAGAACAAATGTCAAAATAATATCTCTCTGTTACTGAAAATATATCATAAAAAAATCTATAATCTGACAATGATTTATCACGTACAATAACTGCTTCCTCATTCAGCACGCAACCAAACTGAATGGTTAACAAATTGCATACTGTAAAATAATTATGTCGTATGAATGAAGAGTATTTCTGACTGTCTTCAAAGATGACCTAAAAATATCTCATTACCACGAATGTGCAGTGTGTTAATGTGTTCTCTGGATAACTCTGTGATTCCTTGCAAATTGAAATCGCTCAAGATGGAGCAGTTCAGAGTTTCAGAAACAAGGCTTACGGGAACCTTTTCCAGCTTGTAAGAACATCTGTTCCAGTTACAGGAGGCAGGAAAATGTGAGCACTGGGCTCAGCATCATAGACAGGTTATGTAAGAAAATGGTGCAAAAAGGAAAGAGACAGAAAGAGAGGCAGTTGAAACCCCTCAGCAACAACAGACTACTGATTGCCTTGCACCTCCACTTCAAAGACCAGCAGATAGAGAAATAGAGAGAGATGAAGAAGAGCAGAAGGAGAAGATTATTGGCCCTCATTACACCAGGTTTTAACATCTGTCCTGAGATGATCCAATCACAGTGGTCAAGGGGTCAGTTGAGGCCAAGGACGTCTATAATAACTGTCTGAATTCCTATTCACGTTGTTGACCACCCCAAGATATGTGAATTGAAATCTGCCGTCATTGGTACAGGGAGAAATATAAATTTATTGCATGCTTTTGAGAGTCCTCCAAAAGGAAAAAACAAACAATTAATAATAAATGAAATATTAACAATAAATGTCACTTGCAAATGTTTATATTCTGCTAAAATACCTGGCTGTCAATGGAGAAAGATGCTTCTTTTTTAAACCCTTGTGCAACCTTATGGACATTTTTGTCTTTTTCAGTTTTGTTTTGTTTTTGGATCATTTTGCTGTGCCAACTGCATAAATGTTGGTAAGTGTGTATTTTTATTGAATTTTACCATTTCACCCCATTTCCTTTAATAAATCTATTACACTGTACACATGATAATTACACTCAGGACCTTTAAGACAAATTGTTCCCATTGAAACCCATTAAAACTGTAATTTTGAATCCCAGGGCCATTTAACTATAAAATGATGCAGTCTTTGTTAGGCTTTCATTCTGTTGGCAAGGTTTCATATATATATATATATATATATATATATATATATATATATATATATATATATATATATATATATATATATATATATATATATATATATTATTTTATTTTTTTTTTTTTTTTTTTTTTTACCAGATGGTGCCATTTTCTCTGTTTGGCCTATAAAGCAAATACTTGCTTTATTCCTGTTTTCTGCTTCTGCATATTACAAATCCAACTGGATAAATTATGCAGCTATAATTGTGTGGGTGTGTGGGTATGTCAGAGTGTGGTTTGTATGTGTGGAATAAAAACAAATTGTGTGTGTGTGTGTTCATGTAATACTCGAGAGAGAAAAACTCTACTGTACTGAAAATCACAAATCCAACAATGTGTGTACCCGCTTTGCTGGCATTTAATGGGGAAAATTTGGTACTGCGCCCAAACAAAATATTACTGAAAGCTATTTTTTTGAGATATCAACTTCAAATTTGGATACATATTCAGATTTATGACTTTGAATTTGAGCAGTTTTAGAGTTCGACATGTTTCGTTATACATTATATATACCTTTTTTACTTTTTTTGTTTCACTTTTTTAACTTTTTTTACTTCAACAATAATCTGCCATGGGTCTTCTTTAAAATGAGACCAAATTTAAAGGCAGAATTTGTAATATTTTTACATTTAAATAACCAAAAACCACTAGAACAATGTTATATATTTTGTTGACTTGTGTACTTGCATTATCCCAAATGTTTCCAGAGAAATTAGCTATTTCAGCCAGGACATGGACCGCGTCTGTGTGTCGCCTATCAATGGCATCGTACCTGCGTTACCCTCGATTTCCGTTTTATTTTGTAGAAACCATGGAAACACCAAAGACACTTTAATATATTATGTGTTTTATTAGACAGGTGAGCAACTGTTTGGATACATTCATTGACAGAAAACTGATCATTGTTATATAGATCAACACAGTTAGTCTTACTGTTTAAATCTCGTTTTCTTGATTTGATCGAGCTAGCTTCCTGCAGTGTGCAACTCAGTTACTCAGTGACTCATAGTAGCCACCAAGTGAACACACAGAGAAGCATTATAACATAACTTTCAACACACTCAAATAATGTATCTAATATGATAAAACAGCGATGCGTACGCATGACCGGAAGAAGCGGAAACGGTCATCTGCGGCATAATAAAAGCTCTGTGAAATCCAGGCGCAATCAAGCTACGCCTGTGTTTTGAATAAGTGACCTCTAGCGGCGGAAAATTAAATATTGTGGCTTTAAGTCTGTGCTTCCATGCAACCTTCAAATTTTTATGAAAGTTTTTGGACCTATGTGTAACTTTTTTTAATTGATCCACAAGGGTTAATACCGGTAAGAGCTTTTTTTTTGTTGTTGCCTTTTCCGATAGGACAGTGCAAGGGTAGAAACACTGGGGGAAGTGAGAGAAGAAAAGGGTCGGGAAAGTACCTCGAGCTAAGACTCGCCTGAAGCGTTGCTTTGCTGTTGGAGAGCTTTCCAAGGTGATGACTACAACAGAAAGATGTTTTTTGCTGCCAGTTGGTGTAGTGACAACATCTGCTATAGCAAGGGCGCTAACTGGGTCATACCAACCAGCCAAAGACATCACTGTTTACACCAGGTATTTACATTACGTTTCAAATGTGCCTCCTGTGACTGGATTTTTGTGAGTGGATTTACAGGTTCTTAATTTTGTGATTACATACATCACATAAATGCAGGTAAAGAGGAACATTTTCTGAAAATGTATCATTGGCATTGTTTTAAAATATGATTAGCTAATTAGCTAATGACGCTATACAGAAAAAAAAAAAAGAAAAAAATAAATAAATACAAAACTTAACTGTCCCTCTTTATAGCTGATGTTTACTTTGTTGATAAAGGCCAACAAATGTATAAAAAATAAATACATAAATCTCAAAGGTAGTCTGCATAAAATTGACTTTAAATAGAATGCTCACCGTATGTGAGAGCTTCTCATCATGTACATTTATTCATCCAAAACAAATGATCTGTCACTCCATACAGAATACTGAATATGTGATTTTTTTCTTTTCCCTTTTATCTTTTTTATTTTATATTATTTTGCACTGACTACTGATCTTGTGATAGATTTTAATACCAGGTATAAACAGGGTAATTGTTGATGTGAGGGGGGCATGACGCAGTGGCGAGGCTACATAAGTCTGACGGCTGGTCCACCCTATCAAATGAGACACAAAGTAACTACACATGAAAATAATAATCGCTCAAATTCATGAATTTAACGGATGCTGCTAGTCAAGCATTCCGCTAGTCAAGCATGAAAAATAAATGTTTTATTAAAATTCTGCCTAGAAAGCACGAAGAGAGCGGTCCCTTAAAGCTGTCTCTCATAGTTCATCTCTGTCTACACTGCACAATGGATCTCTTATTTACATATTGTCTGCACAGGAATTGTGAGCATGCAGAAATGAACACTGGACAAAAACTCTGGCTTTAAACGATGAGTGGATTCCAACTTAAACACCTCTGATTGGCCATTGCGTTCAAGAAATCAACAGACATGTCTATGACTGGCTTCTCAACGCTGCAAAAACGCATTGTAAATAGAAACATTTGACATTCTCCTGAGCGCAAACAGGTATGCACTGGATTGTTTGCCAAAAAGCCAGTATGCTATTATTACAGAGAAAACTGATCCTAGACCAGAGGTTATGGGCAAATTTTCCCTAGAAAAGCAATCAGAAGCAGCAACAGGCAGTGGTTTGTGTGAGAAAATTCCACACTATAGTTTCAAGTATGTGGCCTTGCCCAGCCTTACACACCCTCCGTCTATGATTGCTTACATTAGTTTATTGTTCTGTTTATTGGTTATTTTATTTTGTTTTCATGAAACTGTTGGATGGCTATAAATCACATTTAACTTATCTTAATTGTCAAATTATTTTTATCCCATGTATTGTAAAATGATGTCATATGAGAGTAGGTGTTGAAGTCCACTCACTTTAACATTTCTGGCCTTGCCACTGGCAAGGCAGAAAAATTAGTAAGAGGCAATAGATGTAAAGAAAAAAGAAAGAGATGGTAAGTGAATAAGCGTGATTTCATAATACAGGAAATAAAAGAAAGAAAAAATCTAAGCAGGAATGCTAGGAAAAGGACAGACTGTGCCGATACAAGAAGAGCCCTGAAGTGCAGTGAAATTCAGAAATTGAGATGTAGAGTCAGAGAATTGCCCCAAAACTGTGTTTTGCCCAGGGGCAAAAAAACCAAATGAATTATTTCCCCAGGAAACTTCAACACGGTGTCTGTACACAGCCTAAGCCTGTCCTGACAGATGTCTGTGCGAGACTCTATCTCTCTTTCTGCCTCTACCGCTTTTCCTTCTGCATCTTTTTGTGTTGCTCTTTCTCTCTCTCTCTCTCTCTTTGCGTCTCCTTCTCACCCTCCTCCTCTCCTCAGAGGCCTGGCTGACTTGGGAGCGTATGTCTTCATTAAGACAGCTGTCAGGTCTAGCAAGTGGAAGGGTAGAAAAAAGAAAGAGGGAGAACTTCAAAGGCCTGTGAGCTGTGTCCCAGAGGATCGTGCACTGAGCTGGGGCTGGGTGAGCACAGTCTGTCTCCGACTAAAAATCTCACTTTACCCACATGCCACTGTTTGTTCTGCTCGATTCTGTCTAGTCTGACACAAATGTCTTCAACAAGCTCATCTCAGGAAATAATAAGCCCAGGAGATCAAACGCATCGATCTCTGGCAGCTAATCACTAAAGCTCATGTTTTAGAGCTGTAACAAATAATTAGACATGAAGAGAAACTGACAGTTCTTTGTACAGCATGCCTCATTCCTTCACAGCATCAGCCATCTTAAACTTAAGTGTGAACTTAGCTTAATAATTCTTTAAATGATGGAACCATGTGCCGTGGTAATGTTGTCAATGAAATTACTGATTATAAGGGCACATTTACATAACAACAATGTACTAAAAATGGAAAAGTTTTTCTTTTGTGCTTTTCATGTACAGATGACAACCTTGTCAAAATGATCCCACAGAACAGCGAAAACAATTAAAAACGCTGTATTATTCATGCCAGGCCAGTCGTTGGTGGTCACTTTGTAAAGAAACACAATGCGCCTATATACTGAACACGTAATATGCATGCGCATCCCCGTAATTTCTGTAACCTACAATTGGATGCCATTTTACTATTTAAAGACAAAAATTACTATTAAAAAAAAAATCCAAACTAACCATGTGTAAGGCACAGAGTATTGACCAAAACAACATCATGCCGATGCATCTGTCTTTTCCAGCAATGTTCTGGAAAGTGAACTGGACCTGGTGTTGAAAGGTGGAAAACAAAGGACCCGGAGACATCTTTGGCCTCTTGGCAATGTCAGCAAACACTCCAGTGAGCAGCCGACATCAAACACACACATCCTGGGGTTCGGACAGGTAATCTGTCTTCCCTGGACCTTCAAAGGGTCCGGTCAGGAAGCCCTGCCGTCCTGCCGGCTGGAGAGGCACGTTGGAGGCTGGGTACACAAACTGAAAGGCAGAGAGATGGATGTGAGGATTTTCGCAGAGGCCCGCAGTGCTGGAACTGGTCCGAATGAGAGAAACTGGGGGTTTCAATTAGTATCAGATGACATTGGCTGGTGGTGACAAGTAGGGTTAACCAGACTGGGTATTAGGGCTAAAAGAGGGAACAGGGAGCACTCATCAAGGTCGGAAATGTCTCTGTGCATCACTGTAATCCATAGAGGTGTGAAATATTTGGATGTCTAAAGATCTGGACAGTCAGAATGTGAGAGCCACCCATATAGGCTATGTATGTAAAGTATAAGCAAACTCACCAAAACTGGTTCCTGTTTCCAGTACAGGGCAGAAATAAAAGCATGGGTTATAAAAAGTGAAATAAATACATTCAAAGTATGGCTAAGGACAAAAAATAACTGACTAAGAAATGTATTTGGACATTTTAGTTGCACTTTACATGTATTTAATTTAAATTAAAAGCATGAAGGTCATTGCATAACAAAATGTCAAACCAACAGGCCAACTATGGTTTATATGACACAACAATTGGGCTCCACTTTTAGACTTAAGAACTTCCCTATGCACTTCCCCTCGGGGGAATCCTCGCCGCCATTTTGTGTGTTCAACTTCGTCAAGTGGATGAGGGAAGTTTATTTGGACAGACCCTCAACCCCTCAATTTTGAGAGAGGGAGCGAGTCTACTCATATGTACACTTCAGGCAGGTCCATAGACCACAATGCAACATGATTGCGTGATGCAATGACATTCATTCAAGTGTGACTTGAGTTTCCAAATACTTGAACTGACTCTGATGGCCAAGAAGAAACAGATTTCCTGCATTTCACTTTCAGGCATCTTGGAGTCTGTTGCTGAAGAGCAGTTTTCATCTAAACGGAGTGTCATGCACGAGGATGGGATGCATTTTCCATAATAGCATGTAGTTTGGAGAGAATCTCCTCTCTGCTGTTATCTCTGTGGACTCAGACTGAAGCTTCCTTCCTTTAGTCAGCTTTGTCCATTCCTGTACAGAGCCACTTTGGCCATCTTGTAGTCATCCGCACACTATCTGCAGCCAAAAAGATGCCACATCCACATGCAGTTATCATAACATTGAAAGCTCAGTCTAGGGCACTCAATTCATGCTAATTCAACTGTTTAGAAGCATCACAGTGTTCCCAGGCACCAAAGACAAGCGTGTTGGTTCTCTAAGAAGCATGAAGTCAATTGCACACTACCTTTTAGCACTCTTGCACCGCCGTGGAAAACAACACATGCATGCAGAGATCTACGCTATTATGCTATTTACTTTTACAATTTGCTTTCAACAGACAGGTGCATGATTTCAATGAGAGCTTTTTACAGCTTCACCCATCATAAATGAGTTTCAAATGTCCAGTATGACCATTTGCCAGTTTGTTTGATTACCATGAGAGATGTTTTTCAAAACTTTGAGTGCATAAGGAACTGCACCCAAAACCATTTGAATAGTGGTTTAGAGTAGACTATGGCCCATGTACACTCCAGAATGTTCACAATTGGTGTAAGGGCACTCTAGATTATTTTGCAAAAGAAACACTATAACAAGTTGTTTGCCTATTATATACATATACAATAACTGATAATCTTCCCAAATGTTCCAGGAGAATTTGAAGGCACTTTATCAATTCTATCAACACTTCATCAGAAAAAAATAAAACTATAACATAAACTATTCTTTCACTATTGTTTCACTCTCATTTTTATCTCTATTCAAACCATGAAACATTGTACTACCTCCTTAGGATGAATCACTTCTGTTGTTGCCCTCATTTGTAAGTCGCTTTGGATAAAAGCATCTGGTAAATGAATAAATGTAAATGTAAATGTAAATTTAACCATGTCTATAAACAGCTTTCATACTACAGGAGCATAAAGTCTCTTTCATTAAATCCTTCTTCCTTGCTGTCAAGAAAAATTATCTGATGAACGTTTCAACTTTCTGATGATTAGTAACTTGAATGATTATATTTTATTTGGGTTTATATATATATATATATATATATATATATATATATATATATATATATATATATATATATATATATATATATATATATACAGATCAGGCATAAAACCATAACTACTGACAGGTGAAGTGAATAACACTGATTATACCTTCGTCACGCCACCTGTTAGTGGGTGGGATATATTAGCAAGTGAACATTTTGCCCTCAAAGTTGATGTGTTAGAAGCAGGAAAGGATTTGAGCGAGTTTGACAAGGGCCAAATTGTGATGGCTAGATGACATCTCCAAAACTGCAGCTCTTGTGGGGTGTTGCCGGTCTGCAGTGGTCAGTATCTATCAAAAGTGCTCCAAGGAAGGAACAGTGGTGAACCGGCGACAGGGTCATGGATGGCCAAGGCTCATTGATGCACGTGGGGAGTGAAGGCTGGCCCGTGTGGACCGATCAAACAGACGAGCTACTATAGCTCAGATTGCTCAAGAAGTTAATGCTGGTTCTGATAGAAAGCTGTCAGAATACACAGTGCATCACAGTTTGTTGCGTATGGGGCTGCATAACCCCAGACCAGTCAGGGTGCCCATGCTGACCCCTGTCCACTACCGAAAGTGCCAACAGTGGGCACGTGAGCGTCAGAACTGGACCACAGAGCAATGGAAGAAGGTGGCCTGGTCTTGATGACTCACTGGTCTGAAGAATCACTCTGTGGAGGTCAAATCAACTACCTCGCTATGCTGATCAATATGCTTATTTGGTCTTCCAATAAAACAATTGCTATTCTCAAGCACAACATTTATTTATTTTTGTTTAGTCAGAGAAATATTTGATATATCTCTGAAATACTCATATTTGATCAGCACTAAAATAAGTGAAGTAAATATTTAAGCATCAGGCCTTAATGAAAAACAACTCGATAAGCTCCAGCACTTTTCTTTATTTTATCTGGTTGCATCTTTTCGTCTGGCCCTCAGGCGTCTTTTCAAACTCAGATTTCAACGTACTATTTCACCCCCCATTTATTTCTGCAAACAACTCAATGCACCAAAGTACCATCACACAAATCGCCCTGAAGATATGATCATTGTTATTGCCCTGCATTATTGAATCTTTCATTAGCAGTATTAAAGGGATAGTTCACCCAAAAATGAAAATTGTCATCATTTACTCACCCTTATGTCCTTCCAAACTTGTTTTTTTTTTTTTTTTTTTTTTTTTTTTCATACAGTGAAAATTACTTTTAAAATAACTGTTTGTGTTCCGCAAAAGAAAGAAAGTCATACAGGTTTGTAATGACATGAGAGTGAGTAAATGTTGACCATTCTCATTTTTGGGTGAACTATGTCTTTAAGATTGCTGCTGTGTTTGTGCACACACACACCACCCTTTGTTTTCCCTCTCCTCTCCAAACATTGAGCTCAGATTGATAGTGAACTGTCTGCGAACGGCTTTCCACCTCCCAGTGCAGTCCAGCCAGACCTGCGGTGTGATCCGTTTGACTTGGACTTGCCCACTTCCCCTCTGAACAGGCAAAGAACCTCTCACAACCCTGCCACAAAATATCAGAGTTACTACAGAACTACAGCTCCTCCTAAATCCGTGAAAGCAGTGGTGTGGGCGGCCGGGGCACTGGGCTGGTTGGTGTGGGATGTGGCTAAGTGTGGTGGATGCTGGCAGGCTTTGCTGTGTCGGGGAGGAGAACTCGAGGGCCTGTGGTTTGGATCGCTGCAGATGAAATCAGAGAACCTCTGGCATCCTGTGCGCTCTCTCCCTCTCATTCACCGTCCAATTTTCTTTCTATCGCTCGGTCTCTTTGGTATCCTTTTCTGGTCTGTGTTTCATAACCTGGTCTATCTCTCTCGCAGGGTCACAGACGGCCAACGTGATTCCGCTGCTCTGCCCACTGCTTCAGAAACCTGGACAAGAATATTGTTTTTGTCTCAGTAGTTCGTGTTTTCTTGTGTCTATGTGTATGCTGTCTTCATTAGTTGTGCAAGAGTGAGGTACGTGATGAAAAGCGAGAATTAAATCCCTCTTTGTGTGTTTTGCAATGAAGTTTTGAGAGCTTTAGAGTGAGATTGCTTTGTGTATATTCAAAAGCATCATGGGTATAAGGCTATAGCCATGCCTAAACACTAACCCTCCTCATTAGACAGTGGCCTCTTGGGAGTAAAGAGAATGAGCTTGCCGAAAGAGTAGGTAATGTAATCTTCTCTGGCCAATAACCTCTCTAATAGACAATTGAAGTCTATTTTCTCATTTCCCTCTTTCTTCTCACTAGCCCGGCTCTTTTTCCCTTACTCATTCTCACTTACAAAAACAAAATAACCTAATAAAATAAAAAAATCTTTTTTTTTTCTTCCTCCCTTTCATGCTTACACCCACACACACACACATACGGTTTGTCTAACAATACAGTAGAAATCATATCCACTAACCATATTCGGGCACATATTTGGTGTCAATATCAGCGTGAGCAGAAACAGGATGTTATGAACATGTTTGTGGCCACTGAATGAAAAATTACATTCAAATAGAGCATTCTCTTGGGCAAACATGAACCTCTGAACCAAGTATTGATCTGATCTCTTTTACTTCTTGTGGCAGTGCTTGCAATTGACAGAATGACAGAAATTGATCAGAGTTTAGCAGAGGGGCAGAGACAACTGTTAGCAAAAGGTTAATGACTAATGACACATCTTTTCCCATGCCTGTGACCAATGATGGGGGCAATGGCATTATTGTTTCGCACTTTAGAGTGGGGCTGCCAATTTAACATGTTCAGTGATTAATTATTTAAAAAATAATGCAATAAAAGCACATACTGACAAATCTATCCATCTATATTAAAGCTGCAGTCCGTAACCTTTTTGGGTTAAAAATGATCCAAAATACATTTTTTAGCAAGTACATAACCAGCCAGTGTTCAAAACTATCTGCTTACCTTAGATTTACAACCGTGCGCTTGTAATAACGTTTTTAATTCCAGTGGATTTCCGCAGGAAATTCAAGCATATCTTTGTGTCATTACATCACATCCATACACATAAAGGTGTGTAGGCTATATTGCGTGTGAGGATGTTGGAGGTGGAGATTTATAGCCTTTTCTCACAGCAGCACTTGATATAAGTAAACTTATCAATTTGATGGCGGATCCAGAAAGGTTCAAACTACAATCACCAGTGACAACTGGAGATTCACCCATTGTAAAATGCAAAAGACTTCGGACTTTCGGAGTGGCTACAGAAAAAAAGAGACTTCAACCGCGCCCATGCGAAAACAAGGATAAAAAGGGCTTTTGAAAGGTGGCGTGTACTTTTGAAGGGGTTCAAAACAGACGCAGAGACTGCTTTTTTTCTGCTGGACAGGGAAGCCTAAGACATTTCAATGGTTCAACAGTAGCACACTTGTTCACTTAATTCATACAGTTACAGAGTTTTCTTTGTTGTGCCTTTCTAATTTTTCTATGTGCATTATGGTAAATATCAATTATTTTGTGCTAGCTACGAGAGGGGGCAATTCACCTCTACTCCACATTCATTTATTGGTATATGACGATTAGAAATTAGACTGTACATAAACGGAAAATGAACTACAGGTAGCCCTAATACACATTAAATGTAGTCACGCAATGCTGATGTTAACATTAACAATTTGAAAACAAATTATAATTTGCACGGTTTCACGTGATATGATGCGATTGTTAGATTTAATCATCGCGATTTATTGCAATGCTTTTTTCCCCTTAGTTGGTCAGAACAAAAGTGGATTTTAGCTACTTGTTCAGATGACATGCTTATGTTGGCGCTTATGTTTCATCCGTGCTTTTATGGAATAGCGTTCTCACGTTAATTTGCCCTGTTTAGTAAATCTGTCCTCAAGTGTCTAAACCACTGTTTCAAGCAATTGTGATTCATATGAAAATACATTTGTCATTTCTTAAGAGGGCATTTACACGACAAGAGGCCATTTACATGACACACAACAAACATTTTATGCGTTTTGGCCATTCACAAGTTTATGATACCATTCACAATACCATTATCGTCTCCATGTAAACAACAAAAATGCTAATTTGTGCAATATCCACCTTTTCAGATAAGAGCGGACATGGCCATTTGTAATTTTAATGTATCTGGCTTCTGGTGTCATTTGCTTCCAGTTATTTTTAGCTACAAAAAACAGCTCTTTATGCTGCTTGAAATTGCCAGAAACTGGTATTTCTTGCCATATTATTTTAATGTATTTTATTAATTATAAACATGCCGGCACTTTGATATATTCTTCTCGTTATTTCACTATAGCAGCTAATAAATCAGAAATCATTCACAGAAAACACCTTACTTCCACGTTGAATAATCAAGCATCACGTCAATTCAGGCAGGCCACGTCAGTCAAGCTCGCATCAGCTGATAGCCAGCTGTTCCTGACGTGTACCAATCAAGTCTCGACACTTATCACCGCGGCCATTTAAATTCCCCTTTCTCAGCAATTCTCTATCGCATCGCTGCTTGCAACAAACTCCCTCCTCCAACCCCAGCTCCACCTTTACCTGTGTTTAATTTGCTTTGTTTTTTTCTGTAGGTCTCTACATGGCAAGCTTTTTGACTTGCTGCTCTCCCTGCTCTGTCCAGGCGGGCGCATGGGCAGGTGTGGGGAGTTCTTGCCCAGAACAGAACCATACCGCCAACACTAACTGTATGCTTTCATTGTCAACAACGATAATAAACAATATACTTGAGGAAGTGGTCCTGACTGAAATAAGGTGGATAGGCGGGTGATGTTTCTTGTGTGACATCGTCAACTACTGGCATGCATAATACAGCGTTTTTTAGTGGTTTTCACAGATCCTGAACAGGGATCATTTTGACAATGTTGTAGTCTGTACACTGTAAAAAAAGTGTGTAAAAATAGGGCACAATTTACTGTATAAATATGAAGGAATTTTCCGTATTGCTTTTTACAGGTTTTGTGTTTTGTGGGTTAATGAAAATGTCTTAAAAATAACTGTATAATGTCTTGGCATTTTTTTTTTAACAGTGTACGTGAAAAAAGCTAAATATATTTTTCTGTTTTTAGTACATCATTATCATAGCCTGACTTCGTCATACTCAGCTTCTAGTCAGTATATGAGTCTGATACTGCTCCATTGGGCTGTGATTATGGGGTGTGTTTCAACCGAACCAGGAAAGAAAATGCCTCTGCACTCAATTGGATAGACCTACAACCAATCAGAGCAACGGAGTAAGTGACGAGTGACGCATAGTTGTCAACAGCACTCAACTGCACACATGCTGGAAGAAGTAGAAGAAGAAGATGAGAGTAAACAATATATTTGCCGGTGTTGTAAAAAGAATTTAAGGATACACGGAGTACTTACCAACACGATCATCATTTTTGAGAGTAATAGTAAAGGGGAATGCATATATACGAATAATATTCCATTTAGGATTAGAACTAATTCAACCCTTTGGTGATGTGGATGATTACGTTACTGTTGATCTCCTGTCCATCAACGTATAAAGCCCGCCCTGACAATTTGATTGGTCCGAACAGCTTTGGTTCGAGCATAGTTGCTCCACAACGGATCAAGTCCAGACCGAACTTCCCGACCTCAAATGTTGTGGGCGGGGCTAAGTTTGGCTGGCATCTAGGCTATCATTGTTATGTAAACATACCCTAAGTATGTTTTGTAGCATATTTGCCATTTTAGATCGAGCATCTATGCCCAATTTGCAGTGTAAAGCTGGTTCTAGAGAAATAGCTTACCCACACACTTTACAATGCAAAAAGTTATACATGTGTGTACATACGTGTGTTACTTTTCCATAAAAAGTGATTATTATTGTTATGATTATATTATTAGTAACTTTTTTGAGGAGTAAAGCAATCATTTTAAAAGCAACATTCCCCAACACTCCAGTAATCTATTTTATTTGATATTGGACTTAATTTCCTTTCCTTTCTCTATAAATAATCTTATTACATCCAGGGCATTTGATTTGTTTGTTTTATGGAGGCACACAATGATTCTGTATGCTATCATATAGGAACAATTTGTAGTCACTAAAACAATAGTAAATTGTCAGCTTGGTCTCATTAAGCAGTCGGGGGACTTCAGATGTAAACACGAGGGCTCTTAAAGGCCGTGTTTACCCAGGCTCAAAGCCCCGCTATATCTCCCGTCCCGCTTTTCAGTTAAGGTGTTTTATGAGCCACCAAAGCAAATTTCAATATGAAATGATAAAAGGCCTCTCACATTGTCAGTGTGATTTCTGAAAAGTAAATGGTTCACTGACTGACAACAAATGAAGACTTCACCCACAGCGACTAAGTATTGTGTGAGAGTACGGAATGCTATTCAATGAACGTGAGTAGCATGTCTGAGCTGAAACACATGGCCTAAAACACACCGTTCTGCTCTATTTACATATCAAGTTCAAAGTTCAAGTGGACAACTCTTGATTCCCGACTGGTCGAGTACAACTGGGATTATTATTATTATCCCTGCTGTTTGATATTAAACACAAACATCTAGCGTGAGCATGTTTGCGTTTCAGATGAGTCTTGGCTTCGTATCGATGCTGAAGTTTGTTTACTTTTGCCTTGCATGTATGTGTTTGTGTTCTTCTGTTGTGTCTTACGTGTACGGATCCAAATAAGTCTTTTCCTGTGAAAACACTGCGCTAAAAGCTGACAGCATGACACTCGCTGAGGTGTGAGGAAACATTTTTTTGGCGAAGTGGCTGTGTTCAACATGTCTGTTATGACAAAGCGCAGATTTATAGAGAGGCTCCAATTAAAAGAGCGATCTGTTTAACCCTGCACATAGACGAACGAGGTGGCGAAAACGAGGAAGCATGACACGTCCTCACAGTCATGCACTCTTTTAATGCTAAGCTGTGTTTATGAGCTGTCCCCATCCAGACTGATTTATAGTATACATTATACATACATAGACTAATACACACCTCTCCAATAGGTCTGACAGAAAAAGAGCATAGCTTTAAGGGGGGAGGTTAGATTTTTTTCTTTTCTGTCTTGTCTGTTTTTATGTCTCTTTCTTCATCTCTTGTCTTATAGAATTATCTCAGAGACAGATGCAGTGACCACAGAGAATATGAGCGCTCAGGTGCTGTGGCTATGAATTATGATTAGTTGAGCGAGTGATAATATATCCATCTGTTGTTTACATTGACAACTCAGTGCAAGAAAATCACAACTGCTGCAGGCAAACACCGTTGGTAGGAAAGCTTAAATTAGTACTGGTCATTTTGCCCTAAGAAAATAATACTGTGGTGGTACCATGTTATATGATTACCATATGTATCATTACTCCAACTTGAAAGAATATCATGCTTAACCATGGTGAAATTCAGGCTTGTTGCAATGGGACAAATGTCTGTTTATTTGTTCGGGCAAGATTGTGGAAGAAAATTGTTTCTTGGAAACAGACTTGGTCTTTTTGTGTTGGGGAAAAGTCTTGACAAAATAAAAAAAAAATAAAAATAAAAAATGGGGAAAGCAAAACATTAATGTCTAATACATGCTGCCACATAACCAGATGGCTCCAAATGGTCTCTCATTTATGAAATATCTCATGAGATTTTATTTTGGCTGAATTTATTGAAATGATAAATAAGGTCTATCTTGTGGCATTCACAAGCAGGTCATTCTCTGGAAACGATGCAATTTGTGGCTGAAAATCAGTTTAGTTTAGTTTGTTTTTATTATTTGATTTGAAAAGGTTACTGCTGCACTTTCTATAAAACATTGGCGACATTAACAAAGCAGCAAAACAGTTGTCTACCCTGTATTTGAGTGCTTTATATGGTTGTATTGATGCAGAGTTCGATTATTTATGAGAGTGACAAAAACATCATGTATTCGAAGTTTCGAACCCACACCCATTTCGCGACTGAAAACCGCATTGTCTGTGAATGGAAACGTGTTTATGTCACGCGGACGCCACTCTGCCTTGCACGCACGCGCGCGTTTGTTTCACAGGGAATTTGAGCAGTAAAGTCATTTAAGTACATCATTCTTCTAAGATATATTATACACAGTGACAACTTGGCAGAGACTGTTCCGTGGTTTCATGTGTGCTTGCCTTTCAATAACTTACGAAGACGGAGATATGATGAGCTGCCATCTGAAGGTTTAGATCCAGTCACTGTCTGGTTGTCAGTTTTTTTCCCCCGCGACTCGAGTGTTGCTATTTCAACTCAGGTAGGCAATGAAAGCTGCTGTCGGTAAGATTTGACTGATGAACTCACATCATATGTTTGCAGTGAATATTTGCGCCACCATCTTTGATATTTATTTTAGTCACTCTGTCACTATGGTTTACAGGTGATATTTACAAGCTGGATAGTGAGAATAGAAAAGTTCAACGTCGATTATTCGTCCACACAGTATTGAATCGAATACTATAGGCCTAAACTTGTGTGAAAAAAGGATAATTTAGTCAGAAAATATGTTGCTAATCCCAAACACTGAGAACATAGCCCATTGAACAACCTCTTTAAAGCATTTGTTTTTGTTTGTTTTTGCAAAATCATTAATGTAAATATAAAGGCAATTTTTTTTTTTTTTGCATTTATTCATTTTATTATGAATAGAAAATGCAATTTGGCTGATATTCTGATAAAAATGATCAACATTGATTTATTAATGTAACTGATTTATTGTTTTAAAGTATTGTTTTTATTTAAATATCTACATCAAAACAAAGTTACATCCAATAATGTAAGTATCCTGTAAATCAACCATAAGGGACCCAAATGTAACAAAAATGTGACTCTGGGCACCAAAACCAGTCATAAGGGTCATTTTTTTATTTTATTTTTTTATTGAGATGTAGCCTATACATCAACTGAAAGGGGAATAAATATGTTTTCCAATGGTGTATGATTTGTTAGGGCAGGACAATATTTGGCAGAGAAACAACTATTTGAAAATCTGGAATCTGAAGGTGCAAAAAAAAAAAAAAAAAAAAATTCTAAATATTGAGAAAAAATCCTTAGCAATGCATATTACTACTAATAATACATTTTTGATAGATTAGGACATGTACTAAATATCTTAATGGAACATGATCCTAATTATTTCTGGCATAAAGAAAAATCTAACATTTTGACCCATACAATGTATTGTTGGCTATTGCCACAAACATACCTGTGTGATTTATGACTGGTTTTGTGCTCCAGTGTCACAAATGTCACTAGATTTAAAAGAAATGAGCTGACTGATTGGTGTTTTGGCATTTGAGTTCTGAATGAACGAGTGGGTTAATAATTAGTAGATCCAGATAGGATTACATCTGTGATTCACTTCCTGTGTTTAATGACATTTTTCCATCCTGTTCCTCCTCGCAGCATCATAGACCAAGCTCATTACTGTTTCTTATACACAGACATAATATTTTTACATTTATTTTTGGCAGTATGAATACTACAGCCTACAAGGTCCAAAAAATGTTGTTTGTTTAGTTTAGTACACTTTAAAACAGCTGGCTAAAACTCCAGGGGGCTCAATTTCCTCCCGCTAATGAAGCCCTGAACGAATGTATACTGTTTATGGTAATTTTCTAGTGAAAATAAATGTTACATCAAGAATGTATGAATCCATCCATGAAGCTGAAGTGTTAGTGTGACATTTTTGGGGTAATTTGTATGTGAGATCGGAAGAGAAGGTCACGGATGGAAAGCTGAGCATTGTCTCCCACTCTCAATTCTCATTTTAATTAGTGCGGTTAAATACTCAACCCTCCTTGCAGGTCTCTTTATACAATGCAGGATATAATTGTTCTCGTTTCACTATGAACTCAGTCTTTTTGTTTGCCCTCCTGCTCTGAGCACACACACACACCGGATATTTTATCAAACGGTGTGTGTCGTGAGCTCACTCTCATTGGCAGGAATGTCATCCCAGGAATGTGTATTTCTGGAGCAGCCGACACAGGGAATGACAGCCGTATCTCCGCCTTCTGCCTGGTTATTATAGATAGCCCTGATTGTGTGTGTGTGTGTGTGTGTGTTTATGTGGCGAAAGAAAGAGCTGATTTGACTTCCTTCTCTTCTGCTCAGTATCTTAATTGTTAAGAAAATAGATTAAACACATTTAAATGATTTCCTCAGCTAATCGAGTACAGTTAGATTTGTGTGTAATTTAAAAATGCTTTAACATCTTTGGTAACACTTTATTTTGATGGTCCCTTTTGAACATTCTGTTGACTATAAGTAATGCTGCACCTACATGTCAACTAACTCTCATTAGAGTATTAGTAGACTGTCTGCTTAATATCTGCTAACTCTTTATTCTAATGGTCCTCCAACAGACATTCTACCGACTATAAGTAACTTTGCAACTACATGTCAGTTTATTCTAACCATAACCCTACCAGTCTACTAAAACTCTACTAACACTCTAATGATACTTAGTGGACATGTAGGTGCAACGCTACTTGTAGTCAGCAGAATATGTTAAAGGGACCATCAAAATAAAGTGAAACCACATCTTTATACCAGTGCCATTTACCCATTTCCATCTTTTCTAGTAGTTTTAGGTAATACTTACAATCAGTGTTGGGTAAGGTAATTAATTACTAGTTACTAATTACATCTTCAATAGTGTAATTAGATTACTGTACAAATTACTTTCTTCAAAAAGTACTAATTACCTTCCAAATCATCAACCTCGAGTTAAGTGATAGACATAAAACAGCTATTTTAATTCATTCAAATACATAATATAAAACTACATCAATTATTCATATTAACTGAACAAAGTATTACAAATATAAGAAGGATAGATAAAAACATGAAATTTAAAGTTAGACTTTAAATTTTGATGTTAATTCCACTATTGTATTATATTTAATTGCTCTACAGTCTATACACAGAATTTTAGTTTAATTACTTGTGAAGTAACTAAGTAAATTACACAAAAAATAAGAGTAATCCCTTACTTTATTGTTTCAAGGGTAAAGTAATTAAATTACAGTAACTAGTTACACCCAACAGTGCTTACAATAAAGTCCCATTAGTTAACATTTAGTCAACATTAACTAATAATGAGCAATACATTTGTTACATTATTACTAATCCTTGTTAACTTTAGTTAATAAAAATACAACTGTTCATATAGTTCATGTTGGCTCAGACCATAATATAATATTAACAGATACAACTTTTGATTTTAATAATGTAAATGTTGAAATTAACATTAACTATAATTAATAAATGCTTTTGAAGTATTACTCATTGATAGTTAAAGGGATAGTTCACCCAAAAATTACAATTCTGTCATCATTTACTCACCCTGAAGTTGTTCCAAACCTGTATGAATTTATTTCTTCTGCTGAACAGAAGAAGCTATTTTAAAGAATGTTGGTAACCTAACAGTTGACTTATATTTTTTCCATATGGAAGTCAATGGGGCCTATCAACTCTTTGATTACCCATATTCATATTCTGTTCAGCAGAAGAAAGAAATACAGGTTTGGAACAACTTGAGGGTGAGTGACATTGTTTTAACTAATAATTCATGTTAACAAAGGGAATTGTATTGTGTTACTTAGGCTATTGTAGATGCCCAATATTTAAACAGAACAGTTGTGAACATTTGATTATTGTATTCGACTTAATGGCTTTCACCAGGCATTTTTGACTGCTTTGTTTTTTTGACCTTCATAATGGTACACAATGCCATGCTATGCTAAGAGATTCTTGTTCTTTTTAGCCTTGAGACGAATTCAAAACAAGTGACGAATCCTTGTGTCTATGAACATGTTCTTAGTATCTCACATCATTCCACGGGTGCCCAGACTTTGCTACACAGGCTAACTGTGTTTGGCTTGGGCTTTTATATAATTAAATACTCTATTGGCTCATAAATAGCTCATATGTCAGAAATAACCTTTTAAAAGTAGTAACCAAGAAGATGATTTGTAGAGATAAGCATGTGAGGAGCTCTGAGATATCTGCAACACTCCCATCTGTCTCTAAAAGCAGAAACGTTCTTGAATTAATGCGATTCTCATATTCATCATTTTATTTGTCAGCAACACATGCTTTAATGATTGCTGTCCTTCTCTTTATTGTGTGTGTGTGTGTGTGTGTTTATGTGATTTATGAGGACACAAATTTGTATAATGACATGGGTATTACACTGGTATTACAATGTAAACGTGGTGTATAAGGACATTTCCTGTGTCCTCATAATAAAAATAGCACACTAAACAATGTTTTATTAAAAATGCAGAATGTTTTCTGTGATGGGTAAGTTTAGGGGTAGGGGTAGTGTAGGGGGATAGAATGTACAGTTTGTACAGTATAAAAACCATTATGTCTATGGAATGACCTCATAATGATAGTTGCGCCAACATGTGTGTGTGTGTGTGTGTGTGTGTGTGTGTGTGTGGTCCAAGTAAACCCTATGTTATGAGGACAAAAAGTCTCCACAAAGATGGCAATATCTGAAATCCTTATTAGTGTGTGGACATGTTTTGGTCCCCATGAGGAAAACAGCTTTTAAATCATTCTATCATAAGTGATGTTTTTTTGAAAATGCAGAATGTTTTCTGTGATGAGTAGGCTTAGGGAGATAGAAGATACAGATTATACAGTATAAAAATAATTATGTTTATGGAAAGTCCCCATAAAACACGAAAACAACAAGTGTGTGTGTGTGTGTGTGTGTGTGTGTGTGTGTGTGTGTGTGTGTGTGTGTGTGTGTGTGTGTGTGTGTGTGTGTGTGGCCTGGTAAACCCTACCTAATGGAGACAAAATGTCCCCACAAAGATCGCAATATCCGAAATCCTTTTTTGGTCCCCATGAGGAAAACATCTTATAAATCATACTAAGTGATGTGTAAGAAATGTAAAAACGCAGAATGTTTCCTGTGATGGGTAGGTTTAGGGGTAGGGTTAGTGTAAGGGGATAAAATATACAGTTTGTACAGTATAAAAACCATTACGTCTATGGAATGTCCCCATAAAACATGAAAACACAACATGTGCGTGTGTGTGTGTGTGTGTGTGTGTGTGTGTGTGTGTGTAACAGCTACAACAGCTACATGTGTACAACTATCATTGTTTGGACCGGTTTGAGTTTTAGAACATCGGAGTAAGGACAAAGTGAGTTAAGTGAGGACATTTTGGCCGGCCCTTACTTTCTGAGACCACTTTATAGGCCTGTTTGAGGCTCAAGACTTGGTTTTAGGGATAATGTTTTAATAATTAGTTTAAGGGTAAGGGTTCAGGTTAGGCACTTGGGTTAGGATAAGGAGCTAGAGATTGCATTGTGTCAGTGAATGTCCTCATAAAGATATGTACAAGAATGAGTGTCCGTGTGTGTGTATATTAGGCTATGTATGTTAGTGCAGCATTTGGAAGAGACGCATACCCATTCATTTCCTGGTCTGACAGAGCAATCTAGATAATGAGAGACTCTTTACTGGCCTCAATTAAACTGTTACTCAGCATAAACGAGTTCAATAAATCCATCCTACTCAATCAGATGCTAGATAAGAAATATCCAGTGGCTAAAATCTTCATATCATTATGAAACTCAGGCGTTGTCACTCTTCATTTTGCTCTGTGAGTGGATGCTTGTGTGTTGTGTGTGTGCTGGGTGTAAGGAGATGAAAATGTTGGCATCCTTTACTCACTCTCATGTTTTCCAAAACAACGTGGAAGACAAATATACGCGAGTAGATATTGTTCAGTTTTTGTTCCCATAAGAAATGTAACAATTTTCACTCAAATTCGTCTACATCTAATTAGCATATGTTGAACTAATAAATAGTGTAGCATAATGTTGTTTACGCTTGGCTTTTTTTTTTTTTTTTTTTTTTTTTTTTTTGCGAGCCTATCCGCATTCTATGTATATTTGAATGTAAATAGCAGTGTGAGCCTTCTGTTATACTTCTGCTTTTGTTTCCATACAGGTTTGGAATGACATGAGGGTTAGTTATTGCATTTTTGAGTGAACTATCCCTTTAAAGTCTGAAAAAGTTGAGTGGATTGAATTAACTCATCTATGTGCACCTAAAGTCTCATTTGCGTCATTCTTTCTGTCTCTCCCCTCTCTTACTCTTGTGGATAAAGGAACAGATGGGCGGACGAGTCACTGGCTCTGTTTTATGGGGTGAGAAGACCCAAGAGAAAAATGTTTTCATTTCCCAGAGCCTCTGTGCGCACTGTTGCGTGGTGCACTCTCTCTCTCCTCTCTCCCTTTTTCTCTCAGTCTTACTCTCTCCCTTCTATCTCCCTTTACCTTGCTCTCTTTCTCCTTGTCAGAACAGATGGAGCATATTTTATGTTCTCTTTCAGCTCTCTCAGCCTTGAGGAAATATTACAATAAAGCTGATATGCCATGCGTTAGGACAGACCTCATCTGTCAGTGGCACTTCTCCGAATTTGTGAACTGTTCTGTTTTGCAACCTTGTCAAAAAGCAAATGTCGTGGTGAGTGGTCCTGTAAACAATATCCACCCATGAGGACTTCCTTCAGAGAAGTGGAATTATGAGTTGTAAGCTATATGAGGTTTATTGGTCAGATACAATGAATCTGAATAATACTTTTAATTATTATTTATAATTATTATTATGGCTAAAGTGTCATATGCATATGCAGGTAAAGGATTGCTAAAATTGCTTTGTCACATTTTACCTGTTGTTTTTGCTATTTAAAAGGGGTTTATGTAAGAATTTTCATGTATTAATCACTTTTTGTATTGCCAATGTGTGAACAGCTTGTAACAAAACTTAAAAAAAAAAAACAAGACCTTGTAGACTGCAGACTGATATCTATGTGAGGGCCGCTTTCGTCAAGAAAATCCAAAGAATGTGATGGTCACACGCGCTCCTGATAGCAGAAAGAGTGATAGTGTAGTCAATGTGTAATGTCAGTGTGTCATGCAACGTCAGATATAGTCTATAGTCTCAAGCATTCTTTATATTTAAAAGCACATAGAGAAGCTACGGTGGTCAACACAGGACAAAGATGGCGTCACAAGCAATAAGTTGCTGGCTGCAGTTCACTTAACGGCCACTGGTGTCACTAATAACAAGGGTTTTTGAATTCTACATATAGCCCCTTTAAGTAGGATTAGTCACAGTATTTTGATATTATGGTATGGAACAATTTTTATATAATACAAATGGTATGCTATTCTGAACAAAGCCCACTATATTTTTTCAGTCTATAAATGTCTCCAATGAGTCAAGAAACATCCTGCAATTTGAATGTGGCTCAGTGGATGATTTGACTTTCTGAGCCTCAGTTCGTTCCCTAGAGGAAGACCACTCTTTGTCTCATAGGAAACAATTATAACTAGTAACATTTGCTGCCCACTGCATAGAGATGGCACCTTTTTCATGTCTGCATAAGCTTTCTTGCAGGCTGCTTTGTACAGCTTTCACACCATGGAGAAGAAAATCCCTAGACAGCAGTCTTCCAAGTCCATCTCCCAGAGACTGAGAGTTGTCCATTAGTCAAGCCCTCAGAGAGGACGGCTTCTCCCCTGTTGACTGACCAACAGAAACTGGAATGGCTGTCAGTTAGAGTCTATATTTTTCCATCTTTGTCCCTTGGCCTAAGCTGAGACTGACAGACTTACAATATAATATAATTACAATATAATAATTTGGCCATACAGTTTGTTACCTACACAACTGTATTGATTCATATTACGTTTAGAGTATCTTGTTTGTGTCTTGCAGAAGGGAAGCGTTTGTGTGTTGCATGTGTTTTGTGCCAAATCCCAAATCTCAGAGGCAGCCAAATCCATTGATTGCATTATAAATCATAAATATACATTTTTCATACAGTGTTGTGAAGAAATTCAAAACATCTTTGTCCTTTGGGAAGATGCATTTATCAGAGCTTAGAAGTGCTTAGAGTTCATGTGCATTCCAGTAGTATTAGGTGAGCAGATGCAAATCTCTGCTTCTGCGATTTCACGCTCAGACTTTTCTGAATACATAACCCTGAGAAATGGCTCAGGACAGTGGAGGGGCCGGTTGGGGCACGGCAACGCCAGACGTTCCGTGAACTGTGGATCTTATCATATGGTTTCAGTTTGAGATCTGTTAGGGTTTCACTGTTTGTTTGCATGAGAGTTTTTGTTTTTTTCCTCCCTTTGTGTGACATAAACCCGCTGTATCTGCTTCTCTGAAAATGGGCATCGATACACATGTATGTTTGTTTAAGGTTGGTATTTTCTGTCTGAGTTAACTCAGAGCTTATGTTATGCTCCAGAAGTAGCCCATTTCCTCCCGCTGAGCGCAGCGAGTTTAAAGAATTGTGGGGCAAGGTAATTAGAATTTGTTTTGTGTTGCTGGCAGGGATACTTTTTTAATCTTTTCGCTTTTAATAAACCACTTTTGCTTTATTGGGAAATATATGTAGTGAGAGTGATTAAAATGTAATAGATTGCTGTGACTATTAGCAAGTATTTAATGGTAAATGACTGTTAAATTGGTGCCATGGTCTGTTGTGGTCACGATTCCCATTTTCTTTTAAACATCCAGGCATATACAAGAATATTTGGGTCAATTGCATGATGCTCATTTATTAAAAAATGCTAATAATACATAAAATAGCTTGATTACACCTCTTCTATGATGAGTATGTGTTTCACTTTTGTATAAAAACATTGAGTGGGAAATTAAGTCAAATAAATGTCAGTGTTATGTTACGTGTAGGATATAAGCTCACAGAGATGAGGACGAACAGGAGACAGGAACTATAATAATGAAACACACATATAACTAAAGACGAGAACCGACAAACACTGAGGGAGAACTGAGGGTTTAAATACACAAAGCAAATGAGGATAACAAGGTGATTAACGGGGCACAGGTGAATGATATAACTAATTAACAAGACTGGGGAAAACTAGGACACAGGAACACAATGAACACAACAGACATGTGACATTAGCTCCCCATCCCAGTAGGCGCGTCCTCGCGCTGTAAACAGACCATCTAAGGAGGGTGGGAGGGGGCTCTGGAGGAGGGCGTGGAACAAAAATAAAATAAAAAAAAAACACAGTCCAAAGCAAAGAAAAACAGTCCAAGGAGGAGCCAGTGAGAAGCCTGGAGCAGGAGAAGCCAGGTGTAATACCAGAGACCAGCCAGGAGGAGGCCCCAGGGCTGAATTGATGGTGGGAGGAGCCATGGTGGAGTCGACTTGGTGGTAGACGACACCCTGGGAACGACCAACGGAGATGCAGCCACTGATGGAGACCCAGATGGAGCCAATGAGCCCACACAAAGCTGAAGATCCTGGAGACCGAAGTGGAACCGCAGCGACGAGAGCCCGAGGTGGAACCAGGGAACCAGAGGGCAGAGGCTGAACCAGTGGGACCGAGGACAAAGGCGGAGCTGAGGGGAAGGCAGAGCCAGACGAAGCCAAAGGTGCAGGCAGGTTGACGACTGACCAAGGCGGAGCAAGGGGAGAACCTTGAGGAACAAGGGAGAAGTCGTATGGCCATTGTTTTCCGGTGGAGCCAAGGGAGGGAGGAGCCAAGGTGGCACCGAAGTGTCGACAGGCCGAGGTGGAGCAGGGGGCACAGAGGCTGGAGGCGGAGACAGGGAACCCTCAGTGCGAGACAGAGCTGGTGGCCTGAAGACACTAGACATTTCTGGATGGCTTGTAGGAGATGCAGAGTGGCTGAAGGTCGACAGCAATGGTGGGGCTGAGGAACTGGCTGACTGAGGTGGCGGGAGAGGGAGGCTGGGCGGGAATTCTGAGGATGGAGACGCTGGAGAAACAGGGTTCACTGGAGAAACGGGGTCCACTGGAGAAACCTCTCCAGAAAAGTCTATTAAATCTACCTCGGACAGGGTCTTTAGTTTCTCAAAATAGCCGCCAGAAACTTCAGTCAATTTTACCACGGTGGTGGTGTTGTGGGTGGGGCTTTCCTCCCAGCCCTCGAGCTCCACAATCACTCCCTGAGCAACGTACGGTGTTGCCTGCTCACACACCTGGTCTGACCTTGCAGGTGGTCGGGGCTCCGAGGCGATGACACACTCCAACCTTATCCTCAGTACGGGCTCATCTCCGCGGATGGCTGGTCTCCACGGTCTGCGGTGGGCTCGTGCAACATCTCCGTCGAGTTACTCGCTGGTGGTGGTTGGCTGGTCTCTAGCGGTGGTGGAGTGGGACTGGTAATGCTGTCCTCCTCAGCCGGGCCGATGGTAAATGGCAAGTCGTTGTTTACCAGTACCCACTCCATGAATGCGGCAAAATCCTCCTTAGGACCATCCGCTGGAGCGTGTGCCTTCAACCACTCGCTCAGGCTGGCGTGGTAAAAAACACAGAGTGTACGGTCCGGGTAATGTAAAAAAATGTTTTAGTCGGTTCTTCTGTCACGTTACATGTAGGATATAAGCTCACAGAGACGAGGATGAACAGGAGACAGGAACTTTAATAATAAAACTCACACGTATAACTAAAGACGAGAACCGACAAACACTGAGGGAGAACTGAGGGCTTAAACTTACAAAGCAAATGAGGATAACAAGGTGATTAACAAGGTACAGGTAAATGATATAACTAATTAACAAGACTGGGGAAAACTAGAGGTTCGACATCGGCTGCGGCTGGATGTAACCGATCGGCGAGAGTAGCCGCGTGCAGGTGGGGAGGAGCTGCAAACAGAGACGTCAAGTCGGACACTTTCTGCTTCCCGTAGTGATGCTTGCGCTGTGTTTGCATACTTTATCACAGATGAAGTGAAATAAATGCAATATTTGTCAAATACACAGATGTTTCAGAAGACATTTTCATTCAATACTTTATGTACTGCTTAATGCAGCGTCTGTTTGTATAAGAATAAAGTTCAACATATAAGGCATACAGTATCAATGAAGTGGGGTCTATGTTTTTTTATCAGTTTTATTTTGATAAACATGACAATATAACATCGCGACTACATGAAAAGAGGTTTTACTGTTATAAAAAAAATAAAAATAAATTGTGAGCATTAGTGGAACTGAAGGTTTTAGAATAAGTACGAAACACACGTAATCGCTGTCATGCGGTGAATCCGGCCAATCGTGGAACAGCTGTGTCGTCAGAGTTTGTGCAGCCTGGTGCAGCCGCTGTGTAGAAACTGCACCGGCTGTATTAGCCGGCTGCTCTCGAAACGCTCTCGCGGTACTTTGTCGACATACGTCATAGTCACGTGCCGTCGGCGCTGCCTCAAGTCGGACAAAATTTCTAACCGGCATGCACTGCTTCAAGTCATCTGCCAATCGGTCTGCGCATCGCTGCATCAAGTCGAACAAGCCTTAGGACACAGGAACACAATGAACACAACAGACATGTGACACAGTGATGCAACTGCCCTGATATCAAAATGGAGAATGAAATTATTAAAATACTTTATTAATGAGTTTGTCTTTTGTTATTATTTCTTAGAAAAATATATTTTAAGAAAACTGCTTTTTTTTATTTTTGAAAAAGTTATATCCAGAAAATCAGAGTAATGTGATTCAAATAGCAGAAAATATGACCTTTTTTATGACAAGAAAAAGTTAGTTTAATGTAATGTGGTAAACTACCCAAATATGTAATTCATTTTTATTCATTATATTAGTTTTATATGCTGTACATACACTTTCGAAATATATTTAATATAAATAGCTTATACATTTATTTTAATAATGATTAAGATGGATTTCAAGATCCACACCTGATGGACCACATGACATTATATTAAAATTTTTTTTTTTTTTTTTTTTTTTTTTTTTCAAAACCATTTTGAAACCAGCATAAATACAAACACTACTAAGTAAACTACTTGTAAAATAAGTTTTAAACTAGATTTGCCCTTTATTTATGTTCTTTATTCTTTTGGACACTCTTCTATATCATTTACCCACTTGCCATAATTTCCTTTGTGCGCTCGTTCTTCCCTCCTCGCACACTCATGGTCTGTTTCGCATTATGACAGTAACCTTACTCTCTGTTTGTGCCTCTTGGCCCTGGGCAGGAAGTGCAGGGTCGCCCTTCAGACATCATGGTGGCAGACAGGCGTCCACTTTAATGTCTCCCCATCGCTCGCGTACATTGTGTACCATTACATGGCCTTATTGGATTTCACGGCCCACGGTGCCTCGCTAATTAATGTCAGAACCTTCCTCTATCATATCACATGAGAGGCACCCCGCCTTCGATCCAGACTGGGTTTACCTCTGCGAAGCTCTGGAGACTAAACACAGTTAGCAAGGGCACCGGGAACGGTGTTCCCACAGCGGGGCGGATCAGGATCAGAGTGGGCTGAGGAAGCCCTATGATTGGCCCTGGAGTGACCTGTAATGTAGTGAATGGAGAGAGAGAGAGAGAGAGAGAGAGAGAGAGAGAGAGAGAGAGAGAGAGAGAGAAGGATAGGGATGGCTTTAGGTGTGAGGTTCGACCCTGCTGAGTCTCACTGTAATTGCATTAACCCCATACCCTCACAAGCACAACACTTCATTTGTCGTCCCAGCGCCTGGTCTTGCTGATTGACACGTCAGCTTTGCTCTCATCTCGCTCCATCATACCTTCAGAGCCTGACCTCAGAAAACAGTGCATGTGCCTGGTTCTCAACAAGCAGACAGATGAACTGCCATGAAACATGCTTTTGACAATGTAGGATCATGTTGATATACAATGCGCAAAAAAATATCAGTTCAACAATGTAACACAGGCGTTTTTGCATTAACCTTTACCTTTTGAAAGATATGATTCGTATTTATTCATTTGGGGCTTGCTGTAAGCATATAACTATATGTTTAATTACAGGCACTTTTAGGTCCCAAAGTTCGATTTTTTTTTTGCTTTATGTATGAGAGATTTTATTGTTTTACTCTTTTCCCAAACCCAGACATTCATAATAGCATTAATTATTTTAGGCAAAGAATACATAAACTAAAAATACATAAAATTTAAATATTACTTGAAAATATAATAATTTAAATATTTATTGTGAGGAAATAATGTAAAATATATTAGCCTTTTAAAATAGTTTTTGTACGTGTCTACCAAAGGGACAACAGTGTTAGTGAACAGCTTGAGATGACGTGACATGAGATGAGACATGTGATATCTGAAAAAATCAAGGTTATATCATGTGCCTCATTAGTTATGAAATCATAACATAATGATACCTTTGGAGATCATTAGCTAATTATTCATTAAAGCAGACAACTGTAAGTACATAGCTTTGGCCATTGTGGTAATTAACACATCAATTTACATTATTAGTTAATATGTCATTAGGAAATTATTAATACATGATGACAGATTTAATTAATAGCAATTAATATATATATATATATATATATATATATATATATATATATATATATCATATAATCATTAATACATGGTTTAGTTCTTCATTTAGTTCTTCATGAGTCATACATTAACTCATGATCATCTGTGCATTAGTTAAGCATTATTTGATACATTATTAGTGCACCCGTATTGTAAAGTGTTACCAAAATAGCTATGAAATTATCCTTAGCAAGAAATTTTTAAAATATAATTTCCACTTTAGATCATCTAAAGCGATCAGACTCCTTTGATTATCCATGTTAATGAAGCTTACGATGGAAATCTGCCTTAAAAATTACATGACCGAAACATGCCCTGAAACCCCACTGTTACAGGCTAGGATCATGTGTTTATGCATGTGCATGAATTAGTGTTTCTTTGTGTTTGTGTGTCAAAATTCATATAAAGGACATTATGAGGGACAGGAGCTGCATCACTCAATTAGGCCAGAGCAGCCGTGGGGCAGCAGGGAGCAGCTCGCGGCAGATGGAGAACGTTCTGGCGCCTCTGCATGCCTGGACCTACAGTACTCCTTCAGCTGCCAGCACGGCCAGGAACCTGGCAAACCTGCTGCACAATTTCAAGGGTATGTGATTCCGAGAACCTGTAAAACCGGCCGGCCCAGGCCGCACTGTTCAGATCAAGCCATTTTGTTTGAAAAAGGTCTGATTTCCCAAGCCTGGCTACACCTTTGCAACTGTTCCAGCCGCTAATGAAGTAGAGCGAAGATCATCTGCATCACAGTTTGTGTAACACATATTCCACCTTCTTGAATTCTATTCACATCCCAAAGTTCCCATTCATAGAGCTCGTATTCCCGCTTATATTTTTTCTCTTTGTCATCTGCAAAGCTGTAGGCCACATTTTTCCACTGGAGTGCTGCCGGTTTACAGCTGCTCAGGGAAAACTGTCCAATTCGGACTAAACCTCAAAGTTTGTGAGGGCTATTAGAGAGTGATATTATGATGGTTTGATGAGAGCTCAGGATCATTGGGCTGATGTGCTCTATTAAGAGTACTCTGTTTCCCTGTTCAGTAGGGTTGAGGTGCGCTGGCTGCCATCCTCAAGGGCCTCGAATGGATACGGCCAGATTTTAGAATCCCATGAAAGGTAATATCCATGGAATTGGGGAGTTAGGAACACATACAGTTCTACTCTGGCAGAAAGAGAGCGGTTGAAGCTCAAGGGGGATGAGATGGTTTTCGCGCTGTGGTACGACTTTGAAAGTAACACTGAGGTATGGCTCGACATCTGCACTTCTCACCAGAGTTCCCACCAGACTTATGGCAACCAAAGGAAGAGAGAAGCTGTCTGCGATACTCAGAGTAGAGTTCAGAGAAGAAATGAGGCATGGGGACCAGGGGAAAATCAGCAGATGGTAAACATGAGTGTAGAAGTTGTTGTTTTTTTTTTTTTTTGCTTAAACCGCAGCACAAGAACATCTTTGAACTGTTTTTACAAACAAGTTTTATGAAAATAAAAACTCTGCAGAAAAAACAGGCATAAGTATACAGTAGATTGGGGGACATGTCATCATGCATATTTTTTTAATTAACATTTTAAAGAAATTGCCGTAATTCAGCGTTGGTTTCCAAGTGTTTCTGGGAACTCATGAGTCATGCAGGTGATGTTGAACTTTTCATGCTTGCTTTTCACTTTTATTTTCACAGTTATTTCTGCTGCTAGTTCAATTTACTTAATTAAAATGAGCTAATGCAAAACAATTCTTGAACATTGTGTGACAACTTATTTTATTGCACTCAATCCACTTACATTTGTGAAATGAAAGTTAATTCATTTGTTTTGGGACTTGCATTAATGATTCTTGTTTACTTAACATAAAAAAAAAAAAAAAAAAATGCCAGTGGATTATTAGTTCCCAACTTCCCAGCATTCTTTGCATGGAATTGGAATAGAATAGTAGATGTTATTTTATGTGCTTTTCAGGTGAGAAAATAGGAAATTGGTTAGTGCTTAATGTACTATTATGTGGGGAGTTAGAAGAATTTAGTTAGAATTGTGTTGAAGAGTGGAGCTTTTGCATGTTTAAAACTATAACGATTTAACTATAACAATAATGGCACAGAGGAACAATATTGTTGGAATCAGTTAAAAAATTCTTTTCCAGCTAATGAATGATAAAAAACATCCTGCTTTAACAAGCTTGAGCATTCAAAGCGTAAAATGGCATAACTACAGTGCATGCTTCTAATAAACAGAACGTTATGTGCATTGGTGTGAACGCAAGTTAACATTCTTGGTGTGAACAGGCCATTACTTTGACACATCATATTTTATTGGTACTTAATTCTGTATAGGTTTCCTCTACATGAGTGACCAGATGCAAATGAACAGTTTTGCTATCAAGTGTGCATGTCCCGGTTTTGGCAGTATCTGCCTATATTTACATCTGTTTCATTCTTTCTCGTCTATTCCAGAGCCATATGTTTGACCCTGGAATGTCTGCATCATTGGGATGCATGAATTCCAGGGCGAGACAAACTCAGGGCTTATTAATATTCTGGTTCCCTATGCCTGAGCTCGCTCACCGTACCCCAAGGACAGAGCCAAGAGTGTGCCGAGTGTCATCCGAACGAAATAAAAAGAATTAGTTATCGATGGCATGCAGAACCACAGGGCTGAATTGAATCATGTGATCCAGTGCGTGCCCGGTCCTTGCCAGCCTCACTGTTAATTTCAGCGCTGAACAATCAGTCACAATGGGGTCTGAAACAAGGCCAAAGCCAAGGTCGTTGGTGCTGCTCGGAACAGATCATCACAGCCAGGGAAAACACGATGAGAGACTTAGGAATGCGATTAGGCAGACAGGACGTCAATACACAGCCTCTTACCCACACACACACACACTTAATGGTCTGCTTCACATCTGTGGCTTATGATGGACTGAGATGGAATGCACTGAGGACTGTTTGAAAGAAGTAATTTCAGCAGAGCTTCTGGCTTCCCTTGCAAATCCCAATTTGCAAAAGAATAATATCATCAATCAATCCAATGTTCCTTGATCTCAATCTTACACTCTGTCTCCAGTACGGTCAGCTGTCAGTCTTTTTACCTGATACTACTTTTGTGTAAAGAGATGGGTTTTTTGATTGGGGTTCACCAGACCTGTTTTTAAAGAACAGCAGGTTGCTGTTCTCTATTGTTTATGCCCATTGTTCTTCCTTGTCAACAGTAAATAAAGGCCTTTGTCCAGAGTAGAGGACATTTAGAGGGGATTTCTCCTCATTGTGACCCCATGGGACTGATTGAATGTGTGCATGTGAGGAGGAAGAGAAAGGGATCTCTTGTTTTAAATGGGGTAGAAAGTCTGAATCAAGAATTGTATGGTCTCTATTTAAACACATGTGTGGGGTCCCAAAAACCTACATTTGATGACCAAGCAGAAAAAAGATGAAAAGGCCAGATGACAAAGAACTTAATGATTACGGAAATCCCTCTGCTTTGTAAAAGGTTTCAGTTTTGTCTATCTTTCAAGAAAATTAAAACAAATCCTATATCTGATGTCCCTGAATTCTTATGAAGATAATGAAAAAAACAAGAAGATAGACATAAATATGTGGCTGCTTAGAGGGAAAAATTGTTCTCACATTTTCATGAAGTTTAATTTATATCATAGTATTTGTTGTCAACACACATTTTCAAGGATTAACTAGACAACGCAAATGGATAACGCTTCAAGCATGATGCCAAAGAAAGACACCCAGTTTTTGTTACAGTAATTACTAATGTCATACAGTGTTTTATCTTGCAACCTCAAACCACAGCCAAAATGTAACACTACATCATTTTGGTTTTAATTCAGCAAAAGAAAAATAGAGGGAAAACTGCTACCATCATGTGTTTGTGTTCATCTGTTTTGTTCTCAAGCTCGCTGGCATTATTAGGACCACCATGGTGGTAGTGCTTATCCCTTACCCCAATCCCTTTTCTCATGAGCGTTTTGCACTCTCTTTCTTTCAACTTTCTCCTCCATCCTTCTTAATGCTAGAATGAGGTGTCAAGTATGTGTGTATATGCACTTGTTATAGTTTTACAGTTAATAGCCTTTATTGAGTGTGTAATGTAAGTCTGTGCATTATTTGAAAGACAACAGTCTTCAGAGGTTTTGTAGGAGAGTCTTGGAGAACATCTCAGTATTGAGAAGGTCAGTTCTCTCTCTCTCTGCATATCAGATCTCACCCTTTTTTATACCCCAAGCAAGAAACACATAGCTCTTTCTCCCTCCACAATTTCTCTCTCTCTCTCTCTCACTGTCTTTTGAAGAGCTGCTGTCAGTATATTGACACAGATTTCCATATGCGAGCATATGAGTGTATGTGTGTGGGAGGGACACTGGGCTTTATACTTTGAACTCTAAGTGTATGTGTGGGAAGTAGAAGTTTGGGAAGGTGTGGAGCGGGTCACAAACTAGATGTGAACAGTTTCAATTCAGACTGGTGGACCTGAGATTATAGCAGTGATGTGTTACATAAACATGTGGTTCATTTATATCTCAGTATGTGAGTATGGCAGACCTCACCTTATACTTTCACAAGGGCATTAAAGAGAACTAAAGCACATTGGCAGAGCGTTGAATTAAACTAGATTTTTACATTATGAAAAATCGTTAGTGATATTAGTGCTTCCTTATACACTTGCGAGGGTTTTCCGGGTGGATGCTATAAGTGGATGCTTAGGAACAGGAGTGAAGATATTTTGGGTTCCTAGATATGGCTCAGGACCCTATGGAAGCCAGCTTCTTCTTCAAAGTAAAAGAATATAATTACAATTTTGAAATATATTATATAAATTATTTTAATTTATATAATAAATACATTTTGTATTTGCAAGAAATAAAATCATAATTATGAGCTTGTATTCAGAATAGATATAGTCATGGGTGGGATATAAAGTCATAATTAAGATAAAAACTTGCATTTGCAAGAAATAATGTCAAAATTATGAGATGTGTATTCATATCTTGTGAGATATAAGAGATATAAGGTTGCATTTGTAGGATATAAAGTCACAGTACTGTTGTGAGATGAGAAGTTGGAATCGCATTTATGATATTATAATTATGAGCTATGCATTCATAATTGTGAGATACAAAGTTGCATTTGTGAAATATAGTCACATTTGTGGGATATAAAGTCACAGTGGTGACAATGTAACATTTGCAAGACATCAGATAATTTTGCAAAGAATTACATTTTTGAGATATAAAATTATAAATGAGATGTACAGTAAAGTGACATATATTTGCAAATGTAAAAAATAAAGGCACAATTACCTTTCATAGAGCCCTCCTTTAATGCCAGTCTGTGGGATTCAAGTCATATCACTTATAAAAATAACACTACCTCTCACATCTCAGGAAGCTGCATGATTTGATGAATCATATACAGTATGTCTTACAAAAATAGTGAAGAACAGTTATAATATTGAAGAGTTTGGAGATTTGAAAGAACTAACCTTGAGTATGAGCAGTATTGATGCTTGCCTTAGCTTGTTTTAATGTATTTAATAATAGATAGCATATTTGTGAATACTTGAGTCTCAACACCTGCATTCCTGTGTGCGCGTGTGTGTGTTTGTGGAGGTGAGTGGCCCTCATTAGTGGATAAATGGCATCAGCAGAAAGTTTCATTAGCTTGCACATCAAGCAGCTGACTGGAGCAGGTCAGTGCTCATGTCTCTCTCTCACAATAAAGCCTTCACTCTCGCTCTCTCTCTCTCTCTCTCTCTCTCTCTCTCTCTCTCTCTCTCTCTCTCTCTCTCTCTCTCTCTCTCTCTCTCTCTCTCTCTCTTTTTCTCAACCCCTCTCCATCCTCACTATAGCTCTGCTCGAAAATATATCATCCCTGAGCATTACAATCCTCACGGCACATCAAACGACTTCAAAGAGCAACTCCTGTTTGTCTCTCAGCTCTTTCTGGGTTTTCATCCTTCCTCTTTCTCTTACAGAAGCCCTTTCGTTCTCTCTCGCTTTCTCTCCCCCTCTCACCTCATGTCCTCCTCTTGATGTCTGTCATGAATAAGGGACGTGTCTGGGTGTTTTGAGGGTGAATATGAAAAGCGGGTTTGATGCGTGGACTCCGGCTCTCCGTGACTTCTACATGGTGTGTCTCAGTGGAGAGAGTCTGGACTGCATTAAGACATCAACAGAGGTAGAGAAATGCTGATGGGAAGGAGGATGATGTCTGTGATCTCAGGCAGTGAGAAGCCCACGTCTATATTGAAGATATCTCACTAGCCTTCTCTGGCCTCAGAGGAGGTCTCATACGCTGCTTCTATGTGAGAAGAGGGAGAGAAATCAGGAAAGATCCTGCTCTCTATTGCATATTGGTTATTTTGTGTGTGTGTGTGTGTGTGTATATATATACGCCTACCTTTACATGCACATGAACTTTAATGACATCTCATTCTTTAATATGGAATTGGCCCACCCTTTGCAGCTATAACAGCTTCAACTCTTCTGGGAAGGCTTTCCACAAGGTTTAAGAGTGTTTTTATGGGAATTTTTGACCATTCTTCTAGAAGCGCATTTGTGAGGTCAGGCACTGATGTTGGATGAGAAGGCCTGGCTCGCAGTCTCTGCTCTAATTCATTCCAACGGTGTTCTGTCGGGGTGAGGTCAGGACTCTGTGCAGGCCAGTCAAGTTCCTCCACACCAAACTCACTCATCCATGTCTTTATGGACCTTGCTTTGTGCACTGGTGTGCAGTCATGTTGGAACAGGAAGGGGCCATCCCCAAACTGTTCCCACAAAGTTGGGAGCATGAAATTGTCCAAAATGTCTTGGGATGCTGAAGCATAAAGAATTCCTTTCACTGGAACTAAGGGGCCAAGCCCAACCCCTGAAAAACAACCCCACACCATGATCCCCCCTCCACCTTTTTCAATAGTATATTTGTCAACAAGATGTCAAGGTTTTGGCTAGTTAGCAAGTTAGCTTGATTAGCTCCTGCTGGTTATATATGTTAAGTACATCGCTGGCAAATTAAAGGTGCTGTATGTAAGTTTTTCACTTTACTAAAGCATAAAAAATACCATAATATGTTTGCAGACATTTAGGAAACATGCTAGATTCACCTACTTGTTTCTCAGAAAACCAATGCTACAGCAAATTTTGCTACTTTGAAATGTGCGTTCCGAGTCGGAATGTCTGTTTTTGTTTTGGTCTGTGCGATTCCACACATTGCCAGTTTACTCAATTAGTATTTCTACACCACAGGTCAGGGCTGGTCCTATAATTTTGGGGACCCTAAGCAGATTTCCAAAAGGGGCCTCCACTACCTACAGTTTCACCTAACCACCCCCAACCCATTCCAACGTACACATCCTACACTGACACCTTATTGTAAAGTTTGACCAAATTGTCTTACTATAAGACAAAATATTTGTGCTGGGTTAGACCCTACTCTGAAATAGGAGCTAAATTAGTTCCCCCAAAAGAAATTCCTAGAACTAAAAACAGGCTGCGTCCAAAAACTGGAAAACGCTGCCTTCGGAGGACACATTTCAAGGAAGGAAGGCATCAAAGCACATCTAAATCCAATGTTAGCTTCACTTCCAGCCTCCTGAGAGACCTTCATCTGATTGATTTTTGAAGGCAGCATAGATGTATCCTTTGCTGCCTTTGATATCTCACAATCCTATGGGTTCCATTCGGTGACAGTTGAGCTAGAAAAAGAAAGATACCATCTAAAAGTTGTGTTTGTTGGTCAGTTTATGTGTAAATGTACGTTTTTGAGCAAGGTTTTCCACTTTTGATGTAATTTTTTAATGAAAAATTACTGCTGTAGTAATTAAATATTTGTTTAGTTCTCACCAAAGCTCGCTCTATTTTGCTGTAGATCATTAAACTGTTGCGCTGCCCCAGAACTCTGTCCGAAATCAGTTTCATGAGGTGCCTTTGTGCGCAAACGCTGCCTGCAGAGTCATTGCCTGACAGAGCAGCGAGGCTGCCTATAGCAGTCAGCTGTCTATAGGTTTTCGGATGCAGTCTCGTTCCTAGTTCCTGCAGTGCGAACACGCCAAAATCCGGGTACTTCCGCCAATAGTTCTAGGACCTATGAAAAAGTTCCTCCGTTGCGAAAGCCCTTTATATAACTAAGTACCTGTCCTACATTTTCCCCCGATAATCACAATATGGAAGAAAAGATCTACTTCTGTTTCAATGTGACTGAAGTTAGGTAAACCAATTTGATGTTACGCAATGTTAAGTGTTTATGTAAAGATCTGTTATGTTCTGATACTGGATTTCAGCTCAACTCTCAACAACACAAGGCAGGTATAATAATTTACATTTGCATTATAATAAACCAACTTTAATTTTATTCTTAGTACTATTAAAGTAAGCACTTCTCACTTAGACATTTATGCAAATATCTACAAAACTGCAAAAATGTTCACCTTTATATGCTAATAGAATGTAAAGCAATGTGAATGTAAAACACTCTTGACTGGAGTGTGTGAAAGGTTCCACCACCCACTCAGCTTTCCTAATTGAAAGACAATGGTCTTAATGGACATTCTCATTGTCATTATGAGAGTGGATGTCGGTGCTTGCCAAAAAGCCTTGTAGCATGACTTAATTTAAACTTATACAGTACATCAACTCTTTACAATACTTGTACATCACTTGCTCGGTGGCTTTCAAACTCAGTTTGACAGGAATTGCAAACAGCCCAGCTGAGAGCCACATAAAGTGGCCATTAGAAGTAGTCACCACAGGTGTGCTGTAGGGCTATTATGCAAGAGTTTGCAGAGACAATATAAAGAGACAGGCCGTTTGCTGGTGAAAAAAATAAAAAAAAAAAAAAAAAATACTGGGGAAAATCACATCATAGCACCTGAGAAAGACAACTTGCTTTTTAATTAAAAGAGCTTGTGATGGGGAGTTGACTCCAAAAGAATCGATTCCTCGACTCTGATTAGCCCCGACTCTCGTGTCGACTTTGTTGCTGTGTCCGAAATCGCTCACTTGTTTACTGATTCTCTAATCCCTATAAAGTTCATGGCAGTTGAATGCACTATATAAGCAAGGAGAGAGTGAAATGAAGCAAGGAAATCGGACACTGACGTAATACACCGTGTCAGAGAGCTGTCGCAGAAACATATTTATCCTACATGTACTGTAGCTTACTTTAGAAATAGATAACAGTCATAGTGCCTTTAGTTTGTAATCATACATCATACTTCCTGTATATTAATTATTTTCCATGGTTAACATTGTGTTCATAATCATTAAACTAACCATAAAACATAAAAAATTCACATCAAGAATAAACACATCAATAAGTGTACATTATTGTATGTATTTTAGTATTTAGTATATTTAACTCACCTTTTAAGACAATGATCATGTGCATTATCGACAACAATCGACAGTGCTATCACTTGACAACAGCTGTTTTTCGTGACTTTCCTCTGTAAAATTAGGTATTGGCAACAGCTAGGTAGCAACATTGATAGCCACTCATCAAGTCATGGCTAAAGTGGACTAATTTGGACGGTCACACTAAAAGTGATAATAAAGGGGGTTATTTGTGTTGGGGGAAAATAAATTAAGTGTGTAACAACTGCAATTTTGTCTTATTTCTTACCCTGTTTTGATGTAAAGTAAATGGAGTCGAGGAGTCAGGAATCGGAGTTGACTCCAAAAAAAACCTGAAATCAAACACCCCTAAAAAGAGCCAATTCACTTATTAGCAAAGGAATCACTTAGTCATTCCAAAAGTCCTTACTCATGAAAATGCATGTGCACACCAACTACAAACGTGCGAAAACCACAACTGAAGAATTTATGTCATCAGTTTTGTTAGACTATATTGTTCAGTTATTGTATGTTATTATCGGACATTTAAGTTATTTTGAGAGTTTTTCTGCAGGTTTCTGTACATTGTTACAAGTGACTGCCTTTATGAGTGAAACATTTACTCATTTGTTCAACCGATTCATTCAGTAACATTGATTCATTCAGGAACTAAACAAGTGACTTTTTTATGAGTGCGTCATTGACTCATTCATTCAACTGATTCGTTCAAAACCAGTCATTCTGAAACAAGGGACTGACATTATGGCTGTGTTCAAAATCACATTCTCTCTTGAGGTACTTATTTTAAATAAGCAATTACTTCACAACAAAAAAAAAGTACGATATACAGTCAAACCAAAAATTTATTTATGTAAGTGAGGATAGCAAAATAAAGTAAACTGTGACGTATTATACCCAAAAATTCTTCATACAGTGGACTACCAGTAAAATTGATTAAAAAAATTTTTGAACCAAAATAAATCAGCACTTTGACCTGACCATGTTTTGCGTAAATGTTTTTTCTTTAATTTCTAATGCAACCTTTTACACCACAGACTGAACAAAATTAAGCATTGTTTGGTAATTGGTTGACCTAAATTGGTATTATCTAATTGTGTATTTAAATTTAACTTGATTGTAATCCATACCTTTCTATCAAAGTTATCTGACATTATCAAGATGAATTTGTTCTGACACTCTTTCTGAGTTCTTGTCATATTATATTACCATTTTCTAAACTATAGCGAATAAACTGTGATAATGTGAAAAATGTTGAAGGTTTCTGAATAAATTTTGGTTTGACTGTATATAGTATGAGTGTGTGTAGTATGAATGTCTAGTAGATGGCGCCGCCGTGTTCGGTCGACGTTCAGGTCGCTCCGTGAAGACTGTGCTTTTATTTATTATTTTACTTTAATTTGCTCTCAATTTTTACAAATGTATCATCTGCATTGATCTGCTATGACAGCAAAACTCTTTTGGACATTGGTTACCTCTACACTGGACTGTTTCAGGACACTTTCACCAATCCTCTGTGGCCATCTGAGATTCATCAGAGCGCCGAGTTGAACAATGGCCAGAGTCGACGGCGATGAGTCAAGAAACACCGCGGGAAACGTGCTGGGATTCGCAACAGACTGAGAAAAAAGCCATTCAGCCCACCTCTCCCGAGCATTCTGCTCACAAATGTCCAATCCTTGGAGAATAAGATGGACGATCTTAGAGCCAGGATAAGTTTTCAGCAGGACATGAGAGACTGTAACATCTATTGTTTGTCTGAAACATGGCTCACGCCCGCAGTCCCGGACACAGCTGTGACGCCGTCGGAGAACTTCTCTGTTTTTCGGATGGACAGAACAGCCGAGGCCGGTAAATCCAAAGGCGGTGGAGTATGTTTCATGATCAACAAGAAATGGTGCGACCCCAGGAACATCACCATTCTTTCGCGATCCTGCTCGCCTCATCTGGAACATTTAACAAACATTTGCCGCCCATTCTATCTGCCGAGGGAGTTTTCCTCAGTCATCGCCACTGCCGTTTACATTCCACCACAGGCAGACACAGGGCTGGCTTTATCTGGCCTTCATGATGTTGCCAGCGGCGTCATAAACAAACACCCCAATGCTGCGTTCATCGTCGCGGGCGATTTTAACAAAGCAAACCTAAAGAAAGTCTTGCCAAACTTTCACCAGCACGTCTCCTGTCCTACACGAGGAGCAAACACACTGGATCATTGCTACTCTTTGTTTAAGAACGCCTATAAAGCTTGCTCACTTCCAGCTTTCGGCAAATCGGATCATGCCGCCATTTTCCTCACACCTGAATACAGACAAAGCCTCATTCAGGAACCCCCGGTGAGGCGGGAAGTTAAACGCTGGTCACCCCATTCAGAGACCGCGCTACAGGCAGCTCTTGATGACGTCGACTGGGACATGTTCCGGGCGAGTTCATCTGACGTCAGCGAGTTCACGGATGTGGCGCTTTGCTTCATCAACACGCTTACAGAGCAAGCCACACAAACAATAACAATAACGTCCTTCTCAAATCAGAAATCGTGGGTGGACAAGTCAATACGCGCTGCAGTGAACACACGCACTGCCGCTTACAATGCCGGTCTCCTATCGGGGAACATGACTGACTACAAATCATCCTGCTATGCTCTCCGACGCGCAGTTAAAGCCGCAAAGCTCCGTTATAAGGATCGAGTGGAGTCTCATTTCCAACTCAACGACTCCCGGCGCATGTGGCAGGGACTGAGGTCCATCTGTTCTTTTGGATCTAAATCCTCTGCAGAGGTGAGAGCTGATCCGTTGCTTGTGAATGAGTTAAACTCTTTCTATGCTCGCTTTGATTGTAATCGCGGTAGTGCGACTCCGCCAAGTGACACGTCAGAAGGAATTACTCAGAGCTGCAACAACCACGTGATCTCTGTCTCGGAGGATGAAGTTCGGAGGGAACTCAAGCGTGTGGATGTCAGGAAAGCTGCCGGGCTGGATGGTATTTCAGGTCGTGTTCTGCGGTCCTGTGCTGATCAGCTCGCCGGGTTGTTTACATCCATCTTTAATGAGTCCCTCGCTACATCTGTGGTCCCCACCTCCTTCAAAAAATCCACTATAATCCCTGTCCCTAAGAACAGTAATCCCTCTTGCCTAAATGACTATCGCCCAGTGGCTCTCACATCTATAATCATGAAGGTCTTTGAGAGACTCATTAAAAACACCATTTGCGCCTACATTCCTGACACTTTGGACCCTCTTCAGTTTGCCTATCATCCCAATAGATCGACTGAAGATGCCATCTCTCATGTCCTCCACTCCTCCCTCACTCACATCGACAGCAAAAGTGGGAACTACGTAAGGCTGCTATTTATTGACTATAGCTCAGCCTTTATCACCATAGTTCCCATTAAGCTAACCGCCAAACTCCTGGATCTCGGCCTGAATTCTTCTCTCTGCCACTGGATTGAAGACTTCCTCACTGGCAGGCCTCAGGTGGTGAGAATAGGCCAGTTTACCTCCACCTCCATCACCCTGAGTGTGGGAGCTCCACAGGGCTGTGTCTTGAGTCCCCTGCTCTACTCTCTCTACACGCATGACTGTTTGTCCACACACAGCTCCACCTCGATCATCAAATTTGCTGATGATACTGTTGTCCTGGGCCTCATTTCCAACAACGAGACGGCATACTTGGACGAGGTGGAGCAACTAACATCATGGTGCCAGGACAACTGTCTCTCTCTGAATGTTGGCAAGACCAAAGAACTGATTGTGGACTTCAGGAAGAGACAGCAACGGACATACTCCCCTCTCATGATCAGCGGGTCACCAGTAGAGAGAGTGAGCAGCTTCAAGTACCTGGGTGTAAACATCTCCGAGGACCTGACCTGGACTGCACACATTCAGACACAGGTGAAAAAAGCCAGGCAAAGACTGTACCACCTGCACCAGCTGAGGAAATTCAGGGTTTCACCAGCTATCCTGAAAACTTTCTATTTAGGGGCGATAGAAAGTGTATTAACTCAGTGCATCACAGCGTGGTATGGGAACAGCACCAGTCATGACTGCAAAGCCCTGCAAAGAGTCGTGCGCTTATCCGAGCGTATCTCAGGGTCAGCTCTCCCGTCTCTGCAGGACGTCTACATCAAACGCTGCAAAGGTAGAGCTACTAAGATCATCAAGGACTCTAATCATCCTGCAAACCCTCATTTCATGCTGCTGCCATCTGGTAAGCGCTTCCAAAGCCTGATGGCCAAAACTGAGAGACTCAGGAGGAGCTTCTTCCCCCAGGCCATCAGACTCCTGAACTCAGTCACTTAACATCACGTGACTTCACTTCAGGATAAACATCAACATACTGACATTGCACTGCACTTTCTGTTCTCGTTGTTACTGTGTAACAACCTGTTATAAGCCTGTTTGCACATTATACTTTGTACATTTCTGTTAACCACATATTTATAGATCTATAGTTTACTCACTGCACAGTTTATTTCACTTATTTTATTCCACGTTTTTTCTACTTGATTGATTTATTTATAATTCTACAGATATATATATATATATATATATATATATATATATATATATATATATATATATATATATATATATATATATATATATATATATATATATATTCTATTTCTATTATAATTTCCCCTCGTGTTTTTAACTGTGAATTTGCACTGTCCATGGAGCGGACCTGTTTACATTTCACTGCCGGTTGTATATTCTGTATATAACTGTGTATGTGACAAATAAAACTCTTGAATCTTGAATGTAATCCGGACGTACTACAATCACCATGCTGTCATTATCACGCGTCAGTTATGCCTCTTTACCGTGACCTCATGAGATAGTAAAGTGTCCATCATATGCACACTTCAGAATCTCGCCGGAAGTAGTAAGTCATCCGGGTACTTTTTGCGTACTCTTTTTATGAGAACTGTGAATTCGAACATACTTCTTTTGCCACATACTGTTTTTTGCCTAGTGCATATTAGGGAAGTATGTGATTTCAGATGCAGTCCATGAGTAAGCCATTTGAATAATCCACTTAAATTATTTGTTTAAAACAGATTCATTCAGTAACAAAAATGATTTATGAGTGAGTCATTGAATCATTCACTCAACTGATTCATTCAAAACACAGATACATTCTGTAATGATACAAGTGTCTGTTGTTAGGAGTGACGATGAGTCATTCACTCCAATGATTCATTCAACCCCGGAAACACAACTACTCTGTGTTGCTTAGAGAAGCACAACTCTTTGCTGTGGGTTCATTTGCAAATTATTTAGTTGATGAAGCAAAACTAAACAAAGTGACTGGAATATTGTGTCTAAAATGTAGGCCTAAATTTTCAAAAACTCAATTTTAACTTTTTGTTTATTGAACTATAGAAAAGCAGTCATGTTGTGGGAAGATGAAAGTCTACTAATCACGTATACTCCGTAGCAGCTCAGCCTTCAAGACACAGCTGATTATCACCTGTATATCTGTTTCCCTGACCTTGACCTTGATTTCCTGGAGACAAGCTTGCAGTGTCAGCCCTCATCCTATCACCCTGACCTCAACAAGTAATTTAAGTTTCTACTGATACTCAGAGGTAAGTCAAATAATTGTTTTTTCTTTTTTAGTAGATGCATGGTTGTGCATGTACATGTGGACAACCTCGGCTCCTGAAGGAGCTCAGCAAGGGCACTTGCGGCTACAGATGCTGTCATTACATCCAATCAAGGTGAAATCTACAGACGGGTACATTCCAGACCCATTTAAGTCATGGCTGTAAAGAGAGAAGGAGGGAGCGAATGAAAAGAAAGACTAGACAGATGATAGTCTAATGTTTATTAGTTAGGACAGGGGGAATTTGGATGTCTCTGCTTTAACAACGGCAGCGTCAAGCTGGCAAAGTGGTTGTGTTTATATTACACAACTCTCTATGACCCAGATTCTTAACCTCATCTTTCTTTGCTTTCATCCCTCTCTCACTCTCTTTTCTGCTCTCTCTCTCACACATAATATATATATATATGTGTGTGTGTGTGTGTGTGTGTATGTGTGTGCTAGCAAAGCTACTTTGTGAGCTACATGAACGCTATATGTTAATTTATGAGCTACAACACACTAAACCCTCAGAACGCCTAAGGAGCAGTACAGAGACATCTTAGCATTATAGCGTCAAGATTGCCATGCAAACATGACTCAAAATCTAGTGATGTTTGTTGCATCCATGTGACAAATTCCCATCATGATGAGGCTCTTTTGCATTCCCTCTCTCATTCATTCTGTTTCTAGGACAGTGTCTCTGTGATTTCTAAAGATTATCAGTCGCTGCACAGTCCGTCTTCTGCTGGGCTTCCTTTCTCTAGGGAGCACAAACATCTCTATCCAAACCAATCACGCATTCAAACCTCCAGCTAGAAAACACACTCAAGTAGCACATGAGTCAGACTGTATGTGTGTGTGTGTGTGTGTGTGTGTGTGTGTGTGTGTGTGTGCGCGCTACTTTCTAGAAGCTTTACGCCCTGCGAGAGAGGAGAACGCATCCCAGATCTGGCGGGAGTCTGCCAAGCACAGATAAACATGCAAACGTGTAAATAACTGTGCATATTATCACCCCGCCGGCTTCCGCTGCACCTCTTGTTTATTGCCATTTTGTCCCCTGGTTGCAAAACAGTCGCAATGATAAGCATTGGAGTGAAATTCTCTCTCTCTCTCTCTCTCTCTCTCTCTCTCTCTCTCTCTCTCTCTCTCTCTATCTCCTGTGGGAATTCTTTGCCTCATGGGGATCATTTATGTCCTTATTAAAAAAAGCTGCACACTCGTTCCCTGGTGGCTGGAATGAGGGACTACAGATTAGCGGCAACATAATCATCATCCTTCTGTCTGTTTGTCCAAGGAGCTGTTGGATGACTGCGCAGGAGAGGGCACTGTGTGTGTGTATGTGTGTCTGCATGGTTGTTAGCAGTTAGCGCTACATGCTCAGGATTACTGGCGTCAGAGCGAGCGGACACCCTTGGGGGAGTCTGATTAGTCAATAACACACGCAGACTAGTGCAGCGTGGCTGATCCAGAATCTGGGCCCGCTGAAATAACACATCCTGATGAGGTGTGGAGAATTGCTGTCTGGACAGTGGACAGAAGAACATCTTCCAGCACATTTTAGGTCGGTTAAGCCTCAATGTTTTGTAGTGATAAAAAGCTTGACTGATAATAACAATGAACAAAATTATTATTTTTTTAAATAAATAGGGCTCCTATTTCTTCTATTGTTTTTTTGTTTTTAAGCATGCACAATTTGTGCTAATGTGTTATTAGTAATATATGATGTACTATGCTTTATTTTTAATAAAGACATGAAAGTAATTGTGAATGTATTCATTCACTTAATGCTCATTTATTTTCTTTCTAAAATGATCCAATACTTTATATTGAGAATACAATATATTTGCATGTTAAATATTTAAAGTCACCTTGAAATCAAAAATGACAATTCTTATTTTCTATGGAATATTGTAGTATTTATTATAAATGATTCATGTGTGCACATCATCATAATATTTAATTCATGTGCCCTTATAATCTTTAATCAAAATAACTTCCCCTCCCTCATGAATACAGCGACATTTCTTCTCTGATGACGTGTGTACTGGCACAAGGGCGGGAGAACCCATCACTCACATGAGATTGCAGCAATAGAGGGTGCACGTGACGTCACCGTCATATTGGATTTAGATTTACCTATATTGTATTTCTATAAGGCATTCACAGGCATATTTGCTTTATGCATTTCCCCGGCGTCGAAATCAGGCACATATAAATGTCAGGAAACACTATTCCTGGCTGCATGTCAATATCCGTGGATCACTGGATCTTTGGTAAGTTGTAAGGAACACTTATATCGAGTCCAACATTTAGTTTAAATAATTGATAATCATTTGTTTTACTCATGTTTTCACAGTTTGCCCTATTAAATCCAGTCATGCAGTGGGCTCTATTGCCACCGGCTGAGGGGGTCATGTTCCGATGGGAAAGCGTCATCAATGCATACCCTCTATAGCAAACAACAGTGATCTAACAATTCCTGATGGACCAAATCAAGTCACGCCCCACATTTTTCTAGTGTGAGAAGCTATGTAAACTGACATTTAGTTTTTTTTATAATTAAAGAGAAATAGACAAATAGACATTTATGGGAGGTCCTCATATGTAAAAGTGCACAACTTGTTTGTGTGTCTTTAGCTCACGTGCGGTGCCTTCAAAGTTCAGACACACCTGTGATAAAGCGTTTCGTCCAGTCGTCGCCACAGGGGCTTAGCGAGCAGCCTCTGCCCTAATGCCTGCTATCACATTTACACACAAACACACACCCTTTCACTCGTCCCGTGTCTCTACACGACACCTGTAGCACAGTCTTCCCTCTCTAGATGTGCCGACACGGGGATTTGACTATCATCACACACCAACGCTAAGCCTGCTGTCAGGATGAAGCACACCGTTGAGATGCTATCACATTCATAACATTGCATTCATTCCCTCGTATTAACAATCAGAAACCTTGTTGTTCTCACCCTCTCATAGTCCTGCAGGCCTGTTTTTTGACTAGTGTTGTCAGGGGATTAGATTCACAGGGAGATTCTGTGATACTCTGGTGTGTTTTAAAGAATGACAGGCATGACTTAATGTAGCTAATGTTTCTCGAACAGGCCTAATGGATTTCAGTGGCGACCAAGAACATATTTGAAGACGACGGCGGCTTCAAAAACCTATAAGCCCATTACAGTAATCTTCCATTTTGTCATTCCTGTCCACTGCATGCTTGTTTTGGGACCGTTTTAAAAAGTTGCTTAGGAGTTGAGGACTAAGTGGACTGTATACCTTCATTCTAATGCATATCTCCCTCAATGACTATCTGTCTTTCCACACTTTTTCTTTCTTTATTGAGTTGTTTTTCTATCTGAGTGTGGCCACGTCCTTGAAAACCAGAGGGTGGAGAAGCGAGTGATCAAAACAGAGCTTATAAATCATTTGAATTGACTTTTGAAGTGCATTTCACTGTCCCTCCCTCTTTCATTCTCTTTCTTTCTATCTATTCATTGGGTGAGATGAGTACAGTTTAATGGCTTTTTAATGCTTCGCTGCATGAGGAGTAAGAGTAGGAAAGAGTGACGTGTATTGGGGCGTCAGAAAAGCCCCAAAGACGAATTTGTCTGATCAACAGTGCAGGGAAGGTTATTACCCATAATGAAAGCACTGAAACAATTCCAGATGAACTTCTCTCCATTATTCTTTCTTTTGCACACTCTCTCGTTCTGTCTGTCTCTCTATTAGTGTATTGTCTGCATCGGTTTGATGCTAAAAGTAGAAAATATAACAATACCAGTATTTCTACACTAGCAGTACCAACTACATTTCACAGGTTCACACTTACAAATAATCAGATAGAATAAAACGTATGCGTATTTGCCGTGCTGTCGGAGGGGAGGGCTCCAAGATCGGAATTTGTACGTATTTTATGAGGTGGCTAATTCGCACGAACTAATCCCCAGTGAAGGGTAGGTTTAGGGGTGGGATTTGAGTTAGGTCATTCATACGAATTCATACAAATTTGGCAACTCGTCATATACGTACTATTTATCAAAAACGATATGAATTAGTACGAGTGAGGTCCTACGAATTAGCCACCTTGTAAAATATGTACGAATTGCCGTGAGATCGGGTTGGGTACTCCCCCCGTATCTCTGGTTAGGATAATAACCAGGCAAGTGTAAGGAGATAGTGGTGGTGAGATACAGAAACTGGAACATAGGTGAGTCGGCCATGTATAGGCCTCATCTCTTGCTGATTGGTTAGGCAATTTGAATGTGTTTCTCCCAAACTTTGTTAATAAAACATAATTTTGGCGGTATACTGCTTTCGAAAACTATTTCCTAAATGCTTCTTAATGATCTTGTTGTGATCAATTCATCTATTTATTTTGTCCTTTTTAATCAAAATTGATCTTCTCGAGCTTCCAGTGAAACGATAAACTTCTGCCGAACATCTATATGATATCAAGAATTGTGAAATTTCATGGGTATCGATGACTGACTGTGCATTCACACTAACCCTTTCTTTCTTTCTTTCTTTCTTTCTTTCTTTCTTTCTTTCTTTCTTTCTTTCTTTCTTTCTTTCTTTCTTTCTTTCTTTCTTTCTTTCTTTCTTTCTTTCTTTCTTTCAGAAATCCACCGAATTCAACTGAAGCAAAGCGGAGATCACCGCTGGCGTGAAATGCCATCCTCTGTGCTGCGTTCACACTCCGGGGACCGTATACAAAGAGCGTCCTTGCCAGACAATACCACATGACAAACAACTCCCTCAATATCAGCAGAGGATGCTGCAACAGTGTAAGTCGATCACCCCATTACAAAAGAAAGATCCACATCTGTGTACAGTTACCACCCAGTATGGTATAAATATTCAAACGCCTGCTATACGATGACACTTCAAGCGCTCTTAACCTGTTTGACTCGACCCATTCTTTCTCACTCTCTTTCTCATACACACACACACACATGCAAATACACACACAAATCCAGAGGTAATTGAGGACGGCAGTAAACAGATGGCTCAGATGACTGAAGTGACACATCATAGCGGGGTGGGCGGGGTGTTTACTGGGACGGGCTCAGGAGACAGACACGCAGACAGTGACAACAAGATAGACATTTGATAACAAAAAATGAGCTCATTATAAAAACTCATTTTAAAAGTTTACTATTCACGCTAATCAATAAGCCGACAACTCAAGTTTTTACAAACTTTTGGGGATTTGCTTAAAGACTGTGAATTTAAATGCATGTATCTGCTAAAAGTGAATTTTATGAGTACACTGGCTTAAAGATGGACACACTGTCGGCTTATTAAGGGTTAGTTCCCCCGAAATTTCTGTCATTAATTACTCAAACCCATAAGACCTTCGATCATCTTTGGAATACAAATTAAGATATTTTTTATGAAATCCGAGAGCTTTCTGGCCCCACATAGACAGCAACACAACGACCACTTTCAAGGCTTAGAAAGGTAGTAAAGAGATTGTTAAAATAGTCCATGTGACTATAGTGCTTCGACCTTAAAGGGGGGTGAAATGCTGTTTCATGCATACTGAACCTTTTACACTGTTAAAGACTTTTTCCCATGTTAAACATGGACAAAGTTTCCAAAAAAAAAAAAAAAAAAAGTTGGACGTTTGATGGAGTATTTCTGTGCCAAAAATACTCCTTCCAGTTTCTCATAAGTTTCGGAAAGTTTTTTTCAAGTATGGGCCTATACTCAACAAGGGCGGAATGTCCTTGTACAGGCCGTACGGGCTCTTCTCCTGGAAGGGTGCGCACGCGACTAGAGCGAGAGAGCAAACGCTTGCCCATTAACACGCTGTGCCTAGCCTGCTGCGCTGCAGTCACAGGACTTCACGAAATCAATAATGTCACCGTGTGTTTTTGGTTGTCAGGGCTAGACAACCCTGCACAGCTTCCCAAAGAACCCAGCGTTAATGGGACAGTGGATGGAGTTTGTTTTTCGGATTTGGAGCTCGTCTAATGCTGAAAGATGGAGCGGTCCCAACGATAAAGGTTCACGGTCATGAACCGCAGACGGTGAGTAAAACTGCTTCAAATGTCTTTGTGTTGTTAGCTATCGACTCGTTCATTCAAATGCGCTACTATTCCATTGTTTTTCTATGTAAACACGCACTAATCTGCCATGCGTGCAAAACCGTTCTGCATACAATAGTCCATAAACCAAATGATGTCCTCATAAACCATGAGTAAACACACACAAATGTTGTAAAACTTGCGCACGACAAGCCGCTAAGCAAGTATATAAGTTACAGTTACAGTACATTTCATTGAGACGTCCTGCTGTAATTGTCATTGCTGCTTCTCCTGTTCTATTTCAGCCTCTAGATCTGATTCTGGATCATATATGTATGGCTAAATCTGATTGATCTCAATGGTTTATTTAGAATAATGTCACAGCTTTCAGACGCTCTCAACGCACTAGCTGCACATGCTCGTGGCTCTTTAGCTCCGCCCACAGGATTCGCCCCCCAGCCGCTCGGTTTTATTCGGAAAGACTCTGTACTGCGTATCTTTCTTTTATAAATATAATAAAACTAAAGACTTTTCAGAGATATGAAGGATGCAATACTACTCTATAGGTACTCAAGACTGACATGAGATTGAGTGAAAATGAGTGTTTCACACCCTCAACCCCCTTTTAATGTTATGAAGCGACGAGAATACTTTTTTTTTTTATTCAACAATCTCTTCTATTTCGTGTCACTATTCTGTGATTCACGGGACAAACATTTTGTTGGTCCAGAAGCTTCCACAGAAGATATATGTACATGTTTTAATATTTAGACCACTTCTATTGTTGATTGCTATCAGAATGTGAAGAGAGTTTAATCCGGTAAAACAAATTGCCTACCCTACCTTTTGTATCCACTTATCGTCAAGTTATGTTTTCAACACACCTTATTTTACTCAGAAATGGAAAAAAACGCATTATAAAACCCATAGGAAAATCTTGAGGGATCCAGTGGCAAATTAGCCTTCCGGGTTTTGACATGCACCACCCTGCACCACTCTATAAATACATTATTAAAATCAAAAGTTATATCTGTTAATATTATTTAAGGGACCTGAGCTATTAATACATTAATACATAGAAATACTGTCACAAATGTATTGCTCGTTGTTAGTTAATATTAGTTAATGCATTAACTTACCCTAACTAATGGAACCTTATTGTAAAGTGTTACTCATCTTTTTTTAGTATTGAGAACCAGAGGGTTAAGCGTAATCAGTGAAAGGAAGACGGAAAAAAAACAGCCAATGACAGCAAAGCAGGGAGACGGACACATGTATGCATGCGACTAGTGGGAGGTCAGTAATTACTTTTTGCCCCTCTGGGGGACGGGAGCTTTGGTTATTGTACTTTGCTGGAATTAGTTATCAGTCTCTGCACTCATACCTTGACGAAGAAACAGCACGCAACATGGAAAGACAGACAGAAAGGAGGGAGATGCAAAGAAAGATGCATTGTTAGGCGAAGACACAAAAACAGCAAGAATGAGTCTAAAATACATAATGTAAATAATGACTGTTCATTTTTAGCTGTCTGCTCAGAGGAGCGCAGTATTTCTACAGCTGTGTGAGGCATCTGTCACAATAGTAATCAGCCTTTAACAGACATAAAAACAGGGGTGAAAATTCTCCTCAGGACACGCTATCACTTTAGTTCAGAGCAATCAGACTCTGGAGAGAAAACAAGATAATAGATCAGTTCTATACGAAGAGATGGGAAGCTCTGTTTTCTATGTAGGATAAAAGTGCAGTTTAGATTTGAGCAGTATCGATAATGACCCTAAAGGGAGGATGTCTTTTTTTTACACACACACACACACACACACACACACACACACACACACACACACACACACACACACACACACACACATGCACAGTAAGATTTTTTTCTTCTAGTATTCCTCTATTCAGCAAGAATGCATTAAACTTATCAAAAGAGACAGTAAATACATTTATAATGTTACAAAATATTTCTATTTCATATAAATGCTGTTCTTTTAAACTTTCGATTCATCAAAGAATCCTGAAAAGTTATGTTTCACGGGTTCCACATCTGTTTCGTTTTTTAAACATCAGCTTTGCCATCACAGGGATAAATTAAATGAAAAATATATATACATTTTTTTTTTTTTTTATTAGAATATTATTTCACAATATTACTGTTTTATGTTTTATTTTTTAATCAAATGCAGCCTTGGTGAGCATAAAAGACCCTAAACGTTTGAATGGTAGTGTAAATATTAGTGTATAAAATATAAATATTCAGGCCTGGTTTTACAGACAGGGCTTAGATTAAGCCAGGATTAGGCTTTAGTCCAATTGGAACATTTAAGTAGCTTTTATAAATGTGTCTGACAACATTACTGATGTGCATCTTGAGACAAAACAATGGCACTGACATATTTTAAGATATGTCAAGTTGTTTTAAAACAGCTCAGACATGCACTTTAGTCTGAGACTAGGCTTAAGCCTTGTCTGTGAAAGTGGGGGATAGAGTTATATATTGCAATACTATAATATATAGTATTAGGTGAAATGGTGCATGATGAGCAATGTACAAATGTATCCCGTTTCCTGGGTTATTTATCTGCTCTGTAGAAAAATGCTGAATTATAGTACATGAGATACAATTGTTAAATGTAAATGGAGCCATGTGTGAGATAAACAAAAGAAAAATAAATGGATAGATGTTTGGTACCTGACAGATGGGCAGTCTGCTCAGTTAGTGTAGAACCCCAAATCTTCCACATGGATCCAACAATGAGCTCTCATCTCTCATTACCCTACCATTAGGGGCGAGGTCGGGGGTCATGCTGCATCGGATTATTGCTGTGTACTTGCACAAAGCAGGCTATTCTGTTCTGAAGACAATGTTCATTAAGACTGGGACCTCTCTGATTTGTCTTTGTTGGATTTCTGTCCTGGAGAAAGGAGGTGGACAGGTCAGGCCATGGTACTGTGGGAGGATCTATGTGGACACACTACACTTTATCTGGTCAGCTGGTATCTTGTCCCAGTGACCCGTGACTTTTCTCACAAGCACATACACACATTGTCAGCATCTCTTAAGTGCCATCAATCTGTCAATTACTACTCAGGTAGAGCCATTCATCCATACAATTCAGGCCTGTGGATACAGTCTCAATGATCCACCTACACACACACACACTAAAGGGGCAAGGGGATGTTCCACATGATTGGGTTTCCTAATGTTGGGCCATTCCATTGTGCATTGAAACACAACTGAAGTGCCATATTGTTCTGAACAAGGAAAAGGGAAAAAATCCCCGGGAATTACAAAGTTTCTCCCTGTGAGCCACCATGAGCGCTGTTCGTCCATCCAGTGCCAATGAGTCCTTAATCCACAAGGCCTGAATGAGCTAGTGTGCTGATGGCTTTATTTTGTACCGTCTTCAAGGCTCAGCATCTTCGGTTTGTTTGTGTGTTAGAGAAAATGGTGAGAGAAGCAGAATCAGTCTGGATAAGGCACTGGGTTTTTGGCCCCGTCACAGACCCAAATTTACAGCTTCCTTTAGGAGCATCCCAAAAGTGCAGAGCTTTCAGCTGTCAGCACTTGATTTTACTGCTTGCACCTGATGTGTGTTTGATGATCCTTACTGTGTGTGAAAGAGAGTATCATATGCAGTTTTGGGGAATGTAAAAATAAAATTTTTACATTACATTATTGGGTTAGTCCTAATTTGACTATTTCACTTTTCTTTTTATAAAATGTTACATTATCTTGTGATTTATTGGCTAATGCTCTCTCTTCCAAAGCAGTAGCACTATGCTTGGCTTGAGGGTGGATTCTACAATTTGAAGCGGTATATTGTGCTGTCACAACTACATAGTTTGTATGTAACAGCTACCCTGTAAAGACATTGCGCTGCTTACAGTATAGACAGTGTTGTTGATGGGAGCGATCTAGTCACGTTGCACAACTGTCACGTGTTCATTCAGCCTACATGAACATTTTAGAGAAGGGAGGAAGTTGCATTTATGAGTAAATAAATTAAAGAGGTAGCACTTTATTTTATTTTACTGTTCTCCATAATATGTACTTATTATAGTAATTGCAATAACTGGGTAATAACTAGGTGCTAACCCTAAACCTAGCCTTAGCCCATGTAGTTACCTTATACTACCCAGTACTTTCTTAGGTAAGTACACGTGCACATACTGTAAAAGGAAGTGCAACCATGAAAGAATGAAAATTCTTTAGGAACAAATCGAAATTATTGATTGAAAATGTTTATATTTGCACTATCACTCCTTGGAACATTCATCAGAGCTCATGAGAAAAATATCAATATTCAATTTGTGAACAAATATGGAAGATAATTTTCACTACATGAGGAAAAGAAAAATGCTTTGGTAAATCATAATTATGACATTGAAAAATTGAAATGATGAGTAAAACGTCTAAATGATGAGTCTAAATAATGAGTCTAAATAATTTTTAGATTAAAAGTCATAATTATTACATAAAAATCTAATTAATAACTCTTAATAATTTAATAATAATTATTATTAATAATTTTTATCTCAGAATTTTTCATTTTTAGACAAGGCAAGGCAAGATTATTTATATAGCACATTTCATACACAGTGGCAATTCAAAGTGCTTTACACAGAAAAGGAATTAAAATATTCATAAGAAGAAAAAAATGTTACGTTATTCTCATGATGTCTGAAAATAAAACATCAAAGAAAATTGACAGCTCATTCAGTCAAACTGAGGGATACACTTTATTTGTAGGGCAACCTTATGATTTTAAATAATTTATTTCAGTCTTTTTGAATTGAGGTTCCCCAAAACGGAAGTGCCACCCATAATTCAAAACGCAGTAGGCTCGTCAGGAATAAGGTGGATAATTCCAAAAATTAACATCAAAAATATTTGACTGATTGATTGCATGTGAGCTTACAACATCTTGTGTGTGAACCTATGTCTATATACATAGATATATGTTTGTGCTAATGGATGTGCAAACATCCCTCTCGTCACAATGGCGTTGTGATGTTGTCAGCGCAGGTAGCTGAAGTGGAAATAATGCCGCATGTCAGTGGGAGCAGACAGGCCACTGCGAATCCACACTGAAAGGCTCCACTTTTCAGCCTCATCTGTAGCCAATCTCCCCGCCGGACGGACCTCGCCATGAGCTCATTGAGTTGTCAAAATCTCAAATAAACCCAGCTGCGAAGAAAAGAACAACTGCTGAAATGTCTGTCTTTCTTTCACCCAGGGTCAGTATTCCAAAATCTTCTCCAAAAAAAAAGCTCAGAATCAGGGTTGCAGTGGGAACCCCTAAAGCCAGGTCCCGGTCAGACCAGCAGGCATTTAAATGGAAATGGGCAGTGCATGCAGCTCTTTAAAGGCATCTCCCTTCTCTCCTTTAGCTCGTCAGCACACATTTGGGCACGGCTGGCCGCGTAGCAAAGACACCCCACCGGCACACCGCGATGTTCGGGCTTAGAAGATTAGGAGATCCTTTTACAGAATCTAATCTGGTGATATAAAGGGGGACAATGCGAGCGAAAAGGAGAGGGGAGAAGGACTGATTCATTTTAAACTGTGCCTGGGCAGCTCAAGTGATTTTATTCCATTTGCCCACCCCAAAATATGCTCATAATGCAATCTGGACTGCTCTTCCCCGGCTGATTGTGTGTCGTTCTTGCATGTCATGATCCATCAGGATCAACACGCAGTCACAGAATCCAGCACAGAGGCGGAGCGCGCTCGGATCGCATGCTGAGACGGGAGAGAGTGACATGAGAGAGCGGATGATGGTGCCAGGATGTCATAATAAAATGGGCAGAATGAAAGGCCGCTGTGTCTAACGTGGTTAAAGAGATCAGCTCTTCAAAGCAGCCGCCCCCTTCGTATCTCTCTGATGCACCCCGCACCCAAAGGGCTGCCTTTCAGCCTCACAGTGGTCTGGTCCAGACTCATATGGTGCAGCTGTTTCGGAACGTCTCCGAGTGTATTTATATGTCTGTTTGTTTGCACACAGCCTGAGGCTGGGATGGTATGCAAAAGCTGCACTGCATTATGGGAAGAACATGAGGTTGGGCATCACAGCAAGGAGTGCGGAGAGCGATTTGTTTGTCATCTCCATGAGTTCAGGGATATTGATCCCACTTTATGTAAATCATTGGAAAATGAAGACATTTGAATATTTGTGACAGACACGAGTGAGGTGTTTTGGGTAATTCATGCAACCTTTACAAAGGCATAAATCTGGGATTCCTCCTTTTGCAGCAAGAAAGGATAACAAATAGTCTCATTGAACATTCTGCAGTCATCTGAGAATCTCAAACCATATGGCTGGAATGAGCAACCCGTCCAAAAATCTGCTCCTGATTTCACTACTGTTTTATCAGCATCAGTTTTTTTTTTTGTTTTGTTTTTTTTCTACGGCTGCAATACTTCCATTTAGATCATGAAACGTGAAAGTTACTCTTTCTTTCCTTCCGATCTGTCTCTGAAACATTCATTCATTCATTCATTCATTGGTTCATTCATTGGAGAGCTGCAATCAGGCAGAAAATCAAGCTTAAAGAGAGGGAGTGCCAGTACAGACACAGGGTTTCTTTCCCAAACCTAATCCACTTTTTGTTGCAGGCTACTAAATTGCATTCCTGTAGGCGAGGAGAATGGAGTGAGACTTTGGACTGAGTAATACAGGGGCTGAAAATACAGAGATATGGGAGTCGTTAGCTACACTGGTGGCAGGAGATGTCTCCTGACAGCAGCTGTTAGGACATGCCAGCTCTGTAATGCTGTTTGAAATAGTTTGAGCCATTTGATTTTCTCCTTGGCTAGGAAATGAATCACCTCGAGACATTCTCAGCTTCATAATACAGTATACGTTACCAATAACAACAAGTTGGATATCGAAAGGATAAAAAACTGTCACATAGACTTACTGGATGTAGACATTCTCATGTATGCAAAATACAAATCATACTGGCTTTAGAAACATGGAATGGGATTATTTTAGACAGACAGACAGACAGACAGACAGACAGACAGACAGACAGACAGATGATAGATAGATAGATAGATAGATAGACAGACAGACAGACAGACAGATGATAGATAGATAGATAGATAGATAGATAGATAGATAGATAGATAGATAGATAGATAGATAGATAGATAGATAGATAGATAGATAGATAGATAGATAGATAGATAGATAGGCAGACAGACAGACAGATGATAGATAGATAGAGACAGACAGACAGACGATAGATAGATAGATAGATAGATAGATAGATAGATAGATAGATAGATAGATAGATAGATAGATAGATAGATAGATAGATAGATAGATAGATAGATAGATAGATAGAACAGACAGACAAACACAATAGATATATAGACAGACAGACAGACGATAGATAGATAGACAGACAGACAGATGATAGATCGATCGATAGACAGACGGACAGATGATAGACCGACTAACCGACCGACGATAGATAGACAGACAGACAGACAGACAGACAGACAGACAGACGATAGATAGATAGATAGATAGATAGATAGATAGATAGATAGATAGATAGATAGATAGATAGATAGATAGATAGATAGATAGATAGATAGATAGATAGATAGATAGATAGATAGATAGGCAGACAGACAGACAGATGATAGATAGATAGAGACAGACAAACAGACGATAGATAGATAGATAGATAGATAGATAGATAGATAGATAGATAGATAGATAGATAGATAGATAGATAGATAGATAGATAGATAGATAGATAGATAGATAGATAGATAGACAGACAAACACAATAGATATATAGACAGACAGACAGACAGACGATAGATAGATAGACAGACAGACAGATGATAGATCGATCGATAGACAGACGGACAGATGATAGACTGACTAACCGACCGACGATAGATAGATAGATATATAGACAGACAGACAGACAGACGATAGATAGATAGACAGACAGACAGATGATAGATCGATCGATAGACAGACGGACAGATGATAGACCGACTAACCGACCGACGATAGATAGATAGATAGACAGACAGACAGACGATAGATAGATAGATAGATAGATAGATAGATAGATAGATAGATAGATAGATAGATAGATAGATAGATAGATAGATAGATAGATAGATAGATAGATAGATAGATAGACAGACAGATGATAGATAGACAGACAGATGATAGATAGACAGACAGATGATAGATCGATCGGTAGACAGACGGACAGACAGATGATAGATCGATCGATAGACAGACGGACAGATGATAGACCGACTAACCGACCGACGATAGATAGATAGATAGACAGACAGACAGACAGACAGACAGACAGACAGACAGATAGATAGATAGATAGATAGATAGATAGATAGATAGATAGATAGATAGATAGATAGATAGATAGATAGATAGATAGATAGATAGATAGATAGATAGATAGATAGATAGACAGACAGATGATAGATCGATCGATAGACAGACGGACAGATGATAGACCGACTAACCGACCGACGATAGATAGATAGATAGACAGACAGACAGACAGACAGACAGACAGACAGATAGATAGATAGATAGATAGATAGATAGATAGATAGATAGATAGATAGATAGATAGATAGATAGATAGATAGATAGATAGATAGATAGATAGATAGATAGACAGACAGATGATAGATAGACAGACAGATGATAGATAGACAGACAGATGATAGATCGATCGGTAGACAGACGGACAGATGATAGACCGACCGACCATAGATAGATAGATAGATAGATAGATAGACAGACAGACAGACAGATGATAGATCGATCGATCAATAGACAGACGGACAGATGATAGATAGATAGATAGACAGACAGACAGACAGACAGACAGATAGATTTTGTCAGATAGACATTGTCTGCTCTGTTTTAAGACGATTTTTAATTCTGTATTCACTCTGTGTGGGAGATACATTAGGGACAGGGTCGGCTCTAATCGTTATTGCCACGACTCTCTTTTCCATTAGTCAATGCTTACGTCCACACACGCGCACCACATACACAGACACTGGGCCGCGCAAGACTGATTGAAGCTGGGCGCAGTACGTTAATGAATGTATGCATAGCGAATACAAATAAGGTTCCTGCTAAAGTTGATCTAAACAACAAACAAACTGCATATACAGCAGCACAAATGAGGAAAATCTCAGCAGTGGTGAAATTATTCAGATATTCACAAGGAAGCAACACCACGGTTGGAGTCTTGGCCTAGTGGTTAGCCTAGAAGGCTATTTTATTTTAAAGGTTGATTTTAGACCTCAGGAGAATGAATGCTATGTTTTATTTACTGATCAACGTTGTTTTAGCCGTTTCCCTCAAAAATAGAGTATGAGTAAAATAGAGTATTTCTCCCTTCAGGAGAAAAAATTGAGACAAACACAATTGTTGACATACACTCACCTAAAGGATTATTAGGAACACCATACTAATACTGTGTTTGACCCCCTTTCGCCTTCAGAACTGCCTTAATTCTACGTGGCATTGATTCAACAAGGTGCTGAAAGCATTCTTTAGAAATGTTGGCCCATATTGATAGGATAGCATCTTGCAGTTGATGGAGATTTGTGGGATGCACATCCAGGGCACGAAGCTCCTGTTCCACCACATCCCAAAGATGCTCTATTGGGTTGAGATCTGGTGACTGTGGGGGCCATTTTAATACAGTGAACTCATTGTCATGTTCAAGAAACCAATTTGAAATGATTCGAGCTTTGTGACATGGTGCATTATCCTGCTGGAAGTAGCCATCAGAGAATGGGTACATGGTGGTCATAAAGGGATGGACATGGTCAGAAACAATGCTCAGGTAGGCCGTGGCATTTAAACAATGCCCAATTGGCACTAAGGGGCCTAAAGTGTGCCAAGAAAACATCCCCCACACCATTACACCACCACCACCAGCCTGCGCAGTGGTAATAAGGCATGATGGATCCATGTTCTCATTCTGTTTACGCCAAATTCTGACTCTACCATCCGAATGTCTCAACAGAAATCAAGACTCATCAGACCAGGCGACATTTTTCCAGTCTTCAACTGTCCAATTTTGGTGAGCTCGTGCAAATTGCTTTTTCCTATTTGTAGTGGAGATGAGTGGTACCCGGTGGGGTCTTCTGCTGTTGTAGCCCATCCGCCTCAAGGTTGTGCGTGTTGTGGCTTCACAAATGCTTTGCTGCATACCTCAGTTGTAACGAGTGGTTATTTCAGTCAAAGTTGCTCTTCTATTAGCTTGAATCAGTCGGCCCATTCTCCTCTGACCTCTAGCATCAACAAGGCATTTTCGCCCACAGGACTGCCGCATACTGGATGTTTTTCCCTTTTCACACCATTCTTTGTAAACCCTAGAAATGGTTGTGTGTGAAAATCCCAGTAACTGAGCAGATTGTGAAATACTCAGACCGGCCCGCCTGGCACCAACAACCATGCCACGCTCAAAATTGCTTAAATCACCTTTCTTTTCCATTCTGACATTCAGTTTGGAGTTCAGGAGATTGTCTTGACCAGGACCACACCCCTAAATGCATTGAAGCAACTGCCATGTGATTGGTTGATTAGATAATTGCATTAATGAGAAATTGAACAGGTATTCCTAATAATCCTTTAGGTGAGTGTATAACAGAAGTACAGAGCTGTTCAAATCAGCATGTTCAAAACTTCCCCAACATAATCAGTGGAACGATCTGTAACAATGCAATACTATCACATAAAAAACATGTTTTACTCGCATAAGATCCTGTCGGATCCAATATAGAAGGCACAGCATTGTGTTTTAATCTTAATATGTCTGGAAATCCAGTCTCAACCTGTGTCTTGTTTACAGACGATTCCGCTGTGAAATTACAATGTGCAAAACATGCAATGTCTTCCCCACATGAGCTGGATCTTCATTAAAAATTCAACCACTCATTCCTAATATTAGAATCCGGAGGAAGCTTATGCAGGGACTATATTCTTCCACAACCAGGCACACTGCAATATCTTACTCTCTTAGCGTAGCGTGATCCGTTTAGCACCACGAGTCGGTGGGCGGGGCTACAGAATCAGGCATTGTTCATCTTATCTTGAGGCGGCGCTTCACCACACGCTGACGTCACGGGTTGGCATATTCTGAGATCGAGAGTTTGCTGGGCCTGGTGTCAATAAAAGCTTTTCTTTGACTAACAAGGAAGTTTTCAGCTCCGAAACTTACAGGATATTCTTATATCACGATGAACGTTTATATATCAAAGGCTCAAGGGAAAGTTGATTTCTCAATTCATCACCCCTTTAAGACACGAAACGATCGGTTTGTGCAAGAAACCGAACAGTATTTTATATAATTTTTTTTTATCTCAAATACACCACTATGTCCAACATCACTTCCGGTGAGTGAGGTCAATGTACACGATATGGCGTAGAGATATGCGCAAGAGATCACAAAAAAAAAAATATATATAAATACTGTTCGGTTTTTCGCACAAACCTTTCATTTTGTGTCTTAAGACATCAATGTGTCGTCACGAGCCGCAGGGTTTAATATGGATTTCTCTGTGCATGTTTTTTTTTTATTTTTTTTTTACTCTCATAGATGCATGTTACCATTCACATGCATTATACGACTGCAACGGTTGGAGTTAGAAATCTTCATTCGTGTTCTACTGAAGAAACCAAATCACTGGATGCCCTGGAGGTAAGCAGATAAACATAAAATAAAAATTCTTAATCTTTGAATGTTGCACATTCCATGTTGGTCAAATAAAGGTTATAATAATAATAATAGTTGAGAGATTTTGAAAATCAAGAGAATACTTGCGTGATTATAGTGTTTTTTTCTCAGGAGACAAACAGAAAATCTCAATTTCTTAGAAAAACAAATATTGTAAAAATACGGTCTGCCTAATTCCACTTAAAAAAAACTTAAGTTCAGTTGCTACCTTCAATTTTTAAGCCATTGCAATTCATCTAAAAAAATTATTTTATTTTAATTTAATATTATTTTAAATTATTTTGTTGAGTTAATGTAATGGAAAAACATACTATACGTTGCCATGACTTATTGATCATATTATTATTATCATTATTATGTTATATTGAATGAGTATTAAATTTGTTATTTTTCTTTCTTCTGGAGTGTGCAAATGCTGACACCTTTAACCATAGCGCTCATGCAGGCAATGTGGGTTTGAATCCAGGTCATGTTATGTCCCTGACCTCTCTATACTGCAGCAAAAAAGTGAAACCACATCAAAGTCTTCATGGACAGTTGAGTTTTGAAGTGATAATCTGATGGACAGTGAGTCGCTGGTACAGATGACCTGCTGCATGGGGCCAATGAGATGCTGTTTCAGGCCAAGAAAAACAGCCAATCTTGACACAGAAAGACTATCCATGCCGACCTGCGAGCCGAACTCATCAACTCTCAGCTACCAGCCTGGGATGAATGAAATCAGACCCCTGCAGCCCTCAGCAGGAGTTTTATCAGTGGCTGGCCGAAAGTCCACACACACGCACGTTCCTAGAGTAGATCAGCCTGCGCAAAGCTGCTAGATATCTTCCACCATTTAGCTACGTCCCCTTTTTCATTGCCATTGTCTTTGACACCACTCTGTTGTAAAAGAGCCATTAATTTTAGCCTCACCTTTGTTCTTTTTTTCTCCCATCTCTTTCACTTTCTCTAGGTCTCCTATCATTCCAGTGCCCTTCTCTTTTTACATCCCTCCGTCTGTTCTTTTTCACACCCCTTCTATTTTTTTTTCCCCCAGCACGTTGGTCTGGTATGCATCGCGGTATGTTATTTTGAGTTCCCATCGACGGCAAAGTGTGTGTCAGAATGTATGATTTTACCTCTGATAGCACATGGGGAATAATTGTGGCAGGCAGAGGCAGAGAAAGAGAACAAGATCTGTAATCTGTTTTCCTTGGATCAGAACTTTATGAATACTCACAGGGCTTAGTGAGCTGGGCAAGATGCATAGTGCAGATACTTCCTGCTGTCCCAAGACCGGACCGCCCGCAGGCTAACAAACCCTCTCTGATTCACACACACACATAATACACTGCAGTCCCCACACACACACACACACACACACACACACACACACACCACCAGCTCCTCCTAAATTCCCTCGATGTTCTCCTGTACAGATCAGCTCAGAGTGTTTTTTTTAGCATAAGAGTTCTACCTGCTGACTAGCTTGTGAAAATACACAAAACAAGATTAAATATACAAGATTAAAAAAAAAAAAAAAAAAAAATATATATATATATATATATATATATATATATATATATATATATATATATATATATATATATATATATATATATATATTATTCCAAATGGGGAGGAAAGTATTAAAAAAATTTCTTTTAAAAAGTGCAAAACTGCAATAAAACCAAACAGTCACATTCAGGTCTGACTCAGTTCTGTTATGGAACACTCACACCCACAAAATTCTATTCCAATAAATTCTCTATAGGCAAAATCATATTCCATATCTCATTTTTACTCAAAATGATATCACATTATGGAAGTAAAATGGGTTGCAAACACTGTTTCGCGTTGACCTTAAGCATGCCCAGTCCAGCTCTACTGGACTCTGAATCACCATGTAACAAGCTGTTGTGGTGTGATGAGAATCCAAATTAAATTCCATATTCAAGCAGTGAAATTATCAAACCTCTTGTCTTTATTATGATGATTGACCTTTATGGCCGTGTGTCCACTTTAAGAGATTTGAGGTTATGAAATCTGAATTGCATCGATCAAAGCAACATCACTCATCATAAAATCATTTTTTCACTCAGTCTCCCTTCACACTCCCACTCTCCAACAGCTGATAACACAGGCGATGATTAGCCCCGGTGAGTGGCGGCAGAAGGTCACATGTCTGAGTGCGGCTTTCGGATTCTCCCGCACTCTCGCAGATGGCGGTGATTACGGCGAGCAGGACCGTGTGGACAGTGTAGTAGATGGATCAGGGACAGAACAGAAGATAAATAAACTGGGTTGTTTGTGTGCTGATCCTGTCAGCAAACCCACAACAACCGATCTATCAGCAAAGACAGCGAGAGAACTGAAGATAAATGAAAAAAGAGAGAGAGAGAGAGAGCATGAGAGAGACTGGTGAGTGGAGGAGGAACAACAGAAGCAGTAAAAACCATTGGAAAGAATGAGATCTCAATTCTACAGAGCCCCTAGAGGGACATGGTGAAGAAACCACCATGTCCCCTTAGGAGCTCCATACAATTGTCTCTGCTAGACAGCAATAAGATTAAAGTCGGCATGAAACAGAAGTTGCGACAGTCTTTTCTTCCCTATTGTATGTATGTCCAAGTGAAATGGCTTCTTGAACAAGAAAAATGTAGAGCAGAACTTGATTTTGTACTCTTGTGCATACTTAGCGGAACTCTCTACCTTTTGATAGCAGTTATTTATGATAGCACATATAACAATCCAAGTTGCATAAAAGAGTGATGGTGAGTTGGGGTCTTTAGTCATTGTAGCATGATAAGCTATAGCTTTCCTATTATAGGTTGTCTGGCTATCACCAGACCAAGCTCAATTTAAGATCGAACATTGGTCTGGGGAGTCTGCTCTGTATTTTCAACTGCACAAGAGGCGTGATCAACAAGCACAATTCAAATGACTCTACGCAATTGGATAGTCCATCAACCAATCAGACCACAAGAGGTGTGCTCAGCGGGCAACAGCCATAGGCAACGACCCATCGCTTCTCTATCCACCATCGTGTTAAACCCGCCAATAGCTCGCCAGGTGGATAAGCCAGTCTGTGATTGGCTCCCGCAAAAGTGTAACAGAAGCAGTAGAAATGAATGTACAGGTTTCCAGACTGAGCTGCAGGGCGAAATCAAATCGCCGGCAGATCAGGCTGGGTTTACCCAGTCTATATTATAGGGTGAGTGCCAATGAATGCTATTCTCGTTTAGTCAATAAAAATAACATTGAAAAAGGAGTAATTCTTCAGAACCTAATTAGCATTTTATCGCATAATTACTTGCAGTAATTGCTTGCGGTAATTACGCTTGTAAGATTCTAAAGTAGGCTATATAGCAGGTGTTCCCAAACTTCTGAATCTTATGGGCTGTGTCCGATGCTGCTTTCGGAGGATGCATTCACAGGTAGGAAGGCATCAAGGCATGTCCGAATCCAATGTTAGCTTCACTTCCGTCTCCTGAGATACCTTCATCTGAACGTTTTTTTTCTATGGCAGCATAGATGTATCCTTTGCTGCCTTTGATATCCCACAATCCTGTGCTTTAAATTCTGTGACAGATCAGCTAAAAATAAAGATGCCATCTGAAAGTTGCAGTTGGTAGTGGTCAGTTTGTGTGTAAATGTACGGTTTTGACCAATGTTTTCCACTTCTGATGTAATATCTAGCGAGAAATTACCATTGTAGTAATTAAATATTTGCTTAGTTATCATAAATTTTCCTGAGGTACCTTCATGCGCAAACAAAGTCATTGCCTGATAAGGCAGTGAAAGAACAAGTCAGCTGCCTACGTTTTTGGACGCAGCCATGGCCATAAAAGACCTAAAACAAATCAGAAAAGCCAATGTTAAGCTAGTGCAATGTTGACGTAAAACTGACGTTAAAGTTCAGAAGCTTAAAAAAACTTTGACACCTTTGCTTTGATATCTGAATGAACAAATAGACTATCCTTGTTTCATGGAGCCTGACACAACAATTTCCACTTCACTGAGTCAGATTGATTGAGAAACCGTAAGCATTTCTGCTTCACTAAAAATGGCCCATAAGAGTCTTTCACTTTGAACTTCAATGGTTTCATTGTATATTTGAGATTCACTAAATAGAACAGTCTCACAAAGGTTAGAATCAGACTTTTCTGGTTACCCTATATGTTTGTGGTTCACTTAAAGGGTTAGTTCACCCAAACATTCGGCCATTAATTACTTACCCTCATGTCGTTTGACACCCGTAAGACCTTTGTTCATCTTCGGAACACAAGTAAAGATATTTTTGTTGAAATCTGATGGCTCAGAAAGGCCTCCATTGGCAGCAATGACATTTCCTCTTTCAAGACCCATAAAAGATACTAAAGACGTTGTTAAAAAGTCCATCTCACTATAGTGGTTCTACAATCATTTTATGAAGCGACGAGAATAGTTTTCGTACACAAAAAAAAAATCTAAATAACGACTTTATTCAACGAGTTCTTGTCATCCGTCTGGGCCTCTGACGTGAACTCACAAAGCACCACAACGCATGCACGAGAATATGATGTAGAGCGTTCTGGCACATACGTTCTGGAACTTTGTTTACAAGCCGTATCTAAGCTGTTGAATTCAAAAAATGTGAAGACATATAACTACATTGCTGTATCGTCACTTTATCACTTTATTTTACTTATTACATTTTTTCAGAACTCCGTCTCTATGTCATATTCTCACGCATGCATCATATAATCTAGCCTTGAGGTCATAAACACATGAACTAACTGTTCAAAAGTCATAATTATGACATAGAAATTAATAATTCTAAATAACTTTAAAAATCATAATAACTTAGTATGTCGTAATTATGACTTAGTATGTCAATTTCAACTCTCATTATTTTGACTTTTTAACGTGAGATGTAAACTCACAATTGTGAGATAAAAAAGTCGCAGTTATCTTTTAAAATGTTTTATTCTGTGGCAAAAACAAGCTTCCATAGTCAACTGAACATAATGTCATAAACAAGTGTTTTTCTTTTAGCAGTTAAATTAACTGCTTCCAAAATATATAGGTTACACGTGACCTGAGCATGCAGTAGAAACATGTGAGCAGGCTAAAATGTTTCCCAAATCTGTCCTGCAGTACTGCAGTCAGTGGATCAAACTTTGTTCTGTAGTTGGAGGGGAAGAACACGGGAGAACTGGGGGAGCAAAGAAAAACCTCGGGCCGTGAAGAAGACTCAAAGAGCATAGAGATTAAATGCTGAGGATATTTATATCTCATATTGGAGTTAGTCCTAGCCTGGGGGACTGAGAGCAGGAGCAGAGCAGGAAAGATGAATGCGGGGAAGGGGAACGAACATACATTGCAAGATAGTAAATTTTAGTGCGAGATAACATTATTAGAAAATGGTCAGGGAAAATAATGAAGAAAGAAAAGCACGAACACAAAGAAGCTGCCTTCAGACATAGTTGGCTAAGGTTAATTCTGTCCTCATTTTGTATTCATAATCTGTTCCTGCTCTAAAATGGAGAGCAGCGCTCCTCAGCAACTTTCGTTTGATGATGGAAAGTAATAGAACTCTACAGACTCAATTGGTCCATTCATCATTCAACAACACAACGCGTGCAGATTTCCCCCACCCGACCAAAGTCTGCTCCAGCTCAGTCAATGGGAGGTAGATTGGTATTCACTCACGGATGTTATCTTATCAGTAACCTTGAATGTGGAATCAATTTGTTTTGTGCGGGCAGGGTTGGTGAATATTTATGCCAGTTTTGGAGCGAGGCAATTGGCTCCATATTATCTCTGTTACCTGCACTGAACGGGAATGTCAATGATGTACTCCAAATAAAGCGTCCTCCTTGTAAACAATGGCCTTATCTCTGCATTTTCATGGTCGATTGTGCAGTCGGGGCCATGCCGTTTTGATACAGCTGACATGCCGACCGAACGTGATATAGGCAGTTATTGCTTCTGAAACAACTGATAAATGTTCTTATTGTGAAAAATTTTATCTGCAAGTAAAAAGCAGTGGGAATGTAATTAGCGGTCAAATGGATAATATAATTAGATTTTTAATTTGTTGATTGTTATTCCATAAGAAAATCACAAATATAATCTCCTTTTTTCACATCAAAATCGATTAAATAGAATTGAGACTTTTCCTGACAAATGAGATGTCTAATACATCAGTATACTCATCAGTGAGATTAAAGGTGCAATAGGTGATTCTCTACAGAAACATTTTTTGTTATGCTGGTTGAAAGTCTCCTCCTATCCTGATAGCAATCACTATGTTAAGTGGTCTAAATAATTTTTTTTATAAATATATATCATCTGTTGAAGGCGTAGGACCATAAAAAGCATGTTTTCCTATCAGTCAACATGTGTTTGTATACCACTGCGCAGCCTGTTCACGCAGACATCATACGTCATTAGCGCATTCACGTATGTTGTGCAGACAGAGCGAGAACGGCAGGCAAACAGTTGTTTACATTCGCTATTGTAGTACTGTTACTTACTGTACTGTAAAGTTTTCTCACCCTTGAATGACACATGATATAATCCAAAGGCGTTGTCTCTGGTCGTCTCGCTTCTGCTTTGTGCGCATTCATGTGTTTTAGAGGAGGTGTGGCTTTTGACGGGGATTGGCACGGAGAGTGGGATCGTATATGCTTTCAATGCTAGCAGGCTGAAGTTTGCATTTCCCAGATCACCTATTGCACCTTTAAACCATAGACTGTAAAAAAAAAAAAAAAAAGATGGATGATGCACAGTCACTCTCTTCCATTGTAGAAAAGTGAAGCCGCCAATGTTCAAATATGGGTCTGCGCAGTAGTGAGCATGAATTGGAGCCGTGGTATCAAGGCCCCGACCACACTCCCACAGAATCGGTTAGTACAGTTTACAGCAGAACAACTCATTATGTCAGTGTGAAATAAACAGTTATGGAAATTTATAAATTAAAAATTGAAGCTCCAAACATCCAATCATAAAAGTCCACAATTTGAATCAAAATCTTACAAACTGATCTTCAGACTTCTCTCTGGTATCAGTAGCTATGTTTCCATCTAAAGTTGTGAATGTAACATGTGCAAAATTGCAATAGCGCATAAAACATTTGCAAATAAAGTGTCAAAGAGAACATAATTGTCACTTCCTGATAATCTACTGCTAAAATCCCTAAGAAACATAGGAGAAAGCCACCATATATAATCATTTTTGTATATAATAAATTGTGCGTCTCAAACTTGTTGTCTTGCTTTCAGAGGCAGATGCTGCTGTTTGGGAACACAGTCATGTTCTAGGAGGGAAATATACCGAGCATCTTTGACAACAGACTTCTGAATTACCAAAACAGCATTTCAGATGCTTTGCAAATGAGATGTTTCCGCTGGTTAGTACAGTTATGCCATTACATCGCGAAAGTCACACGATTTTTTTTATGCGCATTGAGGAATTTATTCAGTAAATGCATTTCCATCGTAGTCTATGCGCATGTTTTCGTATCGGATAGAAAATGTAAACGAGCGCACATGTTTTTTATGCGCATTTTTAGAATTTATGTGCATCTTGGTGTTTCCATTCAGCATTTTTTGTTGCGAAATCCCAAAATGCACATTAAAAATAAGTGGATGGAAACATAGCTATTGATGGTCACATAACACACAAAAATAAAAAGTTGGATCTAAAGCGCACGGTGAAGATTTTATGAAAACAAAATCAAAAATCACTTCTCAGGATAACAGGATACACAGGAAACGCAAACAGAAGAAAAAAATCTGCCACTACTTTCATTACACCGTGACTAGTTGTTTCTTCTTGACAGCAAACACATCAATTGAATATTGGATAGAGAATTTTTCATTCCTTGTGACATTATAGACTCCATTGTAGATCAGCATCACTTGGTCTATGATGGTTTATGCTAGTTTGATGGTTTATACTAGTTAGTGCTCAGTTGATGCGGGTCTAGCTTGTAGATACAGTATCAAGGCTGTTCACCAGCACAACTTAGTTTGTGGAACTAAGTGACCCTCAAAATTGCTGGTTGACCGAGAAAATCTTATAGGGTTAAACTAGTTGGGCCAGAACCAAAACACATATGCTAGTCTTTCAGCAGAGGAGTTTCAGATCTCAACAATATTTCAAACTGCACCAAGATGTGAAAAAAGGTCACCCAAGACCAACTTATCTGTTTTTTATCTTACTGTATGTCAACAATATTCTCTTTTCTTTTTAGAAGGAATTTAAGGCAAAATTTTAATAGAAACCACTTGCCTCCTGAGCTTTGCAAGAGTGACCACTGAGCAATTAAATGTTCCACTAGGATGCGGTCATCTTTCAGTCTATGTGTGTGCGTGTACTGTTTTGGCTGGTGTTTTGTCACCTGCTCATAAATGTCTAGTAGCAGATTGAAGTCACTGTAGCAGAATACCGTGTGCATTTGTTTCAGTCCAACCTGGGTGAGATCATTACCTGAGGCGCTATACGCTACCTCCTTCACCTCTCTCTCCTGCAGGTTGTTGTAATGCAGCAGATGGCTTCCCTCCACCGCTGAACGTTTCAACAGAACGGCTCACAGCATCCCTCTCTGTCCCACTCTTCCTCGTGCTCTTTGCCTCTATCTCTCTCTCCCTCCATTTGCCCCCTGTCCCCGCAGTCAGAAATGGACACCAGCCAGACCACTGCAGACCAGCGCAGCGTCCCCTTTCCTACGCTTTGGAAGACAGATTTCAACAAAAACATAGGATGGAAATACCATTTGATTGCAGCGTGTGTGTTTTGATCGAGCTGTGTTTCGCATGCTAGAGATAATGAGGACAGTCTGTGGATTACTTCTTCCATGTTGTGCGTAATTCATATATATATTTGTCCTTTGGTGAAGTGTTCGGCTATAAATCCCGTTTCATAAGCTCCAGAAGTTGACAAAGACAAAGAGTTTTGTAGAAATACTAAAGCTCGTCTCAGTATTGGTCTTGGACCATGGTGAACCTCGGAAAAGAAATGTGTTTGCGCTCGGCACAGGGGACTTTTGGCATGGCGGTCTGTATGAATTGTCCTGTGGTGCACATGCAAACCAAGGCACTAAGCTCAAGGCTTTGTCCAAACATTTCCCTCACTTTCTCTGGCTCTTAATATTTATCCCTCGCTCCATCATTATCTCTATCTCTCGTTTCTGATGAATCACACAAGTGTTCTCTATATCACACTTTGTGGTTGAAAAGGTTCCAGAGCTTTGTTGCATTATAGAGATGGATCTGTTGAACTTTTCCTAAGTTGAGGATTTCAAGATTGCTGGCACGGCCTAAACCCCTGCTCGCGTCTGATTTATGCTGCTGGGTTTTTCTTACACAATCTCATAAATACTTATCACTGGACAGAGAAGAAATTAAGCGGACTGCTTTTTGGCCGCAGTGGTGTCTGCAACGTTTTAGTCTGATAGAAAACCAAACTCTGTTTGGCGCGTGGATGAGGATGCTGTGTTGCCGATGCTGTGGGAAATGGCTGGGTATCAGAACCTCATGATGGACTAACAGTATTTTTACAGAGATTAAAAAAACTTCCCCCTGCAGTCAATACTTTTTGATCAATTAATATATTAAAAAAAATAAAATCTCTTCATGCCTTAAAATAGCTTTAATGTAACTCTAAACCCTTGCTTTATTTAGTATATGCAGTTTCATGCAAATTAGACCCAGCCTCCACTCAATCACACCAGCTCAGACTACCTGAGCTCTGTCAACTGTAGTCAGTGTTGCCAAATCCGCTGTTTTCCTGCGGAATTGGGCTACTTTAACACTGTTGCCACGGGCTGTTTTTCATATCCACGGGTTGAAGCGTCCCCAATAATGTGATATTTAGCCCTGGGAATGTGAATTTTAGCAGGGAAACCCCACCAAAAAACGCGAACGGGCTAGTTTTGAGTAGCAATTGGGTGGGTTTTGTTGTGAAAACCTGGCAACCCTGACTGTGGTAAACGCTACACACTCGCAAGTGGAAATATTGGCTGAATTCAGCCATATACTGTGAGTTTTAATCAAAAACTTATTCTGAAGAAGTAGAGGAAGAGCGAATTATACAGGGTCGTCAACAAGTCGATGCATCAGAATGGTAGGCCTAACGCGTTTTATATATTACTCTCTAAAACAATGGATGCATAATGGTAATTGATATGATTAGCCTTGGCTTGACTACATTATCAATCAGCTAATAATGTGTCGCTAATGGTACATAAACCATGTTCCTGTTCCCCATCTTAGAGTCAGAGTGCTGCTTTCTAAAAATCAGCATGATAGGAATGCTGACAGGACTAGTTACATGAGGCGGTTTCAAAACAGGATTTTGATACCGTCATTGGTTCACTGCAGTTTTGAGAAAATACTCAGCAATGGTGTTGACTGATAGATTTGCACATGGTTTGTCTTAAAGCATATTAAAAACACCACACAGACATATAAACAACATTAAAAACTTGATTTTCACCACAGGGGCGCTTTAAATGTGATACTTACATGTAGTGTACTAACTCAACACCTGCTCATAGAGAGCTAGTGATCTACCTACCTAGACAGCATTTTAAGGAGTTGTAGGTATGCAGCCATTACGATTGATTGATTTAAAATGAACTATTTACCCAATATTTATGTGTGCTAAGTTGTACTATGCTTAGAATGTTGTGTTGTTAGCTTAACAACATGCTAACGGCAAACACTAGCATATGGACCCTTTTCACAGAGTGTGGATACATTTCTGCAAAAAATTATGTAAATCTGGTCAAGTGTTTGTATATATTCTTTTTATTAATATACATTTGCAACACTACCCTGGTAAATTACAAAAAACTAAGTCAACACTTCTGCAATTGGGTTTCTAATACAGCTGCTGAGGGACTGATTGTAAATTTCTCTCCTCTGGCTTCCGTAATTCGCCTCTCTATATTATTTTCTTTTGGAAAGCTGTGGAAATGCAAGTGATTGTTTTTCTTTTGCTGTTGGAGCAATTGGGACCGCAAAAGTAATATGTTCTGTGGTCTCCCATGTACAGAATTGTACCCTGCTGAAGTTTACTTTTAAGTTACAAAACCTGGAAATGTGAAAAAGGTCGATTAGAATCAACTATGAGTCTCTCATGTTCTGTTTGTGTTATGTGAAGAGTTGCTGTTTATGTAGAGTGTCCCAAATTAGTCACTTTTGAGGCTTCATTTCAGTTAGCATGCTGCCTAGGAGACAGGAAGCTTACTAGGATTTGAAAAAGAGCTTGTATGTGTTGATCCTAGAGAAAGCCTGGTAAATAAATCAAAAATCCTTGAGAGAGTGTCAAATGAAGAGTAAAAGTACAGAAAAAATGAGCAATGAAAACACCCACTACATGCAACGTTATGACAGTGGTGAGACAGTGGGAAAGGAAAATAAATTGAAGATTTTAATTGCATTGAACCCCCTCTGCTCTCTCTCTATCTCTCTTTCTCTCCATTAGTTGTGTGGTTCCGGTAAAAGCCTGTGGGTGAGTATGACACTGTTAAGCAAACCTCATTACCTTTGTCATCTCTTTCTCATTAATCATGCAGGGCTGTATGAAGCTCACCACAGCATGTGCACACAGCCAAAGTCAATCACTCACACTTATACACCTCACATATTAATAGGCATGAAATGTCGATAATGTATTAAACTTAATCCAGCATCAAGTGATAAGTTAAAATCGGCTTCATACATCGAGAGAGGATGCGCAACGGTCACATTTGAAAAGTCTGCAATGCAAAATTGTTTGCTTGCTTAGTTTGCCTCGTTTTCCAGTACAAATATCAAATAATACTTAAAACAAAATACATTTAAGTACTTGAGACACAAAGTTGTGTAAAATATTTAGACTTAATTTGAGAAGATACATCTTATGTTTAAATTAGGGCTGTCAAACGATTGGTCGCATCCAAAATAAAAGTTTGTTTACATTTATATATGTGTGTACTGTGTATTATGTATTATGTATATTTGTATACACACAGACATGCATGTATATATTTAAGAAATATTTGCATGTATATACTGTATATTTTATATAATTTATATTATATATAAATATATATTTTTTAATAAATGTACACAGTACACACATTATGTAAACACAAACTTTTATTTTGGATGTGATTGTTCGCAATTAATCGTTTGACAGCTATAGTTTATTATTTTTTTCTTTGTCTGTTGGTAAAACCTCAGTAAATTCTGATTCTGATCTCATTTGGTAAATATACATTGTTTTAAAGATATGTTAACTATAAAACAAGACCAAAATACTAAATTAAGAGAATGTGGGATACAGTTGACATTATTCCTTAATGATTTCACTCTGTTGTTCTTCTTTCAACGTTTATGTAAATAATTAAATAAAAAAAAAAAGATTGTTTTATTTATTAATTTTTTTCTGATCTGAATTATTATTCTGCAGTTTATATCTGAAATGTGTCCTGAAATGCCATCTTGTTCTAGAGCCAGAGAGATTCCTTTAGTTCGGAGGGAGGTCAGGACAACGGTCTTCACACACACCAGGAAGACTGTTTGTATAGGGATTAATGGACCAGAGGTCTCATACAGCTTAAGGCTGATTATGGAAATGTAGAATGCAGAAGTTCCCACCAACCATTTGTCAAGAGCTGAAAAGATCTGTTTTTATCACTTATTTAACATTCAATCATTGGTCATTTAACCCCAAACAGCCTTGGTCAATAAGGGTTTGCTCCCCCAATCTTGAAAAATAAAATAAAATAAATACATTTGTATTTTAACTTTAGTGAGAAAAAAAAAAAAAAAAAAATCTGCCATGAGCCACAGTAAAATATAAATTAAAATACTGGATCCTAAAATACAAAAACAAAAGAAAAGGAAAGAAAAAAGTCTGGAAACCAAGGCAAAGACAGCATTTGTTTGCAGTGAATATTTAGGGAAATCCTTGCTACTCAGGACATTTTCCATGCTTGTCTGGGATGGGACAAGATAAAAGAGAGGGAATTAATTCATTTGCTGCTGAAGCTCCAGATTTCGATTGTTTATCTTGTCCTTGTTAAACTTTTTTTGTCTACTTTTCTTTTTTTAATTTTTTTTTATCCATGTGCTGGAAGTTGTTGAAAATAACTGATAAAGTGGCTATTGAAAAAGACTGATATCTAGCTGATAAAAGACGCCAGTACTGCAATACACAGAGATCCCACAGAATACAGATATATAGGACACTAGAACAGATTCATATAAATGTAAGACCTGGCTTGTGTCCTGATTGTCCAGATTGTACTGTTCCACGGCTTAAGGATTTAAGACATGGATTCAGGGTTGGTTTTGTATAGCATAACTCTCTCAGACTGCAGTTGTAAGCCGTTTTTGAGTCCTCAGACTCACTCTGTCCTTCACCACCCTCTTAGAGTCTAAGTCCTGGTCCACGTCGTTCCTGTTAAACCTCATCGAGAACTATCAAAACACTCTAGTTCCTGTTCCCTCTCTCTCTGCTCTCATCCTGCAGGAATGCCATTTCTCTTCCTCATTACATATCAACCAGATTCAGGCTGGTGAGTCTTTCCTGAGCAAAGTTTAATTCATCTAACTTTTTTTTTTTTTTGCTTCATCCTTTCTTTTCTTTTTTTCCTGGGTGACGGGCGTCTAAATACATGCATAATGAATGCATCTCTCATTAGAATGATTGTCAGAGGAAAAACATTGCTTGGCTCACGGCAGGGTTTTCTGGGATTCTAAAATTACGTTTTCTCCCCGTTTTTTTTTTCCCTCCCTCCTTTATTTATCAAAGGCTTTCCACAATCAGCCCTCATCGCGACCGGGACGGCTGTGGGAAACAGATGTTTACTGATTAAGCAGGAGTACCGTGCCAAAGCGGCTGTATTACGGCCCATTCAAAGTGTAGAAAGGACAGGAAAAAAAAAAAAGTTTAAAGAAAAAAAAAAAAAAGGAAGGAGGGGGAAAAAAAAAAAGACTGGCTGACGGAACGCAGGCACTCACGGGCAGCCCCCTCTTCTGCCGCTGCTTCAACCATAATACGGTTTGATTGTTTAAATTGTTCTTCGGGGGAGAATTTTCTCATTTTTTCCCTCTTATTTTTGATACGCTTTTAATGTGTTGGTTATCCCTGCCAAGCTGCTTTTACTCACAATCAGCGTTTACACAAACACTCACTTCAAGCTCGAGCTGAAAGAGACGAGGAGAGGAATGATGGGTGAAAAGGAAAAGAGAAAACTCAAAATAATCTGAATGCTACTGGCAAGACCGGCAAACCTGTTTATACCACCACATTCGACCGTTTCGTTTTAACTGCAGCCAAAATGTAATAGAAATATGTGACCAGCATTGGAGCCAACTGCCCGCTCTCACCCTCGGCAGCCACTTTATGTGGATATAAACACGGGATCCATTTCTCTCCATGTGAGAATACCTCATCAGACGCCCCATCCGAATACCTTTCCAGCAATCCGTTTCAAAGAATTAGCGGAATTAGCCACATAAATCAATTTAGACATTAATTACAATGCACTTGGCAATCATTTATTTCTCTCATAGCTCTATTTTACAATTTACAAACTAGATAAAAAAAGACCATAAATAAATGACATGTTTCATGTACCTAAATTCATCAAATAAAAATGGAAGAGGGAAAATGATGACACAATTGTGCACAACCTTAAACTTAAAATGTCTAGATCATCTCGGGGAACATGTGAATTGTTAGTGTTCTTCTGGAAAAAAAACTACATTAGGAGACTTGGCACGGTACATTCTATTGAATTTCTCTCCTCTCACATTCATTGCATATTCCAAACAGGTCCTAAACAGGTAAGGAGGGAATATCGAAAGATGAAACGGGAAGAAAGCAAAGTCAGAAGCATTTCATACGAGAATGCGTCACATTAACGAGAAGTCTCTAAGATTGGAAGGATGGATGTGGTTGATGTGAAACAGAGCACACTTGAAATGTTAAGTTTTTTTTTTTCCCTTTTTAGAAACATTCCTGTAATAAGTTTATTTTAGGTACAAATAACGTGCCTCTTCTTGCAGTCCGCATTCAGACCATTCGAATTAGCATTGAAATCGTTTCATTTGAGTCAAAGGACCCAAATAAATGTGGCGTGTTTTTAAGTTACAATCTCCAGCATTGGTAAGAAGCGAAGAACAGCAGTGGCTTAGAGTATATAGCAAACAACTCCAGTATGTTGGTCTCCAGAGAGCAGCCACAAAGTTCTGCAGTCTTAGCGCACATCATGTGCTTTTGTCCTTTGTGTATGCGCCTCAAAACAAACCGTCATCCTTCAAAGAAAACAGCAACACGCTGCACCGAGAACGGAGAGTTTTTCCTGTCAAGAGTGAGACCAAATGAAAATGTTCATTATATCTCTCATCGAATCTCTTAGGAGACAACCGAAGGGCCCTCAACCGCTCCTTGGGTTGTTTGTCATGTTCTCAGTCTCCCGTCGTGGAAGCGTTCAGCATTTGCTGGGAATCATGGGAATTGAAGTCCTTTGTCCCGGTGTCAAGTAAATGTAGTTATTGAAACCGCAATGGATGCGAGTCTGCGTCGGGTTTGATGGGGGATATCGCTGCGAAGCAGATGTGTGAAGGTGACTCTGTTGAGCGAGAGAGAGAGAAAAAGAAAATGATTATGATTCAGGGATTCAAAGCGCGTCCAGTAAACAGACCAGAACACACAAACGCAGCATTAATTGAAGTAATCCACAGAGTATGGAAACTGAAATTGCTCTGTTTGCTCTGTTGCTGGGGAGCCTGGGAAAAACACATTTTACATTGTTGGCGCTGTTTTCATTTTGAGCTCATCCCATCAAACGGCACCGATATATATATCCCTTGTGTTCATCGGTACTGGTTCTAATCCCAACTAATGAGCGGATAAATAACTGCAGGGGACAGAGAGGAAGTAGAGCAGATCCCATAAACATTGGGTAGGACTTGTTACTTTGTGCTTACCTTAGCTCAGCTCTGATGGAACTTCCAGTAAGGGAGACATGTGTTGATTTCACGGCCCGCCGAAGGTCTCCGGAGACAGAGAGGCGAGGAGAGAGAGGGCATGGATGGAGCAGGGAAAAACCGTGGAGACCGAGGTGGAGAGAGAAAGATGTAAACTGAGGGCCGATTTTTCTATTCCAATCCAGGCCAAGTGGAGCGGTGTGGAGAATTGCAGCGTGGAGACAGATATTCCATTCTGAGGGTGGGGAGACCTGGAGACCTTCCAGAACTGGTCTTCCATTGTCGACGTTTGGAAGATAAATGCCTCATGAAATCCACAGGAAAAAAGCGGTAAAGAGTGCATAAAATCTTTATCTCCAACACCTCTATTTCGTGTGTTAAAAATCCGCCAGGTGCCGCTGACTCAAGTAACCATGAAATGGCAAAAATCCAGTACTATTTATACATTTACTTACAGGAACATACATACAAAAAAAATCAAATAAACGAACAGAGAAACTCCTTCGTAGTTTCACTGAAATGAAAAGTTTCCTACAATCATATCCAGAGCATCAGTACAGCGCGGGACAACCCTCTTGACTCGATGGCGGGGATGGCGTTATTGAAAGAAAAGTGCTGTATCGTTCCTCTGAAATCGTTTTGTGTTTTATTTTTTCCCCCACAATTTAATTTAAAGTGCATGGATGAGGTAAATGGATTTTCTTAGAACCAAAATAAAAAAGGAAGTCCAAAGAATGTTTCGAGTTTGTGTGTTCTGATCCCATGGGTTCAGACAGGAACCATCCTGTCTTGCATTTGTTGCATCTGGGACAGCATTCCCTGCGCGCTGTTGAGGATCTTATCCTGATGTGCGGCAGAGGAGATCCCTATCCTCGCCATGTCTCTGTTCCAATAAAACACAAGACAGAGGTGATGAGAACTTGTTTAAACTCTTTTTTTCTGTCCCTTTTTCCTCATTTGCTTTTAACATGAAATCTAAGAACTCGATCCTGGCTGAACATTTGAATGCCAAAGTAGAAGTTCTCAATGCTTCGTTGGCAACTACAGGATTCTTGCACGGAAATGTGACTACTGAACCCATACGTCAGGACCGTGTATCCCTGAGCGCTGATTTAAGAGCTGGGTTTCTTTCCCTTGTATTAGTCAAAAGTATGCCCGAAGCCAACATACACACATCACACATCTCCTAACACCTTAATAGTGCCCAGTATTTGGTCACGTGACTCACTCTTGTGTCATGTGGACCACAGCCTCTGGGGTGGTGTAGCCAGCAGCAGTGAAGTTGTCTCTGTAACGTTCCATGTTGATGGCCTGCAGCCAATCGGCAACTGATCCCAAGGTAGATGTGAATTCTGGGCTGCTGGGCTCCAGGAGGGTGGTGTTGGGTCTAGAAAAAGAAAATAGACTTAGTTAGGAGCCCCAAGAGCTTGGGCTGGCTCTGTGTTGCCCACTTTGAACAACGTATGAAAAAACTATAAAAGACTTTATTGCTGTGAGCATCACTTCATTGGAACACGTTTATATAACACTGCCAGTCATGCATTTAACATGCACTTATGTGCCACAGCTGAAAACACATTTACAGCAATCTAAATCACTGGAGACTGGACCCAAGAACACGGCCTACACGAGAAGCGGCATGCCCATTCAAACTGAGGAAAGATTTTGAGCCAAGTAGTTTTTAAAAGATGTTGAGCTAATTGTTTTATTTTTTATTTATACATTTCGAAATTGCACAAAAATAAAAATACTAATGATTGAATGCAACTTCCAAGAAAACCCACATTAATCCTAAACATTTTATATTAAACTTTAAATATTTAAACCAGATACGTGTGTGTGTGTGTGTATTCAAATGCACATAATAATTATACACAGTACACACACATATAGTAAACATACATTTATATACATGTAAACACAAACTTTTATTTTGGATGCGATTAACTGATATTGGAAGCTATTTTCCAAAAATTCCAACAAATTTAGCGAAGCATTGGAACACTATTGTAATTGTAAGGATGTGTATTATTATCATTACTATTATAAATGCAACTTCCAAAAGAATAAAATAAATGACATTACAAATGATCAGAATTATACAAATTATCATAATAATTAATATAATAATTATTGAAAAAAATAATAATAATAATATTTTATATATATATATATATATATATATATATATATATATATATATATATATTGTTGAAAAAATAAAATAAAAACGGATATGGAAACATCTCAGACATGGAAACAAGTGCACCCTCAAAAAATAGGTGCATGTTGCCCCTTGGCTTCTGTGATAGAGATTTTATTTATTACCTGGCTATCTCTCCTCCCGTCCTTTTCAGGCTGTTGGGGTTACGGATAAGTTTGTCCAGCATGTTGACAATTTGGCTGAACTTTGGCCTTTCAGCGCTCTCTTTCTGCCAACAATCCAGCATTAACTGGTGCAAAGAAACTGGACAGTCCATGGGTGGAGGCAGCCTATAGCCTTCCTCAATTGCCTTTATCACCTGAGACAAAGAAAGATCCAAATGAGTTAAACAAAACAGCTGAAAATTTAAACACTGAAGCTCTGAATCAGTCTCGTCTAGTCATTATAAAACGCTTACATCCTGGTTACTCATGTCCCAGTATGGCCGCTCTCCATATGACATCACTTCCCACATGACGATGCCGTAACTCCACACGTCGGAAGCGGAGGTGAACTTTCTGTACGTAATGGCTTCAGGGGCGGTCCAGCGAATAGGAATCTTGCCTCCCTGTGATTGATAGGTTCCTGTTATTTCCTTTCAAAAGAGATAGCAAACACATGCATCGAGGTTAATCATACACACGCATGCACGCACACACACACATGCATTGAACTCAATATTAGGGTTAGTTTGCTCATTTCTATACTACTTGAAAAGAACAACCACATACATGCGGGTTAAATGCTGAAGATAATGGGTTAAAAAGCTTGAGTTAGGGTTGCAAACACAAGTAAATAAACAAGTTTCAAACGTAAGAGTCAGACTTACCCTGGTAGTGTAAGCAGCATCTGGGTCTTCCTCCAAAACTCGAGACATACCAAAGTCGGACACTTTGCACACCAGGTTACTGTTCACCAGGATGTTGCGTGCCGCCAGGTCACGGTGGACGTAGCTCATGTCAGATAGATACTTCATTCCTGAAGCAATACCACGCAAGATGCCCACCAGCTGAATTACAGTAAACCGTCCATCGTTCTTCTATGGAAGGAGTAATATTTATAGTTAAAAGATGTTTAAGCCAATACAGTACTAAACGACTGCCGGGTCAAAACAACATGCTTGGAAAAAAACCAACAAACTAAACCTACCCTGAGAAAAGCATCGAGGGATCCATTCTCCATGTATTCAGTGATGATCATAACTGGTTTACCTGCATGGAGAAATAAAAAAACATTTGAATAAATTAACAGTGTATAGCATGCAAGTAACAAGTGCCAAGAGAAATGTTTCTAGAGCAGCAAATCAGCATATTAGAATAATTCCTGAAGGATTATGTGGCACTGACACTGACAGCTGAATTTTTTGCTTTGCCAAACAATTAAGTTTTAAAATACATTAAAATAAAAATAAAATATTTTTGATCAAATAAATGCAGCCTTGTGATCATAAGAGACTCATTTTTTTTTTTTTTTTTTACATTTACCGACCACACACTTTTGCACTGTAGTGTATATATCTTAATCTTCACTTGAGTTTCCAAGTTGGAAATCTGATTTCTGTTCATAAAGCAACATTAAAGCCAACAGATCCTTTGTAGCTACATAATAGCACCTGATTGGATGCAGTTTGTCCTACTCAGAACCAATCAGAGTTGGTAAATCTAGCTACTGAACCAATTATCTGCTTAAATCAGTCTTCAAGAACGAAAAACACAGTCAAATAGTGATTCAAAACTCAAAATGTAGAGAAAAATGCAGAGATTGTATATGTTGTTTGTAGCCATATGCACTTAAGCCATTTGAATGACACTTCCCAATCAAGAAGTGTTCGTTCTCAAGCCCCTCCTCCTTTCTCACACTCCCCCCTCTCTTCCTCTTCGCTCCTGTTTGCGAGTGGGATTTCTGTGTAGGTTTGTTTACTGAATGTGGCCGTTGCTGGAGGCTATCAGGACTGGATTCCCACATTACCTGCCAGTCAGTACAGAGACAAGGCAATGCTATGGCAACGCAAGCCCCTCTCACAGAGCCAAAAGGATGGAGCGCAGGGACTTCACAATAGAGGACAATGGCACATGCACACACGCCTACACAGAGCCGCTCACAAACTCATACACACACACACACTTCACCTCAGAGGAATCATTGCAGTGTTCTAGCGGTGCCTTCATTATGCAAATACAATCTTGCATTTAATGCCAGCGCATAAAAGACTGCGCCCACCAAGCCCGTCTGTGAAAGCTTTCTGCGGAGACGGCTGGCATCCTGTTTCTCTCCCGCTCTCAGAGGCTTAGGGGCATTTTGTCTTTATTTATTTAGGACAATTTCTACATCATTAGTAATTTATTTAACAGGTTTAATTGGCCTGCTTGGAGGCGTAGGTTACGAGAGAGGGCTGCCATTGTCTGTTTGTAATAACAGTTATCCTGAAGACGCTACTTCTGCCATGCTGAGGATTATGGGAGAAGGGCTGCAAATATTAAACAGCACTCTAACGCTTCACACTAAGCTGGCTATGCAACAAAAGCTCTGTTATATGAAAAGTTATGATCACATTGTAGCATGCATTTTCCTAGTTTTTCATCTTAAACCACCCAAAAGAAAAAAGAGAAAAAGTTTGGCCCAGTTAATGTATTTGCAAAGTAAACAAACTCAATGAAAATGGCAATTGGCACTTGAAACTGAAAAGCGTACTTCCATTCCTAGAGTTGCCATATTACCCCTTTTCCACCAGAATGAACCGGGTGCTAGTTCAGAGCCAGTTCTGAGTTGGTTCGACTGACGAGCCTTCTAAGAACCGGTTTGTCTTTCCACATGCTAGAGAGCCACTACAGAGCTAGGTCTTATGTCACTGTATACGTCTCATCTTTCTCAGCAACGCTAGTGAGGCAGCGGGAAACACAAACACACCAGGCTTATTCGAGATGCATCGGTGCTATGCAGACCGATCAGCGTATGATATCAAAATACCGCATGAGCGATTCAAAAGCATAAGGAGACGTATGCTCTCATTGTACTTTGATGACATACGGTGAACGGTCTGCACAGCACCGATGCATCTCGGACAAGCCTTCCATCAACAATGGCGAACGTTGTGTTACTATTGATGCACATTGCTTTACGATCCTACATCGGCATCAAAACACACCGAATCCAACACATTCGTGCAGCTCGCCGTAATTTGTATAGACGGAGATTACAATCAAGCAGCTATTAGCTCGATTAGCTGCTATTTAAAAAAGTTTGTGTTTGTCTTGTTGGTCACGGTAATCCTGCCCCCAGCCCCTGACGCAAGCAGTTCTTAGGCCCTGTCCCAAATGGCACACTTCATGTGCACTTTCGGTCTTGTGGACTTACAATGGCCGCTGCGTGAGCATGTCCTTTAAGTCCACAAGACCATAGTGCGTCCCATTCGTCATTTAAGCTTAAAGAAGGGTGCTCGTGAGCGCCTCCTTTGCAGCTGCTATGCACCCTCAGATGCGCACTTCAGCTGAGCCCGCAAGTTCTCGAGCTATGCAGAGGACTTCTACCCGGCAGTCAAAGCGACATTACGTTGTGAAAGTGCGGACTCAGAGGAAGACCGTGAGGGTTTTGGGTGCCATTTGGGACTGGGCCTTACTTTTAGACCAGCAATGTTTTGGTGCTACTTAAGAACCATTTTTCCTGGTTTCGGAGCTGGTGCTTTGGGTGTGGAAAGACAAAGAACCTATTTAAAACTAGGCTCTGGGTCCAAACCAGCACCAGCACTGCCTTGGTGGAAGAAGGGTAATTGAGTGTTATAATTTCTCCCATTTATTTTTCCACCAGTGGTCTATCTCTCCTGCTCCTTATAATGTCTCTGTCTCTGTCTTGCTCTCTGTTCCACTTCTGTTCTCTTTTTCTCTGTGTAACCCATCTGTTGGCATTGTCTTCACTAATACATCAGAGAGGATGGGGATTTGCCAGGGCTATCTGGAGAAAAGATGTGACTCAATGGGATTGTGGGATTGTTACATGTCTGCAGAAGCCCCTGCATATGAATGCAGCTCTCTTCCATGCAGTCTACCAAAACAAACTAAAAAAAAAAAAAAAAAAAAACACATCTTCATCTTTGTGTTTCTCTAGAGCTCCCTAGCTGCCAGACAGCACAAGAGCCATCAGCATGAGAAGACACTAAGGGTGTTCTTCAGTCCAGCTGTCAAACGCAAAGCCATCAAATGCAAATTGCAGCTCCACCACATGCGCGCACACACACACACACACACACACACACACACACACACACACACACACACACACAACAGGTCCTCTGAATATTTGTTATGCACAGTGAGGGCCGGCCACAACTACACTCTAGAGGTTTCTTAAACACACGTATGAGAGAGTCAACTTTCAATCAATAATGAGTTATTAAAAGGTTTGATGTCAGGTCTGCCAGTCAGCCAAGATTCTGTTCGGGGAATGGGGAGAGTGCATTACAAAAGACAGGGTTGATTTTCCTCAAATTGGGGAACAGGGAGTGCGTCATTTCTTCAGCATGGTTCCAAAAGGCATTTAAGATGCAAACAGGAGGCAGGCATCAACAGTAAAAAATTTTGAAACAAAGTGGACCAATTCTCAAGCAAATGGCTAAAACTCAAAGCAAAAGTCAAAAACCTGAAGAAATGAAAACCATCAGCTCTACAGCAGAGCTTCAATGGGTGGCCAAATAAGCTGACAACACAGCAAACAATAATTTTCTTAACAAGCATTTTTGTCTTGTTTTTCCGTACAAACATGTAAACATCCTTTTTATCCTTGTGAGAAACAAAATTACATATATTTTTAAAGTTCATAGTTTTTTTTCATTGCAATTACATTTAAGGAGGTTCATGCTTAAAACAAAACAAAACAAAAAAATTATAAACAATACAATTGAGAATTGAATTTATTTGAGAAAAATGTAAATATATTCTTTTTTTTATTATCTTATTTTAGGTTTAGTATTTCTGCTGAAAACACTACAAAAATGTATAAGCATCATTTTTGTAAAAAGGCTTTTCATGAAAGATGGCTGTAGACAGTGAACCACACAGCTTGAATCAACAAGCTCATGATTTGCAAAAGATATGCAAAACCAGAACAAATCGGTCTGAAAGGATGTGGTCAAAGTAAACGAGTAGCTCGTTCACATTATAAACTCACATTTAGTGACGACTCCCTCCAGTCGGATGATGTTGGGGTGGTCAAACTGGCCCATGATGCTGGCCTCGCTCAGAAAGTCCCGCCTTTGCTTGTCGGTGTATCCTGCTTTGAGGGTTTTTATGGCAACGCAGATCTCACGCTTTCCAGGCATTTTGAGACGGCCGCTGCACACCTCCCCGAACTCTCCTTTAAACGGAAAAACCAGGCTCAAAAATGTCTGTGGTACATAATGACCCATGAGATATCTCTGAAACGGTGGGCTAACATTTCACTGTAACAGTTGTGGTCTAGCTACACTCAGTCTGAGACACATGGAAAGGAAAACAGCAGGTCGTTTGCTCACCAATGCCGATGACCTTTTCAATCTTGATGCAGGAGGCGTCGATTTCTTTAGCAAATTCACGGACTGCTTGGTTGGGGTCCTCGTAGGTGAAGGGGTCCACATAGATCCGGACCCCTGTGGAGAAACGGAAAGAGATGCCTACATGTTAGGAGGTTGAGAGAAGAGGAGGGGAGGATAGCTGGCAGACAGACAACATGATGAATATACAACATCTGTTTTCCATTCTCCTCCTTCTTTTGTTGGCTTCTGTCTGTCCTCCACCACACTAGGATCATATGAGCATGCAAACCTTCTCTTCTCCTATATAACCTTTTCCCTTCAACTTAGTTGATACATACATCTTTGAGAATGTGTCAGTGTGTGTTTATTTGGCCACTGCATTACCTGGATGTAAATGCCTCTCCTCATCAGAATCCTGTTTCGCTTTACTGTATTTGCTTCTCCTGTTAACACACAGAGATGAGAGAGATTTTAATCCACAGAAAAGAAAAATCACAAATGAGATCTTTTTAATGTATCAGTGGTTTCTTTCGTACAGGAATTCATTCTTAGAGACTGAACAATGTCGGAAACTGCGCTCAGATTTTTTAGATAGCAAAGTGTGCAATGTGTAAATCGGAGAGGTAAATTAACTTAATATTTTTGCATAAATTATTTGACATTTTATTATTACAACACCTCCTAAAGCAGGCCGTTCACCTTCAGAGGTTATGAATGTTTTAGCTATTATTAAAACAATTTTAATAATAGATTGAGATTCTAAGCATTTTAGGATAAAAATCTGAGATTGAACTCTCTAAATCTCCTGATATATGAAAAAAATCACATAAGAAATAAAAGAAAGATTCTCAGAGAAATCAGCTGAAACATTTGTACAAAACCCAGACTAACTGGCATGTGTGAGCCACAGTGGGCCAGTCAATGTAGTAGGTCAAAGTTTTGAATAACCTTAAACCTTTTCCATAAAAGTGGGGCTGTAAAAATCTGCAAGGCTAATAAAGCTGCACAGAGTGAGAGAGAAACTACATCAAAGTAGAAAGAAGGTCTGTTCATGAACCAAGTCCATTTACCTTTCATCTAAAATCATTTAGAGATTGACAGATAAAGAACAAACAGCAATGAGGTACAGAGAATGACAGACGAGTAAACACAAACTCATCAAGTGGCCAAAATGGCAACTAAAATTCCATTTAAAACCACCCACCCCCTCTTCTAAAAACATCACTGTTTGCCTGTCCACAATGACATAAAGGAGCTAGAATGTGCCACCTTCAAAGTTACTATTTCACCCAGTCACCTACTGACCCCTTAGGGCCAACCGCTGACCCCTCTACATGGGTGTAGGGGGCAGAATAGAGGCAATGGAACAGATAACAACCCCACCTAGGACGTTGCCCTAACCCAAGACTCCCTGCTGGGGATGGGGTCACCTGCCTGTATATAGAAAGGGGGGGCTCACCCAGGAATGCACAACTGCTGTTATTGTTTTTCTACTGCGTTCTGGCGCTGACAAAGGCCCCCAAGGTTTGGGGCTAGTGAAGGAAGAAAAGGTTAGAGGGAGGGAGAGGGGCATATCCACAGGTAGAACAGGAGGAAAGAGCTAGGCTTTAACGCCTGAGTGCTTTGCAGAAGCTAGAAATAGCTCTGCCTGCAGGGGGCCATGCCTTCGTGGGAGGAGGCCCTGCCATCAGCCCGAGCGGCCAGTACACGTTTATTTTAAGAATAAGGAGATTATCAGGTGTGATATCCAAGTGCAGAAGCAAGAAACCTCACAGCTTTGTACGGGGCTATAACCCCCCTCCTTCTCCTCCACGATCGAGCGGTTGGTGTCCCCTCAAGGTAGAGAGGGGCAGGCCAAAGGTGAGAGCTACTCGTGAGGTGTAGTCTTGTCTCCCACTGATGGGCTCCACTGAGGAAGTGCTTAATGGATGCTTGGCCAAAACAAAAGCCCCATTCATTAGCTTGAATTGTTAGTTTCACCCTGAATGAGGATGATGGCTCTCTTTGGGTACTTTGAGGATGGGAAGATGATTATCTTGGCTGATAATGATGCAATGTTAGACACTCTCACTTCGGTCTTGGGAAACTCCAATCGGACACAAAAGGAGGAGGCCTTCAGAAAGGGAAATGTAGCTGATGATAACCGTGGTGGAGTAAGAGCGTAGCTGGCTGAGAGTTTGGCAAAAAAATTTGTTTGATTAAGGTAAAGCAACCATGACATTTCGCCCGTGGGAGTATGACAGTTGCTCTGATTGAGTACGGTACAAAGACGCACATACGCTGTCCTGCCGTGCGTCTCCCTTGGGAATGGTACGTCTTCCCTACGGATTCCGACACACATGGCACAGAGACCCGTAGCAGCACAGCAGAGACTAATCAGGCAGAGCTGCCAACGGCCTGTCACAATACCACTAGCTACACCACAGGAAAAAAGAGAGCAAGAATGCAGGAAAGAGGAGGAGGAAGAGCTGTGAGAACCAGACTGATGGACAGGTAGAGAGAGGGGAAGACAGCAGGAGAACAACAGATAGAAAGACTGATACAGGATGACAGACAGGGTGAGGGAGAGGTGACGGAGACGCCCACAGGGACAGGGGGAGAGATGGAGGAATGATTCCTGTTTCAGACAGTATCTGTGAGATGACTGACATCCAGTTGGGACAGGTGGCTTACCTGCGGCTGATGATGAAGACTCCGATGAAGATGAGTAACAGAATCACGCTGCCAATCACAGACACCAACAGGACGGTGGAGTTAGCGCCGTCTCCGATGATGGGAGAGGGAACTAAGAGAAAAAACAACATTAACGTTAATCTCATTTCTTATCTTAATCTTATTTTCATTTAAAGTGTCAGATTAAATTTGTCAGCCGTTTTGAATTCTTACTGAAGAGCCTAGTTTCATCAGAGAGGAACAAATCCTTTTTCTTTTAAGTTGCTGAAACAACCTAGTATCAAAGCTCGAAGACATTCCACTCATTACAGAGTTTGCTTTAAAGTGCTTTTAAAAATACCAGCAACTTTGTAGTGAGCAAACAAAGAAACTATCGTAAAAAGAAAAGGAAAACATACACATGAGCTATAATTATGTTACTTTAGAGAAATAGTTTCCGGATGAATGGGTGATCCACCCTAAAATTCAATACAAGTCTCTAATTGTGGAAACAAAGACTTGCCATTGTCGGCTCGGTAACACACACATGGAAACCTACCTGAGTTGGTCATGAACTCGAAGGGGGCACTGAAGTCTCCATAGCCAGCGGCAGTGCGGGCACGCACATGGAATACATAGGAGGTGAGCGGGCTCAGGCCTTTAATCTCGGCACTTCGGGACGTGGTCTTCATTATGCGATAGCTGCGCTCATTTTGATCCTGATTGGATGAGAGAAACAGGAACCAACAGTTGAACCAACTTGTGGGATTGGTCATTAGGATTGTTTTATTTGGAATCAAACCCTGATAAAACAAAACGGAAGAGGGATTTGTTTAAGGTCTGACACAAAAACTACAGCCAGGCTTTTGTAGGGAAAACCGCAGCCTTGTTGTACAAAAACAAGGCTGCCATCTTTGTTTTTGCTTGCTCCCTTGGGTGTAACCTGAATTTGCTTGTTCAGAATTCCCCCGTTTCATCACTATATCCAAATCACTTAAACAATGTGGAGTTTGAACCAAAACAAGCAAAGGAACTAAGTTTAATTATTTTTTTTTCAATGTCCCCTAATGTTTGGCTTATAATTGTTGGATCACGAAACAAGAACCTTTGTGTCTTGGTCTTGAGTGAGTGTCAGAGTGTGTTTGCAATGGAAAACATCAGCATGTAAGGGAAAGGAATCTGACCACTGCTGCAATCTGTAATCAGTCAGCTAGAGGAAGACACAGCGGGAGCAGAGAGAGGAGAATGCTGTTATCCTCTTTCTATCCTAACGGCCCCCATGCTCCACCCTAGATCTGTCCATCCACCCCATGCTGTTCTGACCCGCTGGTTCACCAGACTCCTGCTGCGAGTATGAGTGAGTCTGGTCTGGCCATGAACTAAAATGCAGCTCTCTCGTTTGATATACAGTACCTGACATCATACTCAATGAAGGCTTCACATTGATTGCTACACCTTAATCTGCGGTTTTAAAGTAGCATATTTCCCATTTGTAGTTTCTGACAAGTACATTTACAAAAGTACATCCCTAATCGAAAGATGCCAGGATGAGGAACCTGCCATCTTAAAACGGGATGGATTGCAAAACTAAATCCAACCAACATAGTTTTTCCGGTGAAGTTGGTTGACCAAGCTTTCTGGTTAAGAAACCTAATTGGGCTGTACACCAGCGTCCAAAACACAATATGCTGCTGACCACATATGCTAGTGTTTTCAACAAGGAAGATCTCATCAGGGCCAGATTTTGGAAACTACTTTCCCATGAATCATCTCACCTTCTCGTAGTACTTGACCTCGTACTCAAGAATGACTCCGTTAGGTCTCTCGGGTTGCTGCCATGCCAAAGACACAGCATGTCTAGTGATGTCCTTGGCCTGGATGGTGGTAACCGGAGAGGGAGCTGGAAAAAGAGAAAATCACAGAAGAGAAAAAGCTTAGTTTTGCTAGGAACACTGACCACCTAGCTTGAGAGAAAAATAAACATGTTAGTGCCATAAAGCAATGAAAAGGTATGAGATTAGAGATATGTATGCTGTCAAACTGAGAAAACACCTAAACGCTGGAAGCTACGCAAGTTAGCAACTGACGATGTAGTGATTACAGCTTCACAACTCCCAGAAAAAGGTTGGATCACCAAAGTGATGCACCCATTATATCATCATCATTACGGATCCACTATGAGAATCAGGCAAGTACTTTGATTTTTTTCCTCCTCTTATAATTCCACTTTGCTACTACAGAAGGTCCATTGATGTAGTCATCTAGGGAGCACATTCTTATCTGTAATCTTTAGGGTTTTATCAGTGACACTCTGCAGCTGCCAAAGGGGAATTTAAGACAGACCCTGAGACGATTCTGGCCTAGTTTCTTAGCACAGATGAAAATTATAATTAGAAACAGATCAGTGTTTAATATTTATCTTCTATTAACTCGATTTTTACATTTCCTGTCGAAAATCTGGAAAACATGTTGCTATGCTGTGGTTTGAAATTAGCACCCACCAAATGCAGGTAAAAGTCAAATGTGGCGGGTAACGCTGTCAAATCACTAGCCAATTTGGCGGGTCACTTACTATGTTATCTCACTTTTTATTTATGTCATTGTCCTGTCTGTGATGCACAGACAGCGCACCAGAATCAAGTTCTCTTTCGCGCTTGAACAAACAATAACACAGAGAATTATGCCAAAGTGCCCATTTTTCGAGTATCCTCATAAGAGCAGTCTTAAATGAGTTAAATAACACCTTAAATTAACTTGTTGAGAGTTGAGAGAAAATAAGATGTGCGTGACAGTGCGTCAGATCCGCGTCATGTTCGGCAGTGGCAGATATTAAAGTGACAGCAGCCACTAATGATGTCTGTCATTAATGTTAATCAAAGAACAAAGGTAACAGAGCAAAGTGTAGCTTTAATAAGCATTAATCTGTATTTAATTGATCATTTATGGAGTGCAGACTGTTTGATAACTTTATTCATTTTCTGTATATTTCCTATCTGTTAGACAGGAAGGCCACAGGTAAATATGACATTTATTTTTATAAATATATAGCTTATATACAGCTCTGGAAAAAGAAAAAAAAAAAGAGACCACTTAACATTGATTTCTCTTCTCTTTTCCAGAGCTGTATATAAGCTGTGACGTAGTTTATCTGGTTTATTTCTCTTTTATTTCTTTTTGGTTAGTAGAAGTTCTGAATGGCCGGTAACTTTTTGGCCGGTGGGTGAAAAAGTTCATTTCAAACCCTGTTACTAAAGTAATACTGATATGGCCCTTAGCAAGCATCAGTAGAGAAAAGCAGATCTGGCTTCAGTGTTGTAGGGCAATATCTGCTCAAAACCCCGATATATGGGGTCATAAAAGCTAAGAACAGACGGTCAGGAGTGAAGGTCTGTTTGAAGAGTGTTCCGTACAGGTGTGACGGCTATTACAATCAGAGTTCACCAAGACAATGATGGTGAAAATGACACTTGGAAGACCCCACTCCTGGGGGCCCTACTCACACAATCCCCAAAGCCAGACAAAAAGCCACTTCCTGTCTCACGCTTTCTCAAGAACCCGAAATTAAACACCTTGTAAAAGTTAACAGTCCACTCAGCGCAAACAAATGCGAACAGCCAACAAATGCACATATGCGCAATTTGACCCGACACGCGGTTTAATGTCATAAAAATCCATTCTGACAGACACAGGCAAGAAGTAATTAGAAATTTCTCTGTGGTGATATAAGACAGAGTACTTTCACAGACAAGAAGCTGATTACTGAGTTGATGACTATGTTCAGTGTTAGAATGTGGTGACAAATTCAACACATCAGCCTGTGACCAGATCAAATGACGACATCATCCTGGTATGTAATGAAGTCATAACAGTGGGAATATCATATTCAACAATAATTTGTGAACATAAACCACACACTTACCCGCTTGGTTAGTGGTAACCGTCACAGACACCGCCTGTTCCGGTCCAGGACTCTGCTTGGAGACCCCATTGACAGCCCAGATCTCAAAAGTGTAGTTAGTGTGAGCCTGCAGGTCGTTTATGGACACCCGGGTGGCGCGAAGGCCCAGCTGCTGGGGGGAAAAATGGATGCCGTTGCCGCAGGGCTGACAGCGTTGGCCATCCGAGCTGCACCGCTTGCATATGACGTTATAAGCAAGGTCCTGCCTGCCACCAGAGGATGCTGGAGTCGTCCACTCCAGATTCACGGAGGTCTCATTCACATTAGAAATTAGGTGCTGAGGAGCAGATGGGGGCTCTACGAAAAGACATTTTTGGAAAAATAAACAGTTTAGAGAACTATGACAAAATATGCACATGATTTATGTTTCATTTCCGCTACAGTGTTGTCGGAAAGTTTTGGAACAAACAAAACAGGATTATGACTGTGGCAGTGATTGATCTCAAAATACACCCTTGGCAAGGGAATCTTCAATAGTAAACAAATACACACCCGCACACACACACACCCTTTTATTGCCACTGCAGGCAGATGATGTTACAGGCTATGACGGATACAAGTCTGTTTGTGTGCTTGTGTGTATTGCCGCTGTTTTTCACTGTGGTGTTTTCGTAAACCAGGCGCTGCTGAATTTAAAGGTAATTACATTTATGACAAACCAGCACCACAGGCAACGCAGTGCTAGCTGCGCAAAAAGGAAATACACTAAACCCGCACATGAGAGAGAGAGAGAGAGAGAGAGAGAGAGAGAGAGAGAATGAGAAAGAGAGAGAATGATTACATCTCCATAATTGAGCAACTTGCTGATAGGGATCTCATAAATGCTAATTTGGTCGCCCTCGCTGCCATCTCTGGTATAGCAAAGCAATGACGTTCTTGTCATATATATGGTTCTCTAAATCAGCATTCTCAGGTTGACTTTCTCATAGAAATCTGCCCGTAGCAACATTTTATTATTTAGGAGTTGCTCTTTTATTGCTCAGGAGACTTAATTGAGTCCTCGGGTATATTATATATTTAAGTATTAAGTTGAATATAGAGGTTTCTCCTAAAATTCATGAGGAGAAATTAACATATAAAGAAGTGTGACAATTGTCAACATACATTAGGGATTTAAAAAAATATATATAATAATTTTGTTTAGAAAAAACTGGATGAGAAATGTTCAGATTGAAATGTCAAGACTTCGGTATCTTGACAACTTTACGCAAAGTTTATGTATATATATATATATATATATATATATATATATATATATATATATATATATATATATATATATATATATATATATATATATATGTGCTGTGATAGACATCGTATTCCTATAGGTAGACGTGATCGGCTGACAGTCAGCTGATGCGAGCTTGACTGACGTGACCTGCCAGAACTGACGCTGTAAGCTTGATTTTCAAGCAGCATAGTGGATTTTTGTACAACTAAGATAACTGGAAGTGGATGACACCAAAAGCCTCCAATTACAAATGGCTGCACTTGCCTATTGTAAAAAAAAAAAAAAAAAAAAAGTTAGATTGGCATTAAACAAGGGTCTCATTTTAATTCCATTGCTCTCAAAGAAAAACAACTGAAATATAAGTCTCCTAATCTCACACTTGATGGACAAACAGGTAGTCCGCCACCAACTGGTTTAGCCAAAGTTGGCATATTTAGCTAGGATAGACAAGAGTAGTTTAACTAGAAAGAAAAATCAATCCCTTCACTCTTTAAAAGATCTCTGTTGAGATTTGTCATTCCTCTGGGTGGTCTTGAGTACCACACGTTCAAAATTAAACTCAAAGAAGTGAGTGAAGGGGACAAACATTCAAACAGGATGTGTCTCATTATCCCTCCTCGAGATCTCTCCATATGGCAAAAGCCATTTTCAAATATCTCCATATCCTCCAAATCATTTAAACACTTCAAACACATATCTGATCCAGGTCTGGATTAGATTGAATTCCTCCTGCCTGAGCTTTAAGTGTAAATGGTCTTTAAACTCTGTTTAACCTGTATTAAGTATGTGGCTGCTGTACCCACCCGGCAGACTGGGGTGAACCGAGCGCGCTCCCACGGTGGCTCGGTGCCACACGCTCCGTGATTGACAGGAGCTGATTAAGTCGACTGGCTTCGCTGCATTTTAATACGATAAGGTGAGAGAGAGGCTCAGCTCGGCAAGCGTAATGGGGTCGTTTCTCTCACGCCTCTTTGCTGTCTGTCTCCCCACTTTCTCGCATTTCGCTCTTTTCCCTCCCTTGCTACCTAGCGCCTTTTTATCTAGTTTTTTGTATGCGCCTTTTAGCGCATTGGCTGTTGAGTATGTGACGGCTGCTTCTGGGTGACCGACAGACGGTGATATGAAAGAGAGCTCCAATTAGAGAGAGGCTAGAGAAAGGAGATAGAAGCGAGAAAGACAATCCGATACGTAAAATGGACGCCCGATAGGTGCATGAGAGCCCGTCCTCCCCCCACCTGCCGCCCCTGATCATTCAGATCTGGAAAACCTATTAAATCTGACACCATGAACACATCTGGCCTAGGTGCCTCTCTGCCCCTTTACCAGAGATCTTTAATATATTTATCACGTAACACTTTTTAGATCCCCCCCGGCCTAGGCGCACGTGTGTGTGTGCGTGCGTGTGTGTGCAAGAACCTGAGTGATTCGTATGTGAGAAAGAGCGTGTCATGATGTGTGTGTTCGTTTTTTTTTTACGATTAACCCTGTCGTCTTGGCTCAAAGCTGTGCCGCGTCAACTGTGCTGGTCTCTATTTAACAGGCAGAACACTGTTATCAAGTCCATGACTCACCTCAGGGTCTGACACACATATCTATCTTTACACATCATGACAGGGCTCCTCCCAACTCACTGCTACACACATACATTTTCAGTCACTCACAAAACTTTTTGATTAGACAATGCGGGAATAAAAGACAAAATGACATCCGCTGCAATTAAACATCCAATAATTTGTCACTGTCAAGCACTTTTTTTTTTTTTTTTCGTCCGTATAGCCTTTAGGAAAACAGCTCCACTAGTGTGTGAAGTGAACAGCTGCAGTCTGATACAAGTCCAGGCGGTGCTGGTTCTCCTGAGTGATATGTGCTTCCTCAGTTCAAAATCCCTGACCTGGTCTAATGATTGCTCATGTCCAGGGTGGTTTGTTTACGTCTGTTTTTAGTCTCACCCAGTCAGACTTTTGACTACAAGCATAATCTGGTCCACATTACAGCTTATTCTGGCCAACAACAGCACGCAGGACGAGACCATATATAACGGAAATCTAAAATGACCCTGTGACATTTAAAGGTGGGTAATTATGAAATGGAGTCTCTTTGAACTTTAAACTTGCCAATAGATATTTCTAACAAGCTTGAATTTAGCATGTTTTCATGTTTTTAACATTCAAACTTATTCGGAATAAAACAATAAATTGTTTTAGTCCAACTGAAACTTTGATTTTTGCAAAGCCGGAATAACAGAACCAAATATTTATCGGATGTATAGACTACCATCCAGGAGTTTGAGGTTAGTGTGAATATATATAAATATATATTTTTAAGAAATTAATATTTGTATTCAGCAAAGATGGCCTAGTGACAGTAAAGATGAAAATATATAATGTTACAAAAGATTTCTATTTCAAATAAACGCTGTTATTTTGAACGTTCTATCCATCAAACAATCCTGAAATAAAGTATCACAGTTTCCAGATTTCCAGAATATTCAGCATCGATAACAATAAAAAAATGTTTCTTGGGCACCAAATCAGCATGATTTCTGAAGGATCACTGAAAATTCAGCTTTGCCATCACAGGAATAAATCACATTTTGCAATAAATTATATAATAAATACTAAAATATTATAAAATAAAACAATAATTTCTAAATAGTTATTTTAACTGCATTTTGATCAAATAATGCATAAGTGCAAAACTTTTTTTAAATCTTACCAACCCCAAACTTTTGGACAGTAGTATAAATCTGACTTACAATTGACAATGCGTGCATGCACGGAAGACAGAAGTGATGCACAATGTGTATATGAATCCATGGAGTCGGTGTGAACCCAACACAAAGTAAATGCACTTACGTGTACAGGGCATAGAGGCAGGGTCCGTCTCAGACCTGAAAAAGCCTTTGTCACAGGCACAGGAAGTGGATCCCTCCCTCACAGAGTAACTGTGCAGAGGACACTTGGAGCAGCTGTCGTCTGTAGCCAGCGCTCTGTAGTAACCGATCTTACAGGCTGCAAAGAGAAAGAAAGAGAGAGAAAATTGAGATGTTAATGATTATAAACTATGCAACATATCCTGCTACAGTATCTCATAGTTTTGTGGTAAAAATCGTAGTCTTTCACCTCCAGCAATCATAAAGACACTCTGTCTGTGTATGTTTATGTCAGGCCTGTGAAAGACACTGTAAGGGAGTGGTGTGGAATGTCTGAATGACAGACAGCAGTGCACGGCTTTATGACACTCTAATGAAGAGAGGAAGTGATACCAGAGGAATGCACTGTCATTAATCCTAACACCCAAGCCAAGCCCTCTCTCTCTCTCCCTCTCAGCATTTGTTCTCTAGCTCTGTTTTCTCTTTCAATCTCTCTTTTCAAGTTTGTCCGCTTTCTTTAATTTCTTGTCCATTATTGCCCTCCCTCCAGCTTTATTCTTTTCTTCCTTTGTTTGTTTGTCTTTCTACTTCCTTCTTTCTTTTTCTGTTGCTCCTAATACGCCACACACACAAACACACAGCATAATTTCCTATTTATGGTGACAGAGACAAAGGAATGCTTTGAGGTCTTGTATTGACTTTTCCCCCCCTCTACAAAGCCATCGATACCCTCAGAAGTACAGATAGCATTTGAACAAGAATAAAGCCGCACTACTTATGACATTTATCTAAGAGTTTATTGATCTGTAGATAGTGTACAGATGTGTTTCCCTAAAAGGCCCTGTCAATGTAAACGCTCTGTTTGGGATATCACAAATCATAATAATGCCCTTAGCGATAATCATACATGCTCTTAGCAAAGCATTATGGGAAAGAAACACAAGGCTTTTATATGACAAATAGGACAAACAAGCTTTCGTGTGTCGAGAGGATGGGCATTAAAGGGCAGTCAGAATGGGCTTTGTGTGCCATTCACTTACATTCATATGAATGCGAACAAATGTTAAGATATTTGCCTTTCACTGCATACAAAAGTTTGGGTTTGGTGAACTCTGACCTGCAAGTTCACAATGCAAAAATACGTTAGACCAACAGGGGATATAAAGATCACGGATTTGCCTCTTGGGTGAAAATCAAACATAGGGAAACTCTCATTTTGGTGGTTTTGCATCAATATTAGGAAGTTTGGTTAAGAAGAGTCTTGTTAGTTTCAGTGTGCCGGAAAATATTAAAATGTTATACTGGTTTGTCTAAAAACACAAAAAACAGTTAAAAATAATTTAGAAAACACACCAAAAGCTAAAATCAATAATTTAAAATAGATTTACAGTGCAATATAAAGGATAAACTATGATTTTGATATCTGCTAAAAAGTAAAAATAATTTTATTAAAATAATTTTATTAAAATAAAAAATTAAATTAAATTAAATTAAATTAAATTAAACCTGAATCAGTGCCAATATATCATGCATCATACTGTGATGGAACGTGACATCATATCCGGTTTCCTATATTTGTTGCTGGGTCCGAAATCATTTTTCATTTTCTCTAGGCCCGTGACTGCCCCTTTACACGGATCTAACCAGTCATGTAGCCCAGCCCACAGTTAAATATCACTACTGCAAGTATAAATTTGAAAAACATTCTGATTGTTGTGATATTGTTATATCTCATAGTATTTCCGCTTAAAGTGAGGACAGAAAAGTTGACAAGATGCAGGAGGTTAAGACCAACAGTGCTTCAAACAAGTGTCCCTCATCACTCTCTGCCTCATTCTCTCTTATTTTTTCTCTTCGCTGGCCAATTCTTTTAATCTCACATAAGTGTCAGGAACCCCGGGGCTGCATTAGCGCTCGCCCTCGGGAATCACCACCTTCCACTCTCCTCCATTTCTCTGTTTCATCTCTCTCTCCATCACAGACTGCCCAGGGGCCAATCACTCGCAATCAGCCGCAATAGCATGCTTGATCAGAGGAGAGAGTTAATGTACATCTTCAGAGAGAAGATTAACACAGTTTTGTCATCTTCTAAACAGGATCCATAAAACAACAGTAGGGGGGTGAGGGATAGAAGGACAAGCTCAGGGAGAAGAGATGCGGACCTGGGTCACAACCTTCACTGGACGGTGGGTTTTGTTGCTGTGCGTTGGAGGGGAAGGATGGGAATTAGAGCTAGAGGCTTCATCTGATCAGCTTTGGTTCATCTTAACACCAGCTGGAGGACAGAGTTAATTGAGGAGGATTCTTGGGAAGCTTAACGCCACGGTAGGAAACTGGAGGTGTGATCGAGAGACCAGAAGACCTCGAAGTTCACTCGAAGCTCGAGTGAACACTCGAGCTTCGATCTTGTTTATAAGCGAATGCACTCATTGACTTGTAGCACTTTTCTCAAGCACTTAGGATATCTAACACCCTCCACCTGCTTAAGAGCCCGAGTGTTTTCTCAGTCCCAGACCCTTATGGAGGATGGCCAGCTGTCTTCTCCCTTCCTAAGTCCTCCATCCTAGATCCCTCAGGAGACCCCTAACAGATCCTGGTTTCCATTCCACACGCATCTCTCGTCCCCCCTACAGGTCTGACCTTTCCACTCTCTCTCCATGAAGCCTATGACCAATGGGCTGGACAATAGCAGGACAATCATGGTCCCATTGTCCACTCCGGTGGACGATTGAAGAGATGAGCTTACTGCCTGTGACATAATAGGGTCGTAATTACCAGCCCATGCCCTAATATTCAGGGTCAGCGCTCTCATCCTACCATCCACCGCAGGGACAATGTCCTTCTCAATGAAGACACCATCTCAGACTGAATGCTTTCTATAGGCTTTAGACCTTAAAACAGTCACCTGTTGTCTTCCATAGAAAGACAAAACGCAGGGTGGAGTTAAGGACAAAAGCGGATAGGGCATTGTGTTGGGAAGCGAATGAATTATGGAATTCTGCAAGGTATGTGTGGCGGTTTATGAGTATTGAAAGATGTTCCAGGCAGGACAAAAGACTTCAATTAGATGCATGTAATCCGAGGACGTTCGGTTAGACACGTACAGAGGGTGATACTTGCGTCAATAAAGACATTGATGGTTTCTATTCAGAAGATCGCAAATAAATAAACAGGGGACAAAGAGGTAAAACTGCAGGAAAAATAAATAGAAATGTGAGAAGTGGAAAGAAAAAAAACGAGAGAGGGGGACAGGAAAATGAGAGGGAATGGTGCTTCAGCGCTGGGTGGTCTTCAGAGTGTGTGTCCTTTTGGAAATTCAACACTGACTTAACTCTGCCAGGTTATATTTCTCTCCTCACACACACAAGTGAAGTGTGACTCTCTCCGTCTCTATCGCTCTCCGTTTCTGCCTTTTTTTCCGCCACCTCCTGCACCCCAGAGTAATTAAAAAGCAATAAAATAAAAAGTAATAACAATAATAAAAGCAACAAAATGCATGCTGTCTAAGTTGCAAATTTAATTTATGCAACAACAACAAAACCATAGCAGTTTATGTGCAAGTCTTAAATGTTTTTGCACATTTTGAAACATTTATTTGCATCCTTTCTATCCAGCATTTTTATGCATTATCCCATAATCGCATAAAAAATATATTGATGGAAACCCAGCTAATGCTGCTCATAAACAGTTTTACAAGTTGGGAAATTCATTAGAAATTGAGCATACTGGACAATTTACTGCTCTGAAGAAAAAGAAAAAAAAGAAAGCCTCTTTTGCACACACACACATGCATCCACCCACACACACACACACACACACACACACAAAGACTTGCCAAAAGCAGAGAAAGTGAAGTCAAGACCTGTGGGCTTGCATGAGCTAATGGCTAACATATTTATGACACTTTTATGATGCTGGCTTATCTCTGAAGCCGCTGCTCAGAAGGATCAACAGCGGCTAATCCACCTCACATACGCACACACACACTCCCTCACATTATCTTCATGCTGGAATATCAAGGTCTTTTTATGACATTTATCTAGTTTATAGCCTTTAATGTAGTTCCTTGCCCCTTTAGTCACTTAACAGGCTTGTTGTTACTTGTAATAGAAATGTTAAATATGTAGTTAACTATCTATATTATCTTCTATATAGTATTTACACACTCATTTGTCATAACTAAATGTTTACTAAATTGTTATTGCCATCACACTAGTCACTACTCGGTTAACCACTGGTTTATACCAGTAAAAAATTCCCTACGTTATCTCTTTTTGAACTTTTCAAAACACTGCTTTCGCTCTTATCTGATGCTATGCCTGAATGAACAGAAAAAAAAAAACAGTACGGGAAAAAGAGAGACGATTATCATCTCTGCCCTCCAGCACGAACACACCAATTCCCTCATTGATCGGTTCCCACCTTCTTCTGCTTATTAATTACATCTGCAGTGACTGATACCGTGATCCGCTCACTGCATGCAAACATTCCTCATCGCTGCAGTGTGCGTGTGTGAGATGATGCTGTGATTGATGTGGCTCTAACCCCCGAAGAAGCTTGTTTGTCAGCGAGGGGCCAAGCTGCGTCAAACCTTACTGGCTTTAATCTCCATATATTCGCCCCGGTTTTATTTATCGCTCTTCTGTCTGTCTCTGCTTCTACGTACCCTTCTCCTGCCCTCTCTGGCTCTCTGATCCCCCACCCGGACCTGTCAAAAGTTTCCTGGAACTTTTCTAAAGACAGTCCCAAGGTCTTACCAAAGTAAGGTATGGCGGTACAGCTAGAGGCGAATGCACACAAAGGACGTGTGTTAACCTTTATGTGCGAGAGCTCCGCTTTGAGGTAAATTATTATGTGGCCATCTGCTGTACAGAAGCGTGTGTGTGTTGCTGTATTTTATATAAGGAGCTACGTAAAGCTTTGAAGGAAAAGGAAGAGGGCAAAACAGCACAGACAACAACTCCAGGGTAGGTCTTTCTGAATCATATCAAGATCCCAGCCAGAGGTTCAGATCTGATAGACAGGAACTCCACCTACACACAGACACTCGCGACATTTCAGGAAGTTCTTTATGAAGGGTTGGCTCAGGCAGGTGACAAGGAAACACTCTTTTCTCCTTTCAGTCTGCTGTGGGGGCAGGCACAGTGCAGCAGCAGGGATGTGGAGGTGAAGTGTCTATGAAATGCAGCTCATTGTCTTGTCTACTGTCCTCTGAGGGGAGCGGGCAGCTGAGAGAGGCAGGGGGCCAAACATCTCACATTCCTAACAATTCCTGCATAGCAAACAAGGAGGAGATGCCTTGCAACGTATGTGTATGTGAAGAGAATGTTAACCCGAAAGATGTAAATTCAGTCATTTTACTCTCATGTCGCTAAAAACATGCAGGGTTAGATGTCTACAAAACGAGTTATCTGTTAAAGTATAGACCAACATTTAAGCCATTTAATTGTGAATGTGCAGTTTGAACTTTCAGAAGGACTAGTGAGATTTGAGAACTATGATGGAAAGTAAAGTTTTTCAGGGAATAATGCCTTAAATATCAAAATTTAATTCAGGCAAAGCTATCAAACAGCTGCAAAAGACTTGGTATAGTGTTACTACTTTATGTTAATTGTTGACTTTTTTAGCACTGCAGCTACTTTTTTTAACTTTTTTTAGCACTTTTAGCACTACTATTTTGTACCTTGGAGAATATTTTAGTATCTTTTTAGCAATTGTGTTATGTGTGTTTGCCATTTGCATTAGTTTTTTCGCATTCATTTATTTTTATTTTCAGTTTGTTTTAGTTTTACTTCAGTTTAACTTTAGTAGTTTTTATCACTTTAGTAGTTTAGTAGTTTATCTAATATTTTATTTTTATTTCAGCGTTATTTCAAATTATAAAATGATTTTTAATATTTTTAATTAATAATTACAACACCGTTTACTGCAACACTTACAAAAAAGGGACCCACTTTATATTAGGTGGCCTTAACTACTATGTACTAAGATTTTAATTAATAATTTATTACAATGCACTTATTGTGCACATACATGTTTTTATATTGTACTTACAATTTAAAAATTACCTGTATGTAATTACATCTGTAATTAATTTCTGTAGTTACATTTATAATTACACTGTTGACCCTTCCCTTACACCTAACCCTACCCTTAAACGTACCCATACCACCACACCTGTCCCTAACTTTACCCGTACCCACCTCAATATCAGCAAAAGTGTACAGCAATACAATATGAACATAATAAGTACATTGTACTTTCTATGGGCCACCTAATATAAAGTGGGACCAAAAAAAGTACTGTGGCAATACTATTTTACAGTGATGATATCAGATTTCAGAATTCTGAAATCCATGTACCACATAGTACTCTGTGGTACTTCCAAAAATACCATGGCACTAAACTTAGTCTAAAATCATGTGGTACTTTTTGGTATTTTTCTGTAAGAGCACGCTGCATCAAGGTGCTTCCAAAAATATGATAGTTCTACTATTGTAAAAGCCCCCAATCACTGTACATGTACCATGGTACTACAGATCCCAGAAAGATCAGCATCAAAAAAATATTCACTCACTTATTATGTTCTCTTTGAGGTTTCTCTCTCTTACACTGTCTCGCTCCCTTGTTCTCTTTTCATCACTTTCTCTTTTTTCTCTCTGTCTTTTTCCACTACTCACTCGTGGTCATAATTGCCTCACTCTAGAAGGTGCAGAAATTGTCCCCTCATTGCAAAGCCAACATTTTTCCCCTCTACAAATGCTCTGGCCTGCAATTGCTTTTCTGGCACTCCATAAACCACCCCCCTCAGCCCTGTCTGTCTCTTTCAACACATCTCACAGGCAGGATTACTCTTACAATCATTAGCAAATAGCACTCGCTTCAAGCAGGCTTGGCATTGGACTCTCTCTGGACCGCTATATTAAATTCTGTAGAGGGGTCAGGGCGGTGCATTCGGCGTGAACCCTGGCTAAGTGGTGCTCTCTTGAAGAGCTGATGCTGCTGAGAACAGGTCGTGTCCCGTCCACTTGTTTTGTTCAGCGGCCAGACCGCAGAGACTGCAAAGGGCTACTCTGGGCTGGGCTGCAGCCAGTAGCAGCGGGACGTGCTCTGACAGCTCATGGTGAAGAAAAAAAGAGATTCTCCAAGACAAACCCCCTTCAGAAATGTACATTTCAAAACCTGAATATGAGCTACGGCTTATAGGTTTTTGCGCACTGGGCTGTGATGCTCATGTGGAAAATGTAAATTTGATTCAATTTCAATGTCTCCTGTTTTTATCTCCTAAAATTCAAAATTTGTCAGCTTAAAACCTGCAAAAGTTCATGTCATATAATTCTCAAGGTCTTTAAGTTATAGCATCGGTTTTCCAGATAGAACCTATGCAGAAGTTTGCCCCGTGAGGACCACGGTGAACACAGAAAAATGAAAGTAAGGTCTGTTCGGTGCTGGTTGATGCCAGGGAGGGTCGTGGCCTCTGGGTAGAGATATTGCGCACGGGAGAGAGAGATAGAGAATGAGAGGGAAAAAGAGAGATAGAGAAAGGCCCTTATTGATTCTAGGAGCTTTTCACATGCTAATGTTCTCGCTGTCGGCTTCGGTCCCCCACCTCCTCTTAGTCAAGGGCCTTCAAAGGAAGGCTGCCACACAAAGACAGGGAGAATGCACTGTGCTGCCCGCTGAATGGACGCTCTTGCTTAGCGAGCAAACTATGCCTTAAAAACACCAAGAACAGCTCATGACATAGAGAACATTGCACTGGAGAAACAGGCACACTTTTTAAATCTCAAATGGACCGGATAAAATCTAACAGTTTGATTACATGCATCAAATCAGAGCCAAAGAAAGCAGTAACAACTTACAGTGAAAATAAGCAACATTAAGACTGGATATTTTCCCCCCTCTCAAGTGATCCAAAATTCGGCACAGCGCAAGAATTCCTTAGACATACTGAATGCACATGCAAAGGGTTATGGGTTGTGGTTGCTGTGAATGTGCGGCCACAAGCTCGTGCCTTGAAGCAGAGGTGTGTGCCGACGAGGTGGTGAGCGAGCAGAAAGAGTTTCTGGATTCTCAGATTAATGTCCAGCAAGGGATATTAAAGGGTAAATGTGTCAACACCACGGCAACGATGAGTGAATTACACTTCGCAACAGTCTCTTTTTGAAATTACTGCTTTGCTTTCTGTCACGTGTGTTAGTTTTTGAAGGTTGAGGAGTGCAAATATAAATGAGAAAAATGCACGTGTGGTTAGATTGCGAAAGTCTGTGTGTACACACATATAAATGCACTCAGAGTTTGTTAGGAGAAACATACTCGGGTTATTTAAGTAAGCCACATGTGTTAGAGGAGGCACGCAACATTGTAATGCTGTTAAGGGTCGTTTACAGGCCAAGAGGAGTGTGTGTGTGTGTGTGTGTGTGTGTGTATTCTAATTATAATATGCATAAGTTTGGTTCCTTACTAACTGTTTGATTTCTTTAAAGAACTTCTCAGATTACAGCTTTCTTTCTAGTGAACACTTAGAATCAGTTTTCATTTCATTTTACCTGCTCTGAATATGTCAGAACATTATAAGTATTATTACTCTGCAATGTTGGGGACGCGATTTGAAATTTTAGCCAAGCTACAATATACTTATGATTTAAAAGAGGTTTAATCAGTCAAGCTACTTTAACAAAGAGAGAGGGAAAGAAGTAGAAGTAGAAGCTACCAATAAAAAGTAACTAACTACACTGAAGTTATTAAAGAGAGAAATGTCTAAATAGCAAAAATTATATTATATTTTAAGTAAAAACTTTATAAAATTATCAAATTTGATTATAAAATATATGCAAAATAATAAATGAATCTATTTATAATTCTCAATTAGGGTGAACTTTTTACTAAATAACAAAAAAAAAAAGACCTACAATATTTGAAATATTTTGATACAAAACTGAAGATTTTTGTGTGTGTTTGTGTTTGACAGCAGCTTTAGCTTGCAATTCAATGTGATATAAAGACCAGAAATGTATCATTTTGTCTCACTAAACTGCTACTTAGCTACTTTTGCTACTCCTCAAGTACAAAATTATTCTGTAATTTCACAGTTACTTTTTGGTGACAAAACTGCTAAGCAACAATGTGTAGCTACATTTCAATGCTTCTATATAAGGATCCTGTTCCTATGTTTCGAAATTCCTTGGTGAGATTTACGTCTACAGAAGTGCTTCAGCAAACACTCTTCATCTTCCCCTTTTCTGTGTCTTTCTCTCAGTGCTAACAAAGACATAAAGTCACAACTAATTGCGTTCAGTGACAAACCGAGTGGCTATTTCCACAGCAGCTGGTCTGAGAGAGACCAATCCACTCTAACGAAAACCCCAGGAATGGAATAAACCCTCAAGTCTAATAGTAAGCATTAGATCCAGCCATGCTTCAGCCCCTCCAAATAATTACCAGTATTAATGTGCATTGTGAAGTCGCCGCTGTGACCCCTACGGGCTAATCACTAGTGTTGCCTTGCATTGTGGAAACAGGTCTGCCAACCCCCAAAATAATCCCATTACTAAGTCTGTCCTTTCTCCAGCTCCTGTTCTTGTAGACACGCTCTCAGCTAATTGACATCTGTTAACTGACGTCCTATCTAGAAGTGCCGAGAGTGAGTTTTGCGAAGAGCACTTCAGTCAGGAATCCCTGAGTATGCTGCCGAGTATGCATGTTTGCGCAATGGAGAGTTCAAAAAGTGCTTTTGTGCATGTCCATGAATAGCATTTCTTTCATTCACGTTTGCATATTTACCTAAGTGAGAAAACACCCAGCCACTTCAGTTCCTGTCATTCATACTGCAAAAAAAAAGTTTTGTCATTTTGTTCAAACTGCTAGCACTAAGATTAATTTGTGACATCAATCATCATGAATCAAACCATTCATATTATGCCTTCATAAACACTTCATTAGTAGAAAAGAACAACTGCATTCATGGACTCCATCTGGTGCATTTGTACAGAGAAAATTTTGGCAGCGTCCTAATCAAACCCGAAGACAAAGACGCGCAGCAGCCATGCTGACTGTAAAGTTAACCGTGCCCCTCTTGCATAAAACAGGTCAGCAGTTTCAACGTCTCTTTCGGAAGAAAATGATGGCTCGGGCCTTCCTGCCTTCGACACAGGCTCAGTCCGACCTATGACCTTCTCTGGAAGGAAGCCAACTTAAGGGCTCCATGTACGGAGCGGGAAAAGAAAGGAGCCAGGCACTAACTGATGGGGAGGATCGCAGAAAGTAGCTGGGTTGGGCGCTCACGTCCGCCGTTGATGGACATCTTGTCAAATGAGCACAAACCCTTTGGCATGAAGCATGTGTGGAGAGCAGTGGCTAAATGGATGCTGGGTTAATCAGGGAGAATGGGAGGACAGACCCTCAAGCAGTGAGTCAATACGGCTCATCCACTCAAAAAGATATTTACGCTGGCATGTGGATGCTGAGACAGTGCTGTCCACACCGCTGTACCAGTGACGCTAAAAGAGATCTGTGCTCAGCTCTTCTGATCTAAGGGATCCAGACCGCCGGCAATGAATGTGTGCCAGACGGCGTAATTAAAATATAATTAAACACCAGAGAGATGAGACTAGCGCTATCAGAATTTCTCAAAAGGGAATGCGAGCTAGTTCACATTAGCAAAAATTTGCTTAGCATGTAGTTTCAACAGACTTTCTTGGGATATTATGTGAATTTATCAAGGACGCTGGATAGTTTCTACTTAATCTGGTTATTTCAGGTATTTTGCCTTAGGAAAAAAGTACAGTGATGGTATCATACTATGGCACTTTGATATATACCATGGTCATGCATGCATGGGGACAGCTGGAAATCCTGGAAAATTTACAAGGTATTTCAAAGAGTACCATGGTATCCCCATGGTATTACAATGCTCCATTTTTATTTTAAGTATTTATTCATAATCTGTAAAAAAAGATAATAAATGTATGTAAAAAATGTAAAAAAAAATGTCAGATAGCATTAGCAAGGGTGCAAACAGTTTGACTAATTTGCATTAGCAAAACACGCTTAACAAATAGTTTCATTAACCCCTCCTGAGAAATGTTATGTTAAAATGCCAAAATTAAGTAGAAAATATCTTGTCAAATACAAAGACACAGCTATTGCGTCAGAAGCTAATGCAATATAAATGCAGTGATATCAAATAAGATATTTGAACGAAGAGTAAAAAAGGGGCATTTGTCACATCTAAACTTGCATTAGCATGGACGCTAACAGTTCTGTAGGAGGGGGACAGTCACCTCCATCCCTCACCCTTCCCACCAGTTCTGTCCTTCAGGCCGTTTTCAGCACCCAGTGCATCCATCACAACATGACAACTGAAGGGCTGCGAGCTGTCAGGGGAGCTTCCGTATGGGAGCACCGGATGATGATAGACAGGAAGAGGTCAAGGAGAACAACGCACACATGAGCAAGCAATTGCACACATACAGACAGTGAGAGAGAGAGAGAGAGAGAGAGAGAGAGAGAGAGAGAGAGAGAGAGAGAGACACAAACAGACCAGAGCGTCTGAACTTGAAAACACAAATGTCAGACTCGGCCGATTCAAAAGATCTGGATTTAATCATGCGAATCATATTATCCAAATGATTTTAAACATATACAGCATGCTGCCATGATCACAGAGCAAAGAGGATGGACCCAACCTTCGCTCGATCTCGCTGAAAGGACGAGCCGCCCATTGTCTTTGAGAGACAAGTTTGCTGGCTTTGCATTTCACGGACGAAATATGCAAATGATGTATTTGTCTGATATCAAAGGACACCTCTCTCCATCTCTCTTTCCTGGGACAGCTGACAGTCCATTCAGGGGCCGATGGAGGGGCTCATAAGGGAGAACTGAGGAGAATCGTGACAGGAATCAACATATGTGCTTGCCATCAAAAGCAAAAAGGAAGTGATGAATATTCATAGGCAGGAGCATTTTGGCAGGCGGCGGCTATTGTTTAACAAAGAAAAGAGCAAAAACGACTCACAGCTGAGGATGATGAGTCTCATACACCTGCTTATAATTATGACAGCAAAGAGTTACACATGCAAGCTTTTTCTAATTAGGCACACATAGCCGCATACAGGTGCTAAGGTGCAAAGTTTACACAGGAAAAAAAACTGCGTCTCAACAATAACACATAAGAAGTCGGATCAATACCTCTCCTCAAGTACACCAATTTGCTTAATGTGCGATTAAAGCTAAAACGTACTTTTGCATGGTGAAGTCGATACAAACGGTGTTCTCTTGAGAGTCTATCTCAGCTTACATACATAAATAATGTTTTGTCAAGCAATGTTTTTCTTCCAGTTACACAAACTGCTGTCTGTTCTTATTCAAAGAGCAGTGTTTCATAATTATCACACCTTCCCATCATGCTCTAGTTTTCAAACCCTTTATCCTTTCTAATTACATAAATATGCCTGAGCTGTTTTACATTAGCACCCATTAAAAAAATAATGCGGTGGCACAATGGTTGAGTGATTCATCAGATTTTACTTTGATATATACTATGGTACTTGCATGGTACATATAAAATACCACAGTATCACTGACAAAAAAAGAACCATGGCACTGATATAATTTTTAGACAAGTGTCACAACAAACTCCCTAAAAGTACCATGGCACTACCACTTTTTTTTTTTTGGACATTTATATCACCTCCTACTATCCCAGCAAACCGACAGCAACATCGTGTCCCTGGCCAAAAACAGCTGCGGTAGGACAGCATATTTTCTAAAAATGCATTCAGAATTTTCATTTTCTATTTTTCAATCATGACGGGATGTGTCTTTTCAACGGCCATTAAAAGTCCAAATGTTTGCTGGGATGGTACCATGAAGGCATCCGATGGCTTTGAAATATACTGCGGTGCTGAAATCCATGTACTATGGTACTTCCAAGAATAGTATAGTAGTACTATGCTACATGTCTAAAACCAGGGTATTAAGTAAGTGTTACAAAAGTACCATAGTACTATCATGTTTTTGGAAATGTGCTAGAAATACCATAGTATACTTTAAAATATCTTGATGCACTATTTAAAAAGTATGGTGCATGAATTTCTGTACCATGGTGTGGACACGGACATGTTTCATGGTTACAGTACCAGTACTTCTTTTCTAAGAGACACTTGAAAATTATAATTGTAGAAATACTGTAGCACTTTTTTGCAGAGGCATTTTAGTCAGAAGAGCTGAAAACCCACTCATGCTGGTTGGATTTTTCTCTATGCCGTCGTGCTGTTTCACTAAACTATGTGTACGTTTACAGTGTAGTGAAACTCTGGGAGTGGGCTGTCATTCTTCATTTCAGCCTAGCATCTCAGCGGGCTTTTACACGTCTTCAGCTCGCCGGACGCCCACTAACAAGCAGAGATTTCCTCTCTGTCCTCACCTCCTACTCAACACAGCAGATGAGCAGTGAGAAAACAGAAATCGCTTAAAAAGAAGAAAAGACACCAAATCCCCTGGCCAAGTCTCTGCTCCATTCACCAATCGAATGGCGGCTGTTTTGTGGCCTTCTCTCGCTCCTCTGTTCTTGGACCTGTCCATCTAGACTGCAGCTGTCAAAATTTTGACGTCTTAATCAATCTCGGCCATGACCCCCGTCTCTTGGGGAGGAGAAGAGGATAAAGCCAGGGGTCACCCCTGACCCTGTCTAGTATTCCTCCCCTCTCGCCCCCATCCCTGATCACGACATCCCAACAATTGGGGAGAGGCTCCCATTGAGGCCTTCTGGGATACAGGGCTTGTACCCCTTATCCTCAATGGGCTTTTTTCACAAGGTCCTTTGGACGCCCCATTGAGAAAGTTCTCGCCCTCGTCATTGAAGGTGAACCTCTGCATCTCTCCCCTGGCCTGGGCTGCACACACAGACTTATTAAACAGACAGTGACTCGCATCTGCATGCTGGGATAGAAAGCCACCTTTTGAACCCGCTTCAATGAGGAAACAACTGCCTGTTGCCTTGCTGAAGACAGCATGTGATGGCTTAATCAGACATTGATGACAGGCTCATGCTTAAATAACACAGATATAAAGAAGATGTTCTAATGATATGTAAAGGCACCTAGGTTATATATAAAAGCCAGTATTTATTTTTTATTTATAAAATAGAGTATTAGCTACTAAATATGATTTGTGATTTGCTTTTATTGGTCACTTTTTGAAACCATTGGCATTGCATTTTTTAACAACAAATATATTTTATGCATCAGTGCTTAACAATAAGAAGTTTTGTTTTTTTTTCTGCTGGTCTATAGTTGTGACTTATGATACCTTCATTATTACGAGTTGCATTCAAGTGCTTTGTTGTCGGAATGAACAGGAATCATGGAGGACATCAGGTTTATTCTTGTCTATTTATTTGGAAAATCTTATTAAAACCAAAATTATATGTAGTGTCACATGCCCTGACAACCATATAAACATTTACAATGCTATCCAGATCTGCCAGATTCTGTATTTCGGTTAAATGCAGGCTATTTTCAAAGTTTTCTTTACAAAATTGTTTAGTTATGCTTTCAAAACGGTCAAGTCATTTTTGCAAATTCAACCTCTATGTTTGCCAGCTACTAACGTTTTTGATGACATCAATAGAGAATATATTACGACAACAATAGAGAATACAGTAAGTCACAGGAAACCGAGCGTAGTTTGCAATGTATAAAAATCAAACACATAGCGTCAGTTCTGGCAGGTCACGTTAGCCAAACTCACATCAGCTGTCTGTCAGCTGATCACGTCTACCTATAGGAATACAACATCAATCACAGCACATATATATATATATATATATATATATATATATATATATATATATATATATATATATATATATATATATAGCTCCTCAGTACTATTAGCAGCTATCGCGTTTCTCCAGAGCTCATTTACCCTTCTCCACCCCCAGCTCCTCTTGTCAGTCAGGATTTGGTATTCTAATTCCCCTTCAATCAGACTAAAATCCTGAATTATTTTGTACATTTAATATGAACATTACTGATATCTGCAATACTAGAGCCTGACCGATATATTGGCGGGCCGATATCAGGCATTTTCCAAACTATCGGTTATCTGCATTAATGAATATTTAAAAAAAAAAAAAAAAAAAACGGACAAAACACCGCTCAACCACATTATGAGTGTTGCCGTTTCATAGTTTGTCCACCAGAGGACACTCTACAACGTGCCGGTTGGCAACACCAGTTGATCCAGCCAGTCATGCTGCATGCCTCCAACATTCATTAACTGAGATCATCCGTAAAGTGCATGGTAAGTTGGTTAACTGACATTGCTTGAATAACAATTAAAAGAACATCCCCATCAGTTCTCTTAACTCAAATAAGCATGACAAAATGTGTGTCTGCCAAGTCCAGTTTTGCTGTTACATGTAAGCCAAGAGTGAAATGGAATTAGCTAGTAATTATGCTAGGTTGTTACAGTATAGTTGACTGACTGTCAGTTTAACTCGGACAATGTGACTGAATAAGATGCATTTCTTTAATAGCGTGACAGTTTGACAGCATGAGACGTATCATCTCTCCCCTGCCCGTTATTTTCAAAAAGTATGTTTTACAATATTTTGCAGTATGACGTTGTCCATTTCTAAATTATGGCTTATCATAGACTTTAGCTAACCACAAAGCTAGCTAATGCCATGGCTATCAGTGGAAGACCGCTAACATTAATGTGCTTGGAAATCACAACAAACTTATTCTGCCTAAATAAAGTTATGATTACTGTATTTATAACTAGTATGTTTGTAGTTCCAGTCCCTGCATTGAAAATCGTAAGTTAGGCACGCGAGGAGTGAACAAAAGTGCGTTGCTGACTTCGCTCAGACGCACCATTAACGAGTCTCATAATGGATTTACTGCATCACTAAGTAGTAGATTTTAGAAGGCAGGCAGCAAATGACTGAAAATGGATTGTTGAAGCTTGATGGATAGAATTAAAAGAGTGCATGTAAAGGGATAAGCAAGTTGACATTGTAATTAATATTGGTAACTTCGATTTTTTTAGATTTGTTTCTGTTATTGTGTTTTCGTCCAAAGGACTTTAAGTTTCATATCTTAAGTTTGTATTTTTAGACATTTTATTTATCCGAACTTTAATATATTTTTATGTTCCTCTGTTCTGTTGTGACAATAAAAAAAAGTTTATTTTTAAACTGCATTATCATATTATTTTAGAGAGGCTGAGGGATCATGAATAACTGCAAATAACTAATGTAAGGAAAATGTAAGGGAGTTTTTGACGCTGCTTTTTTTTTTTTGTTTATATATATATATATATATATATATATATATATATATATATATATATATATATATATATATATATATATATATATATATATATATCGGCCGATATATCGGAATATCGGATTTTTAAATCACCAAATATTTGTATCCGTATCGGCCTTAAAAATCCTTTATCGGTCGGGCTCTATGCAATACATCATGTTGGTTCTGTTCTGTTTACCCTAAGGGTTATTGCTGCTCTCCCTGCTCTTATCCATGCTAGGCTGTATGGATGTGCTGGGAGTTCTTGCCCAGAACAGAACCATACCGGCAATCCAAACTATATGCTAATAGTCAATCAATCATCTTTGACGATAGTGATCCTGACAGAAATTAACATATAAGATCGATGAATGTTACATTGGTGACTCAGCACTGATGGCTGCAGCACTAACCCTAACCCTAACCGTCCTGAAAGAGCAAATGATGGTTTTGTTCAACTGACCTAAAACGTATAGTTCAGTCCAGTGCAAACAAGTGGCCATAAATTATACAAATTATCCTCTACAGCTTTTAAGACATGAAGTGTTTTTATTTATTTATTTTTTTTTTTAATTTACATGTGAGTTGGGAAATGAAATCTGAAAACTTTTGCCGATGCCAAACAACCCCCTCTTCCAAATATCTCAGAGTAATGAAATCATCAACGCAAACCCTGAAGTGATTTAAATAAAGCGTTCCACCAAATGTCTTTGTGGAAACGCCGTTCTGCTCTTGGTAAATTACAGCCTCTTTCCTTCATTTCAACATATCTGAACGGCAAAAGAGAGCAGAGGGAGAGAGATGGAAAGCTAAGGAGCGAGTGGGGAACCTGGCCACTGCCAGCGAGCTCTGCTAATAAAAGAGTGGCCAAGAAAAACGGCCAGATCCCTGAGAATGGCCTTTCCCAGTGTACCCCTTCAACCACCCACACAAGCACATCCACTGAGAGAGAGAGAGAGAGAGAGAGAGAGAGAGAGATCGCCCGCGGTGAATGCCGACCGCCCCCCTTGAGCCCGCAGGAGCCCTAAATTACAGCCCGTATTTGTCATGCAATTAGCCCGCCGAGATAGCGCTCATAAATAAAGGCCGTTAGACTGGCCAGTCGGCCGTTTATCACCCCGCTCAAGCGATGACCCTCTCCTGGACCAGACAGAAAAGAAAGAAAGGGCGTTCTCAAACTGTCTACATGTCCTCTGGCTCTTCCTTTTTGCTTGCACTGACCTCAGCATTACCCCAAACAGTATATCATGGCTTTTCTCAGTGCAGTATGGCCTGACTACGGACACTGGGAATCAAAGCCAGCATGGAGGAAGAGAAACGGCCCTCTTGTGACAGAAGCAATCTATCTGATCCTCTCCTTTTCTTCTTTTATCTGTCCTGCTCTTTCAGTGTTTTGCCAATCACATCTTTTCGCTTTAATGTGAACTGAAAACCATTGCACATGCTCTTGAGAGATAGCAAACGAGAACGAGAGCGAAAAGGGTACAAGAGCATTCGCCCATGATCTAATTAAGCGGATTTTGCACATAAACCACATGGCTGTTGCTCCAACAAAATAATTAGCGCCAACGTTTCTCATGCGCAAATCCACAGGGAGGTGTTTTGATATCAAACAGGGCAGTTCATAATCATAACCAGACCTCTTGAATAACAACACTCGCTTAATCCATAGTGAATCTGCTGAGTACCCAGCTGTCTACATCTGAGTAAACTCTCACATCCCTGAGGGGAGAAAAGTGCACCCAGGTCAGCCTCACTTATAATGATCTCATCTTAAATTATGGAATGTATTGCTGCTGGGCGATCAGGGTTTTATTTTATTTTTTTACTTTCCATGTGGGAGGTGCGTAAATCTCAAATCATAACAGAACCTGGTGAAATGTTCTGTTGGAAAAACTTGAGTGAGGGAGTTATCCGAGCTCTTACCTTGGCATGTTCCTCCGTGTTCCTCATAGCCAGGGTTACACAAACAGTTTCCAATAGGCACCAGCCATTCTCCATCTGCTCCACAGTACATTTTAGGGACCTCGCGTTCCTCTGAATTGTCCACACAGGATCCACGTACCTCCACTAGTGATGAGGTATCCGCCCCAGTGGTGGTGTCGGGGAACTGGGCCAGGTTGCGTACAGTGAGGGGGCATTTCTTATAGAAGATCCGTACGGATACCAGGGCGATGCAGGCCCCAACATCCTGGAAGGCCAAGTAGAAACCCTTCCGTGTCAAAATTCCTACATCCCGCACTTCTGTGTTCAGCTTCATGATGCGGTCTCCTATGTCCACCTGCGTGAAGCTCTCATCGGCCGCGATGGTGTCAATTTTGGTGAACTGGTTCTCTCGGATGTACCGCTCTTTGTCATTGTTGGACTCATAGTAGTAGAGGTTAAAGGTCTCCTTGCAAGTTCCCATGACTCCTGGCAGGCTGTTGCAGTCACGCAGGGTGAATTTGATCTCGATGTAGACTCGCTGAGCTCCGCCACGGGGGATCCAGTCTGTTCGGAGCCAGTTGTTCTGGTTGGGTTCCATTACGTTGCATACCTGGTACGTCCTGATTGGCGTATTCTTCTCATCCATGATGCTCACCTCTTCCCACTGTGAGAGAAATGGAGGGAAAGACAGAGAGGTAAGTAGGCCTATAGAGATTCTGCTAGGGAGACTTTTGTCACAGCAGGTGCACACAATTCCAGGCCCAGAGCTGGAGATTTTCCACAGACCAACAGCTGCAATGATGCAATGATTTCATTGATTACAATATGATAATGAGAATTTAATCACACATCTGCCAGATTCTGTGCACTTTTTTGTGGATAGTAGGGATAGTGGTAACACTTTAGTTTATGTTCCAATTCTCACTATTAACTAGTTGCTTATTAGCATGCATATGACTAGAATATTGGCTGTTTATTAGTACTTATAAAGCAGATATTAATGCCTTATTCTGCATGACCTACACAATACCTAAACTTAATAACTACCTTACTAACTATTAATAAGCAGTAATTAATAGTTTATTGGCAAAAGTCGTAGTTAATAGCTAGTTAATAGTGAGAATTGGACCCTAAACTAAATTGTGACTGGGATAGTTTACCCAAAAATGAAAATTCTGTCATCATTTACTCATATGACTTTCTTTCTTCTGCAGAAAAAAAAAAAAAAAAAAAGAAATGTTGAAGAATATTTTTTGTCCATAAAAGGAAAGTCAATGGGGTGCAAAACACACCACTGGAAGTCCAATGACTTTCACTGTGTGGACAAAAACACTTTTTTTCAAATATGTATTTTTGTGTTCCTCATTAGAAAAGTCATACAGGTTCATTTTTGGGTGAACCATCCCTTTAAGACAAGAAGTTGTATTACTCAACCTCTACACTGCTTTGCAAACTCTCAATCACTCAAATAAGTTATTGGAGATTTAATTTTTCTTTTAAATGTAAGATTTTTAAATAATTAACATAACTGGAATAATATGATTCTTCAAAGCACTGTTAAGCTCCATTTCTGTACATCAAAATTTAAAGTGCCGTTTATGCCTTTCAAATGATAGATGTGATGATATGTCAAATTATTGATCTCTGTAATTGGGAGAAAGACCAAAAATCTTAAAAATAAAGCGAAAGTACAGTTTTCAATAATAATACAGCATTACCAACACCCTTGCACATATACCAAACAAATGCAGCACCCAGCCCTGCAAGAACGCTCTGACTTCCTGGTCACCATTAATCCCATATTAAGCCATTGTAATACCATGGGGCCTAGAGTTTGATGCTTCCTGCTGGTGAGAGTTTCAAATGAGATGTATGCAATGAAGGAGAGTTTTGAAAAGGCCTGTCACGATCTATGACGCTGTCTTTTCTTCTCGCTTTTTTACTCTTTGTAAGTCGTAAGTGTAGAAATCCCAGCTGTCACACCGATAAAGCTGTACATTTGGCCCGCTTGCATGAGGGAGGGGGCTCTGTCGGGACCCTGTCAATCAAACGGGCCGATGAGATAAAGCAGCAGAGGGGGGGGGGCACATTTCCTCAAATGCCAAGTTCACCACTAAACCTGAAACCAACATAAGTGGGTACGGAGAGAACAAGGAAGACTAATTGTGGAATAATTAATCAATCGCAGATAAATAACTTTACTCATGCTCGAGTAGACTGATTTCAATATTTCAAAAGAAACATTTCTAAATAAGTTCATGGTTTTGTTAATATGATGTATTATTGTATGCAGTTTTATTTATTTATTTAAATATGCTGTAATATTAAAATCCAACAACACACACACAAATAATGTGTAAATATGTGCTTAAACTTACATATACAGTTGCTGACTGCATAATGATTATAATTTAGTATGAATATTAATGTAAAGTGTGGCCAAATAATAAAACAAATAAATGTAAAACTGTGAAAAATCTATAAATTCAATATTTCAGTCTCAGCATGCCAACAGTGTATTTCAATTATGTTATTTCTACTCATTAGTAAGTCAAAAGTCAAGATTCATTGTTGTATATGCAAAACACAGTGCACCAAGAACAAGAAAATTCTCGAATTTTAAGATGCCAACCCATAAATGATGTAAAAAAAAATTAACATTATAATTACACAGCATAACATTTCTAAATGAATTATCCTGAGCACAAGCACTTAAACTCAAGTCGTTTCTCAGTCTGTATGAAACATCAAATTATAAGAACAAAGCCATTTCATCTGTCAGGATTTATAATTATGGATGTTTGTGTAGGTCCCATTAATCTTCTGTGCTTCATCTGCACTAATGCAGAAAATACTGATTGCATACAGTGTGATGCCTCTTAAGCCGTTTCCCATCCATTTTTGGTGTGGTTTTAGCATAGCATGAGGCCTTGGTTAGACCTTCTAGTATTATGTACAGTGTGGAACAGCAATTCCGCTGTGCCCCAAAAAAAGCATCTTTAATTTCTCTAGTCTGCTTTTCATGTGCAACTAGAGTTTCCAAGACAGTCAACACCTTCAAGAGCTGTCAATAGAGATTTTTCCACACAAATACAAAAGTTAAAAACAACATTGTCTGCCCTCTGTATAGACTCACCCCTCCTTCCGTCGGACTCGCAACCCATTTCAATTCTCCTTGCACAGTTCTCGAGTCCAGCAGCGTCACTGCGGAAAGACAAAATGCTGTGAGTCACTGAAGATGGATCATCAACCTCCTTATGACTAGACCAAACTGTCTCTTAAGTCACAACTTGTTTCTTTTGCTACCCTTTTGTTCCCAAACCGCACAAAGTTCTTACTCTCTCCATTTCCTCGAAGTACACAAATTTATGCTTATTAATGAAATGTATTGGACATGGTTAAATAACACAAACAAACATTCAGCCAAAATAAGTATTTTATAATGTTTGATTGTGATATGATTAAGTATTGTTTTAATCAGTGTTCCAATTTGGCTATTGTCCAAACAAAATGTGCTCCTTTGAGAGAAGAACATAATTAGTGCACAATGAATGTGCAAGGAATATATAAGAAGCTTATGGGTTTTTTTTCGTTTTATTTCAAACGGTTTCAGAATGTGTGAGTAGCCTATATATGGTCTATAGCTACACCAAAACAAAGCCCTAGCATAACCTAAATTAAAAGCGTACGGTGTAATGTGATATTGACGCGAGTTTAGTCTGAAATGTTATATATATATATATATATATATATATATATATATATATATATATATATATATAATTTCTCTTGTGCGTGACGAATTTCATAAATGTCGCTTCTGAAAACTCTCAAAATAAATAAAAAGAATAAAGTTTGCATCACATTATTCGACCAATACTCTACATATATTTCCATTCTGGTCATCCAAGCACATTTCATTAAATAAAAATAAATAAATACAAAAAAATAAATAAAAAAATAGGCGGAATACAAAAATAGTTCCAACCAAAATTAGAAACCAGAGTATTTACTCCCAATAGAGTCCGAGTTTAAACTTCGTTTGATGAAAAAACGGCTCATCTTCCATTAGATCTGCGGATTTGGGAACCACGGACACTTGGAGATCCCCAAAGGGACTTTCGGAGAAAAACAATATAATTCCTTTACGCTGACGGGAAAAAGTCTCGAAATAAAAAAAAGAAAATAGAAAAACGGCAGTCGTGCACTGTGCCACTCTACACCGTCCCAAGTCGTAACCCAAGCAACAACAAAAAAATAACTCTTGGAGAAATTTTCCTTTGGTTTGGTAAATCCTTACCTTCATTAGGAGGGTAGACCCGTGCGGTTAATGTTAAAGTCGGTATCCAGATTATTAGCGCAAAAGTCGCTGTGAACACAAGCGCAGCCATTGGTGTCATTTCGTGTGCGTCTCCTCCGCTCCGCGTACGGACCGAAGTTGCGTCTGTCCCGGTGGAATTAGCGTTTGAGAGTGATGCACTGAGCGCTGCTGAACACCGCCGAGGGGCGGATCTTTACTGCCTGACGTGCCTGTCACAGCGAGACACAAAAAGTCAACAGTCTGTCTATTCGGGGGAATAGCCAGCCCATTTTCCAGGTATATGGTTATTGGAGAATTGTATAAGTATAAAAAGTCTTCTTTCAATCTTATGCGTATCATAGAAAATTCGCGCGTGTGTGTGTGAGAGAGAGATAATGCAGAGTGTGCGCGTAAAAGAGAATGCAAGAAAAAGAGAGAGGCTGTAGTTAAAGCGCTGCTTTTACATACATAACTTGGTCTATAATGTATAGGAAATACCCTGATCATAATTATTATATATGTATACGTCATAGATAAGACTATATGGAGCGCGCAAGTCATTAAAGTTAAGGTAACCAGCTCTTTAGTGGGAAGAGCAAGCGCGCCGTCTAGTGTTTGCAGTTTATTCCTCTAATCCACAACACTCGAAGCCTATTTCTAAACGTGCCAGTTCGTCTATAAAGAGCCTACTTTTATAACATAACAGAAAATGATTCAGTGGAAACAGAATACTCCAATAATTATTAATTAAACAAACAATCCTAAAACATAAGAGAGTGGGTAGATGCTTCAAAACGTAAACCAGACCGTACTCCAGTTTTAGCAGAGACTCATTTTCGCAAATCGGTTCTTTCAAACTGTTCATATCAAAGGGATTTTCAGCCATTATTTTATAGCTCGACATAACTGCGTCATTGGCATCCCGGAATGGCATGCCTGCCTGTATGCTCCAGTAGACACATGCCGTTTAATTTTGCGAGCGAGTTTTTATTAATAATTGTGTTTATCGTGTCGGAAAAAGAAGTCTGGATTGTTCAGACCTCAAAAAAAAAAAAAAAAAAAAAAAAAAGATTCATTCGCGAATCGGGCATCGCTATTCAGTATATGTTCCTGCAAAGACTAAAAGTTATTACATGTTAGGGTGAGACCCTTTATGCCTTTATCAACTGGACGCCTACACTTCACGACCTCTCCTGCCCTTGTCAATCAAGCGTTTCATGACGCCCACAGCCAGGGTTGCGTCTTTTCCATCGTAGAATTCCATCAATAGCCGCAGATGCGTCGAATTCGCTTCGCGCTTTGCACCGTCTTACTGCATGCGCCCACCTGATGAGCCAATCTACATCCTGTAACGGGTGGCAGGGCTGACTGTGTGCTGACAACTTTGACAACAGGGTGTTTGCATATGGATGGGCTTCAAGGGAGAGTACTGACTTGAGTTATTGGGTACCGCCCTCGAGGCTGATGGATCTGAAAGAGACAAGGCACTGTTTATACTTTAACAACATTAACAGTTCTAGCTGCACTTTATTGTTGTGTAGATCAGTGTTCATGGCTGGAATAAAGTGAGATATCACAGTGTTTTAGTTTAAATAAATAATCATGTAAAGATTATTATTTATTTTTTTTGGAAAGCATTAATGTCTAATCTTTTTGTTAATCTATCATATAGGTTTGATAAACCTCAATTTTTGCTGCACTTTCAACCCTTTTACTAATTCTGGTGTAGTTTTTGTAATTTTGTTTAATTTCAGGCCCTATTTATAGAAAGTGCCAGATTGTTAAAAATGCATTTCTTTATTTAGTAAAGTTGGTTTCAGCAGATTGGGTAAAGGCTTGAAAATTGTTCCACTGCCTTCTCAGATTTTAGAATTCAAGATTCGTCTGACCACAGCTAGCGTTTCCTGTTTATGTATAGGCCGGAGAGGCTACGTTTTTGTTCTTTTCCATATGTGTTTGGGGCCTCCCTGGGATCTCTCGTTTTTAATAGCATTAGGCTGAGGAGCAGGTGACGTCCGGGACTTTGTCTCTAGGGCCACGATCGAAGCGCTTTGTGGCGACGCCGTTGCTCCGGCGAAACCATCTCGCCCGGCATAATGAAGTCGGGCGGAGCATCTGGCGTTCCTAGATGGGTGCCCAACATCGATTGTCACTCAGTTTGACGAAGAGAATGGCGTTTTATTTTCTCAATCTGCACGAAAGACTGCGCAATCATAAAGGCCCAATTAGCCGGGGAGGAGGCGGTTCGCTTTTAGCGGTCTCGGCCAATCGCTTCTGCCTATATCGGTGAAGGCCTATTGATCGCGTTATGGCTAGTGGGCGAGGAGTCGCCACAGGCAGGGGTGTGTTTCTGCGAGGCTTTGCTCTGGGCCGTTGTGTTTGGTCATTTGTGTCACAGTTTTTTTGATTGATTACCGTCAGATCATTTTCCATTCTCTTTCTGGATTCTCGGGTCTCCTGACTGAATTCCCTGAACGGCGCCCCCACACTCGGTTTTGTTCTCCGAGCCCCAGATGGCATCTGCCCACACATCTGTATTGTGCGATGCTAACGCAGGCCTCCAGACTGAGTGCACCCGGGACCCCCAAGGGACACTGTGCGGTCTGTAATTGCCAACTTTGAGCAAGACAACACTCTTCTACTTTCTGTACGCCCCACGTTCTGGCCTCTTTCAGAACCTTCCAAACAACGTACACTCATATCCGAAAGAACTCTGCTCTAATGCGTACATCCTGTGCACATGCAAACATTGAATGTGTGATGGATTGGTTAAAACGTAGTAGAGGGGATGGCAGACCGAACTAAAAGGACAGGCTCAGCAGTCTGAAGAAGCGTGTGGGTGTTTGTGATACAGAAACAAAGGAAGTGAAGAAGAGCTTTTGGCTGTTATTTCACAGATAGTTATTTCACCCTCAGCTTGATTGAGATGTGACCGATTCCAGTAAAATATGAGATTGATTGGTTTTCAGTCTCCAATAAAGATGTACCCTTACTAGATGTTTCTATAGCCTTTCAGAGGAACCAAATGAGGAGAGAACTTTCTTTGTTAGAACATGCCTGTCTTTCAGTAAATCCAAAAAGACCTTGCTGAGGTTTTTGCATAAAATCCTTTTTCTCTTTCTGATAAAGATGAGGAATGACTCACTCTTTCTCTGTCTCTATACATGATTTTCCCAAAGACCTTTTTGTTTGAGATAGAGTCCTGTTCCCCCTCGAGTATGTGAATGGATTCCAGACTCTGCAAATCAAACACAAAGCTATCAGCTCTGCTCTGTGTTCTCAACCGCTCATCCCCGGGTAGAGGAGAAATCAATGGATAGCGTAAGAGCTCCTAATCATCAGCAATGGAGAGTCCCTGATGTTTTCCCAACTACAGCATCAGATACCTAACAATCAATGTATCGGACACTCGAATGGAGTTTGGACAGTTTTTATGTAAATGTTACTCACACAGTAAATGACATACGGAATCTCTACTGCTTTGTGTTGAATCTGTTTTAAAGAGCACGTCCCACATGTGCACTTATTTTCCCTGGGTTCACAGTAATGGTCGATGGATTTGGGTTTTTCCATTGGTCGATGTTGATATCTAAAGCAGAAGCAGAACTTTAACACGGGCAGTGCATCTATCTATCTATCTATCTATCTATCTATCTATCTATCTATCTATCTATCTATCTATCTATCTATCTATCTATCTATCTATCTATCTATCTATCTATCTATCTATCTGTCCGTCCGTCCGTCCGTCCGTCCGTCCGTCCGTCCGTCCGTCCGTCCGTCCGTCCGTCCGTCCGTCCGTCCGTCCTTCAAAGTTTCTTGACAAATTGCTTTTTCCTCCGTCCGTCTGTCCGTTCAAAGTTTCTTGACAAATTGCTTTTTTCCATCTGTCTGTTCGTTTCTTTCTTTCTTTCTTTCTTTCTTTCTTTCTTTCTTTCTTTCTTTCTTTCTTTCTTTCTTTCTTTCTTTCTTTCTTTCCGTCCATCCATCCATCCATCCGCCTGTCTGTCTGTCTGTCTGTCTGACTGTCTATCTGTCTGTCTGTCTGTCTATCTATCTATCTACCTATCTATCTGTCTGTCCTTCAGTGTCTTGACAAATTGCTTTTTCCATCTGTCTGTTTCTTTCTTTCTTTCTTTCTTTCTTTCTTTCTTTCTTTCTTTCTTTCTTTCTTTCTTTCTTTCTTTCTTTCTTTCTTTCTTTCTTTCTTTCTTTCTTTTTCTGTCCGTCTGTCCGTCCATCTGTCTGTCTATCTATCTATCCATCCATCCATCCATCCATTCGTCTTGACAAATTGCTTTTTTCCATCTGTCTGTTAGTTTCTTTCTTTCTTTCTTTCTTTCTTTCTTTCTTTCTTTCTTTCTTTCTTTCTTTCTTTCTTTCTTTCTTTCTTTCTTTCTTTTCTTTTTCTATCTGTCTGTCTGTCTATCTATCTATCTACCTATCTATCTGTCTGTCCTTCAGTGTCTTGACAAATTGCTTTTTTCCCATCTGTCTCTTTCTTTCTTTCTTTCTTTCTTTCTTTCTTTCTTTCTTTCTTTCTTTCTTTCTTTCTTTCTTTCTTTCTTTCTTTCTTTCTTTTTCTGTCCATCCATCCGCCCGTCCGTCCGTCCATCCATCCATCCATCCATCCATCTATCTATCTATCCTTCAGTGTCTTGACAAATTGCTTTTTTCCATCTGTTAGTTTCTTTCTTTCTTTCTTTCTTTCTTTCTTTCTTTCTTTTTTTCTTCTTTCTTTCTTTCTTTCTTTCTTTCTTTTTCTTTCTTTCTTTCTTTCTTTCTTTTTTTTCCGTCCGTCTGTCTGCCCATCAGTCTTAAAAACCAAAACCAAAATTTTTTTAGTTAAAAAATATACTTACATAAACTTACATTTAATTTTAATTCTGCTTCCTTACATTAAAATCCTGTTTTCTACCTCAATTCAAATTCAGGAATTTAAAAGGCATTTTCAGTTGTTCAAAATCCTGCAATATATACATTATACAATTCAGTAATAGCAAATGAGATGGATAAAATGAACATAAAACCAACAAATAATTAAAACATACACTGTTTGCTATCTGTTGACAAAGCTGTCACTGGAATAACTTCTGATAATCGGCCAAATTAATGTGGTTTGTCGGCTGATCTGATCATCTCAAAATGGCCAGATAAAAAAAACGATCCATTGTTCTATAACTAGTTCAAAGCAATGGAGAGCTTTCAAACCCCATAGGTGCAAACATACAACAGAAATCAAAAATCCTGAAGTGTGACCACCTTCATAACGAAGGAAACGGTTACACACTTCTTCTTCTTTATTTCTCCAGACCTCCGTTGGCAAACATCCCACAGTGGTGCAGACTGAGTGCCACACGGCCTCAACATTTGCAGTAGCATGGCTTCTATTTGCTAATTCTACTTCTCTTAAGAGTTTTAAATAACAGCCTAGTGCCAGCCACAACCCCACAGCAGTAAAGCAGGCTTTAGATGTGGCAGAGTGGCTGTTTGGTGAAGACGGATAGAATGTGTAATGGTGCGGGGTGTCCTAGAGCACTTCAAAAATAAGTAGTCATTAGAATGGTGAAGGCATCACTGTCGGTCCCATCGCACCAGGCAGCTGTCACAACTGTACGGAGCAAAAACTCGGGATGAATGAGGAACGAAAGGGAAAGAGAGAGTCATCTGTGACTGTAAAACACATTACAATATTCGAATACTCCAGAAAGCTCCATAACCTCTACCTTTGGGTACTTATGTATACCATTGCTCAAAGAGTAAGACATCTGATCTGTCATGCAAGACTGCACTCTGCCTTTTGTCATATGACTAAGTTAACTGCCATGACTGTTTGTAACTCTAACCTTGAATTATTTCAGTGCAGCCTTATATTGCTTTGTTTAAATGTCCTCTGCCATTTGTCTCAGAGTCAGCTCCACGCTCAATGGCGCTGAGAGGTAAGGTTTGACATAAACAGAGAGTCAAAGCGGCAGCAGGTGCTGGCAGGAAGACAGTGAGACATTTTGTTGTTTCAAACAGCCTGCTGTGCCAATTACAGACACACATAAAGTCACGTTTAGACAAATATACTTAGTTATAAGCACTCAAAAGGCATTTGTATTCATAGGTATTTGTACAGTATGTAACCTTTACACATACAAACGGTTTAATTTTTTCTCTCTGCACTGCCATAAATAGACCAAAACGTACTCTATCAACATATTGACAACACTATGGTTACTGCTTTGACATGTAAAACTTAAGAAACATATGAATCCTTGTCCATAACAAATTCAAGAAGTTCAATACTAAGACACAATATAGTGAGACTCTCATTTATTACTTAAAGAAAGAAACTTTGAGAAAGACCCCTTTAACAGACAACATTTTATATAAATGAAATCCAGATGGGAGTAATGAAAGTCAAATCACTTTGTCTCTTTATATGGATTAAATTAATTATAATAAAACCCCAACAATGCATGAAATATAAGTGAAACACAAATACAGTGTAACATTAACTTATTGCACTCATTAAGCTGTTTTACTCATTTACCGATGTGTGTGTGCTGTCAGAATTGTTCCAACTTTAGAAATCACATAGAAAAGAATGAAACATAAGTCAAATTAGGTAACACAGTAAGTGTGTTAAATAAATGTGATAGCATAAAGCATATTCAATTAATCAAATTGATAATAAATAAGATAAAACCAATATATTATTGCTTTGAATTCAATATTCTAAGACCCTCAAATGATACATAAATGTTTGTACACTTTGTATGCCTCGAAAGTTGTTCAAACACTATATAGAGTTTACATTTAATAAGAAGATGAAGAAAAAGAAAGAGAAGAAAAATAATTGTTGTTATTGTTATTAAATAATCATTATTTAATCAATTAAATGTCATTATGTGCTGGGGATAATGCATTATAAATAACGTACAAATACAATTTACGTAATCGGATTACTTTTTCAAGTTACAAGTAATACATTACTTTTAAATTTACAACAAAATATCTTTTTGTATAAGTAAAGCAAGTTACTTTGATTTCCCATTTCCCAAGTCCAGCCTACACTGAAAAAAAAGTGTTGGATTTACATGATTTAATTGTGAACATCGGTCCCACATGAATCAATTAAGTTAAACAAACATAATTTGTTCATGTAACGTCAACAGGGATGGAACATGGGATGAATACATTTCAAGTGACCAAATTAAGTCTCAAAGTGAATTTTATATGGCTCCCTGACATTATTCAGGCATTCAATTTTATATATTCTTTCATCTACTTCAATTTCATATACTTTAATGTTACACAACTTAATTATAACACTGCAATAGCTAGTTTTAAACACTTTTAGCTAGCAATAGCACACATTAGCATCTTAAATGCTATGCAGTAAAAGCTCCTTCAGCAAAGCTGTTATGACATTAGTTGTATTAGTCCACAGCCTAAGCAAATGCTCCACTCTTCTCCACAATGGTAACCCACTGTAATTTAAATTCTTCTAATAATTCCAACATAATTGAATATTAAACACTATTAAACACAATAAAGTGTCCCCCTTTCTCATTTAACATTTACATTACATTTATGCATTTGGCAGACGCTTTTATCCAAAGCGACTTACATTGTATTCAAGGTACACATTTTGACATTTTTTGTCAGTTCTTGCTTTCCCTGGGAATCGAACCCATGACCTTGGCGTTGCTAGCGCCACGCTCTTATTGTTTGAGCTACAGGAAAGCTCAAAAACACATTAAACATATCAAATAATAACATTTACTCACTCTTGAGCCATATGCAAAGCATGGTGGGAACTAACAATCCCTGCCCAGTTTTAGTTAATGCAACACAAATCATTCATGTAATCTCAACACAAACGGATTAAGTAAACTTCAATTTGACTTATACTTAAGTGGACTGAACACAATCAAATTATGTTAGGACTAACTGTATAGCAATTGTGTTGCTTTAGCTCATTTTAATTAAGCAATTTGAACAAGCAGTGCAAATCATATTATTCAGTGTAGGTGAGGAAGGTAATGCAAAAGTAACATACTGTAACATTACTTTCCATAAAAAGTAACTTGAGTAATGCAATTAGTTACTTTTTTAGAGTAATGTAATATTGTAATGCAATACTTTTAAAAGTAACTTTTCCCAAAACTGATTACTATTATTATCATTATTAAAAATAAATACATTGATTTTGTATGCTTCAGTGTCCATGTAAACATACACAAATATAGTGTGCTAGAACCACACCTAAAAACTACAAAGACATACACAGACATATGTGCTAACACACAGGAACCCAGACAAGCAAACAGAGACATATGGAAATGAACACAAATTCAGACACACATGCCAAGTAGCAAACTGACACACACACACACACACACGCAGAGAAGGGCGGAAGGCAGCCAGGTAGCGAGTTTCACCAGTGCCAGAAGCCTAATAAATCATCAGACATGAGGCTTGAGGTCTTGAGACAGCAGTTGACTGGTTCTTGGAGCGTCAGTCGCCTAGTTAGATATGTAAATATCGCGTAAAGAATTCCGTCCACAATGCCTTCTCCCATCTGTTCCTCTTGGCATATTGATTTTTAAAGCAGCGCTTGTAACATGGCAAAGACTCTGCTTTCCAAGTCACTGCTTTAATTTGCCAAAAATTACAATAGCTACACTGTGCAAACCCTTCATATATCATTCTATCATTACATGGTTTCTTATGTCCTCTTTTACTAGAACAAGCTGAAAGCAGCACTATAACACTTGCCGCTTACAGGCAAAAATACAGCTTCAGTTTTAGCAGCTTAAATTATCGATTTCACTTTTGTAGAAAAACAGGGAGGCAGAAAGAGAGGGGTTTTTTTCCCACTTAGTTTTAACGTGGTTCAATAGCAGTGGAGGTGAGCTGCCTGTGCCTGGTCTGCTGAGATGAATGAGAAATCTATGATCTGTCTGAGCGATTTCATTAGGAAAGGGAGAGACGGGGCGGCAGTGTTAATTACTGACAGTACGGCAGTGCTAAGCTGCCACTGATACGTGCGATCAGAGCCGTTTTTAATTACTGCTGTCGTAAAGTGAGCCACGTTTACAGTAATAACATGATTATGGTATGAATATTGCAGCGTGAGAGGAGGCATGCCTCACACTTGGTAATATTTTACGCACCGACTGCAGTAATTAGTGCGGTAATTGTGTTGGCATGCTTACTGATAAACAAGCAAATTATTTTGGGTATTACCATGAGCTTCAGAAAAACCTGTGATACATTTATCTAGAGTGAAATTGAGAGCATGTGTGTGTTTTTTTAGGAGAATACATCACAGTTTGGATGAGTTTATTGGGGCTCACAACAAGGAGAAACATTTTTAAGATGATAAAGGTATGTGTTCATGTTTTTTTTAAAAGTGAATCAGTGTGTATGTCTGTGTGACAGCGGGAAAGAGTGAGAGGTACCGGTGAAAATAGACTTGTTGGTGGTCTTGTTCTTGTCGGACTGTCAGCGGGCTGCCCAGGCTCAATGTGAGGTCACACGTCGACCCCTTTGGCTCCACCACTCTGTTGGTTCCCATGATGCCCACTGATTCCCTTTTCAGCGGCTGACCTGGCAAGGTGAAGAACTGAGTTTCAGGCCTCTGGGAGTTCAGATAAGACCCGCCTCTAAAAATACCTCCCAACAGCCCTGGAGAGCCCTTCTGTCCCATGTGTCCCCTGCAACCAGGAAAAAAAATGTTCATCCAAATCACACTGTCCAAACTAGGTGCAATGCAGTAATTTTTCTGTCCTCACTGAAGCATAAGGCCTGCACAAAGCAACAGCCAATCAGAACACATTTGAGGTTTAATTTTATTGCTGAAGTGATTAGAGCAACAAAATTAATGAATTATGGCTCGTTTCCACCGAGCGGTGTGGTACGGTTCAGTACAGTACAGTACAGTAAGATTCGGGACCGCAAACCCTGATCCAGCTTGTGTTTCCACCTCCAACAGTATGCTTATGATAGCCGTGGTGTAGCGATATACATCATTCTCATGCAAAGATTAAAGCGACACAGTAAACAACAATGCACGACATACAGCAGATCTAGTTCTTGCTTTTCGGCATGTGGCTGTTGCCACAAGAAGTAGACAGGCATTGTTTGAAAACAATAGCCGAAAAAGCACATGCAAGTGATGATTCTCCATCAACCAATCAACGTTCTGCATCGAGTCTAGCACCACCCTTTAGTACCGGACTACACTGTAAAACAATATTGTTGGTTTAACTTAAAAAGTAAGTAACCTGGTTGCCTTAAAATGTTGAGTTCATTGAAATAAAAAAATTGAGTTAATACAATGAAGGAAATGGGTTTAATAAATAGAAACACAAAATATTATTGTATCTGAACCACATAAATAAAAAAATGTGATAAATCATGAAAATAGCACAATTTGGCATGTTTCACTGCATTATAACAAATAAAACACAATTACGCAATATGCTTACAAAATCTTTTAATGCTATTTGAATTAGCATTCTTAAAAATGTTCATTGTATTAACTAAATTTTTTTATTTCAATGAACTCAAAATTTTAAGGCAACCAGGTAACTTACTTTTTAAATATTTTTTACAGTGTACTGTGCTAGGTACCCCAATGGAAGGATGCCAAAAAGTGGCACGGTGCGTTTTGGAATTAGAGTGCCATTCACAACTTCTGACAATGGAAATGGCAAAAATTGCATACCGCACTAAACTTTACTGAACCCTACCGCTCAGTGGAAACAAGCCATTAAATACATATATATACATACCATTCAAAAGTTTGAGTTCGGTCACGATTTTTAAAAAAAAATTATTAATATTCTTTATTATGTGGGTTACATACGTAACCAAGATGTTTTCTATTTTAATATATTTAAAAATAATAGTAATTTATACCTGTAATGGCAAAACTGAATTTTCAGCAGCCATAACTTCAGTGTCACACAATCCTTCAGAAATCATTCTAATATGTATTATTATTATGTTGAAAATAGTTGTGCTGCTTAATATTTTGTGGAAACCATGATGCTTTAGAAAGTTCAAAAGTACAGTTTTTTTAAATAGTTTTTAATGTAGCAATGTAAAATCCTTGCTGAATAAAATCATTTCAAAGTAATTAACTTCCAAAATATATATTTAGAATTTAATATTGTACACTATAATATTTATATTTTATATAGTTTTAAAATGACTGATTTTAGCCTTTATTATTATTTTTTATTTTTTATTTATATAAATAATATACAATCTAATATTGGTATCGACTCTGCTTAAATCGCAATATGCCTGATACAATATTCTACTTTCTACTATATTGTATACTGATACAAGACTCAATATTAATCCTGTCCTTCCATAGGTCACCGTTACTGCTCACCATAGCTACACAGCGAACAACTAACAATAAATAACATAAACCGCAGTGAAAATGCGAAAAACACTTCCCCAAAACAGGCGGCTCTGCTATGACAGCACTGTAAGATGATTATATATCACAAGCTTAAAGTTCTAGAAGAAAACAGCACAGGACTTAGTTTGATTTACTTTAAATCTCTAACTCTAAAGTCTGACTGACGTTTCTTGCGTCGTCTTTATTCCCCACCAGCAATTTACTGAAGGAATGCATTTCCCTCTGCTTGGACTCCAAATTCCACTGTTTCTCATACGCTCTTTCCCTTTGGCTCTCTTAAAGTTTGGTTTCCATTTAATTGCCATAGTGTCTATCCTTCTCAGCGTGCCTCTCTGAAACATGACTCCTTCTACAGTCCATTTGTTTCACTCCACCTATCCTTACCTCGACTTCGCTCCAATTAGCTCCCATTTGCCGGAGTCCATTAAAATTCTTTAGTCCAATTTTGGGCGAGCGGTCCACAGTGAAAGACTTTCTTTGCCTGCTCCAGGTACTCGGACACACTTTTGTGGAGACATGGGTTTGGCTGCATTTCATTAACATTTCTGTCCTTACAGTATTCAAGTACACTTACAACAAGTGGCACGACTATATTTTGGTCACCATGATTGTAATATCATCGTATTCTTTAAATAAAGCACCTTGAAGTGTAAATACCATACTACAAAAATACAGTATCATGGAATATATTTTGAAGTACCATGGTATTCAATTCAAAACTTTCTTGCATTTTTGCTAAAGTGAACTAACCCAAACTGTTAGAGCCCATGTTAACATTATGGGGATGAGGAGATGAGGAGAGAGTACTTTTTCGTAATAGTACAGAGAATACGCAAACTTGTAAATTAATGATAAAGTGTTAAAAAGCAACTTATTGGTGAAAATATAGTGCTAATATATATATATATATATATATATATATATATATATAATATAAATAATACAATACAATACAATACAGTACAGTACAGTACAGTACAATATAATATAATATAATATAATATAATATAATATAATATAATATAATATAATATAATATAATATACTCACTTTACAGAACAGATGACTTTGTGAAGGGAAAAAAAATCATATTATCATATTATCATATTTTGGCACATTATCACTGCCTTGATTGCAATACCAATATCTATGTATATATATTGAATCTATATATATATATATATATATATATATATATATATATATATATATATATATATATATATATATATATATATATATATATATATATATATATATATATATATGAAAGAGTACAACACCTGGAAAGCATCACATTAGGTTTCAAACAACATATTAAACAACATCAGTGTAAATGTAATTTTAAAATCAAATATCACAAAACAATGTTGCTATAACATTCAACAGGGAACATTTAAGCAAATTACTAATAACAATGCACATACTGAATCTTAGTGTACTGTACATACAGGTGAGAGTCAAATAAGGGTTAAAATAGCCTTTTCCAGATGTGCAAAAACAATTGGACACCCTTTAGTGAATCAAAGTTTGTGCAGAAAGTGCCGTCTTTAGGGTTGTTATAGACCTCTAAGGATCTTGAGCGGCGAATAAACCAGGTAGTGATAGGCTATTTGGAACATACATTCTCGAATGCTAAATGGTCTCCACTACAGCAGTGTGTTTGCACTCTCTACTCTTGAAGTCAAACATTTCACTTTTCCTCTCTCGTTACACATCTCCCTTCCAAATATACACATTGTGCATTCATCCCCACTGACTAAAAGAATGTACTTCAATACTCATCTGTCTAGCTTGTTTGAATTGTGCCGGTGATGAATGATATTTATTCTGCTCAGGACCTTGAGGTAGCCACATTTTAGCAGCCATTAATAATGTTGATGGCATGCCCTGGCCACAGAGGGGCTTGTAATCTGCGAATGGGTGTGGGGAGATGTGGTCTAGGGGTCAGTGTGTGTTTTTCAGTGCGTACTTCCAATCCAATCCGCACCCTAGTCTGATACCTTGATCTCGCATTGTATGGAGGCTCCTACGGAGTCAGAAAGAGTGAAAGAGCCAGATAGAAGGATCACTGTGGGGCTGTTTTGTTCTGGACGGAGTGCTTAAAGCTTTACTTGCCACCAAAAGGGGGAAAAGAGGGGTTTTTCAGCTGTCCTCCCACTCCCTGTCCCAGCTCTTCCTGAAGGGAGGGGGGTAACAAAGAATGGCCTCCCCCCCTGCGGTTCTCTTCGGAGGACGTGGGAGTACCTGCGAGAGGCAGCGCCTGGCTCAGCACGGATCTGTGCTTTCAGATCTACAGACCAATTTTCCACAGTTGTGTCATGACATCTGAGTAAATATCTCCATATGGAGACCCAAACACAGGTACACACTCACACAAACAGCCAGCGCACACAGTCATATAGCTGAATTATAAGCACAGCGAACACTGATGCCACTAGACGTTTATGTGTTCAGCCAAAACATACACACATGCACACAAACACAGGCCTGGTCTGAGACCCATATTTCTACTCAGACCAAGAACCACTTCCATCTCGACTAGAGCTGGCAAGCGGTCGAAAAACTGGAATGTGGTCTGAGGGGAACACACAAACCACAGAAGCTCTGATCCAAAATAAACTCAAATGTGTTACACACACACATACAATGGACATGGAAACACAGAGATGTTATAAATGTACTTTTACAAACCCTGTACTGAAAAAAAAAATAATACTCTAAATTTACTTTAATTAAATTCTTAATGTACTGGGTAGTTAACATGACAGGTAAAAAAAAATTTTTTTAAAATCTATTTTAAAATATTTTTCTAATTATATTTAAATATATTTTTTTAGAATACATACATGCAGGTTTTATGTCAATAAATTGAGAGACCATGTGAAATATTTGTAAATTTTAACTATTTGCACCACAAGATTGTTGAATAAATATAGCTATACATAAATTTAAATACAATAAATATAACATTTTTGCTTACTTTTGTAATAATGGCAACAATTGTGGCTTCGTGACTAGCTTTAATGTTGGTTTTTTTTTTTTTTTTACTAAAATCTTTTTTTTCATTATTGTTTTGTTTTATTGACAGACATTTTCTACAGTACAGTAACACAATTACAGTTTTACACAAACACACACACATAAACATACACTTGATGTGATGTGAAACCCTTTTTACGTTTCTATTGTATTGAGAATGTCAAGATAAATTTATAGACTGCTCTTGTCCTCGGACTGAAATGTGAAGTGAAATGAACATGCTTCTGAGTGTGCTTAAACGGACATGAGCGCACACACTATTAATGAGGGAAAGAGATTTAGTCTCTCATTTGCACGTTTCCCAGACCAATAATCCACTGTAATCTCTTATTTCATTTAAGATGATTGTCATGCGCTCTTGAATGCAGGGTGGTCTCTTAGCACTGTCATCATTCATGACAATGGCTGCACATCTGCGCTGAGCAAACATGAGTTACGAGCAGATTACAATCCCTATTCACACCCTGCGTAATCTTGGGGTAATCAGCATCAGGCTACTGCACAGTCCATCCATGTACCCTAAAGCATATCATTAAGGTTTATGGTTCAGTGCTTATTCAGAGGATGACCTATTGACAAACAGACAGATTGCATGGCAACTACACCACCTCAATATAATTTCCTGTCCTTGTGCGGAAGCGGTTTACAGTCCTGCAGATTTAAGCCCACTTTGAAGACAAAAATCAGGCAAAAATTCAATCGAATGAATGAATGGATGGATGAATGAGATATAGAGATATATATATATATATATATATATATATATATATATATATATATATATATATATATATATATATATATATATATATATATATATATATATATATATATATATATATATACATACACTCTAAAAAAATGCTGGGTTAAAGACAACCCAAGTTGGGTTGAAAATAGACTAACCCAGTAAATGGGTTGTTTTAACTTAGCGATTCCATTTTCAACCCAACTTTGGTTGTCTTTAACCTAGCATTTTTTAGAGTGTGTGTATATATATATATATATATATATATATATATATATATATATATATATATATATATACACACTCACCTAAAGGATTATTAGGAACACCATACTAATACTGTGTTTGACCCCTTTCGCCTTCAGAACTGCCTTAATTCTATGTGACATTGATTCAACAAGGTGCTGAAAGCATTCTTTAGAAATGTTGGCCCATATTGATAGGATAGCATCTTGCAGTTGATGGAGATTTGTGGGATGCACATCCAGGGCACGGCTCCTGTTCCACCACATCCCAAAGATGCTCTATTGGGTTGAGATCTGGTGACTGTGGGGGCCATTTTAGTACAGTGAACTCATTGTCATGTTCAAGAAACCAATTTGAAATGATTCGAGCTTTGTGACATGGTGCATTATCCTGCTGGAAGTAGCCATCAGAGAATGGGTACATGGTGGTCATAAAGGGATGGACATGGTCAGAAACAATGCTCAGGTAGGCCATGGCATTTAAACAATGCCCAATTGGCACTAAGGGGCCTAAAGTGTGCCAAGAAAACATCCCCCACACCATTACACCACCACCACCAGCCTGCACAGTGGTAACAAGGCATGATGGATTCATGTTCTCATTCTGTTTACGCCAAATTCTGAGTCTACCATCTGAATGTCTCAACAGAAATCGAGACTCATCAGACCAGGCAACATTTTTCCAGTCTTCAACTGTCCACTTTTGGTGAGCTTGTGCAAATTGTAGCCTCTTTTTTCTATTTGTAGTGGAGATGAGTGGGACCCGGTGGGGTCTTCTGCTGTTGTAGCCCATCCACCTCAAGGTTGTGCGTGTTGTGGCTTCACAAATGCTTTGCTGCATATCTCGGTTGTAACGAGTGGTTATTTCAGTCAAAGTTGCTCTTCTATCAGCTTGAATCAGTCGGCCCATTCTCCTCTGACCTCTAGCATCAACAAGGCATTTTCGCCCACAGGACTGCCGCATACTGGATGTTTTTCCCTTTTCACACCATTCTTTGTAAACCCTAGAAATGGTTGTGCATGAAAATCCCAGTAACTGAGCAGATTGTGAAATACTCAGACCAGCCCGTCTGGCACCAGCAACCATGCCACGCTCAAAATTGCTTAAATCACCTTTCTTTCCCATTCTGACATTCAGTTTGGAGTTCAGGAGATTGTCTTGACCAGGACCACACCCCTAAATGCATTGAAGCAACTGCCATGTGATTGGTTGATTAGATAATTGCATTAATGAGAAATTGAACAGGTGTTCCTAATAATCCTTTAGGTGAGTGTGTGTATATATATATATATATATATATATATATATATATATATATATATATATATATATATATATATATATACACACACACACACACACACACACACACACACACACACACAGACACACACAGTATATATATATAAAACAGCCTTCTGTCTTCATGAATAAATAAATGGTAATTTAATTTTTCTTATAATATTGGTCCTTAACATAGGCTTAATTTTCTTGAAGGCATATGCTTTCTTCTTTCTTTCTTTATACATTTATTATTTAATAATTTTTGACAACAATTTCCCCTGCATTTCTCATTAATGTACTGCAGTGTGTGGTGTGTGTGTGTGTGTGTGTGTGTGTGTGTGTGTGTGTGTGTGTGTGTGTGTGTGTGTGTGTGTGTGTGTGTGTGTACACACATACACACAAATGTAGTATTTGGATTTAAACTAATTATTAAATTCCACTGGGGATAAAACATTTTTATGGCATTTGACAAAGAATAAAGAGAATAAACCAGCCTTTTTGTGTGCTGAATAAATAAATAAATAATTTATTGCAAGTGTTTATTTTCTTTATGAAAAATACCATTTGTAGTTTTTTCTTTTGATTTTACAAAGAAATACACCTTGGACATGTTTTTGTGACATTCAGCCAAGCACAGCTTTCTAATGTGCTGGCTTTATAGCCTATAAACACTTCAGCATGCAAACACACCAGAGAGACATCCTCTGTTTATACAGGGCTCTCTGGCTGTCTTACTGTCTCTTTCTCTCAGTGACACAATCACATGATCGCGCTGCATCAAAGAATATACATTCTGTCATGGTCTTTCATACACAAATAAAAAAGTCTTTCCTGCATACATAAGCATACATAATACCTACACACACGCACACACACACACACACACACACACACACACACACACACACACACACACACACACACACACACACACACAACAGACACACAACAACCCAAGAATGGACTCACATACACACAGATCTCCAGTTGCCTCCCACACTCTGAGCAGAAGGGGGAGGAAGTGACAGTTAGCTGTGGAATTCCTGCTGTGTGTCTCTCACTTAGCATGCACTTTTTGTTTCTTTGCCATACACACACAATGACAAACACCCATGGACTCTCGACAGAGTGACAGGACCCTCAGAAGTTTCCAGCATGTATTCTGGAGGAGAACAAGTCACTGTAATGTGGTATACCCTCCCTATGGGCAAACTCACATGGAATCTGGGCCCAGAGAAAACTGCAGATTTCAAACGCCTGTCATTCACAAAGTTGTAAATTGCATGTTCATTTATTAAATATTTTATCTTCTTACATAGCATACCTGATTGGCCGATTGCAACCTTCTATGGTTTTTGTATAATAATGACTGAACTATAAATTCTGATTCTGAATATGACCTTCTACACTGTTCTACCTCTTTGTACCACTCCAAGTCCTTTTTCTTGTCACATACTGTAATATAATAAATTCATCATCAATCAATATTTCATGTCTGTTTATATACACAATACAGTATGAACAGATAGATGGCCATTAAATGCAATATAAACCTCTTCTGGACTTGATAAGGTCCTGGGCACAGATTCACGTAACATTCTTAAAGGGATAGTTCAGCCAAAAATGAAAATTTTGTCATTAATTACTCACCCTCATGTCCTCCCAAACCTGTAAGACTTTCGTTCATCTTCGGAACAAAAAATAAGATTTTTTTAATGACATCTGAGAGCTTTCTGTCCCCACACACTTTCTGAATCTCTGCATTCATGAGAGCACCATGGCGCATACGTGTTGACGCAAGAGCATACGTTGTTGCGTGAACATGCAGAAATAATGTCTCAATATATTTTAAAATGTAATTTATTCCTGTGATTACAAAGCTGAAAATTCAGCTTTACCATCACAGGAATAAACTACATTTTAAAATGTATTAAAATAGAAAACAGCTATTTTAAATTGTAATAATATTTTCCTGTGTTTTACATCAAATAAATGCAGTCTTTGTAAGCATAACTGTGCGTTCACACCGCCGCTGGCAAGAGTGTCAATGTGGCCGGAAGTCATTAATTTTCAATGGGAGCTGGCGGCAAGCTCCGCTGAGAGCGACACGACGCGTCGTGGACGATTTGGGCGTCGAGAAGAGTTGAAATCAGGTCAACTTTATGGTAATGAGCTGTGACGCGGCTGTGACGCGGTTCGGCAGCAACCAATTGGAATGTAGAAGTGCTCCGCTTGAGAGAAATCCAGAGAACGCGGTCCTGTAAACTTTGGTTCCGACCACATTAGTTCCCAAGCAAAGTTGATCAGTGCTGTGTGGATTTCCCTATCATTTACGACGTGATCATTCCTAGTGATGTGTAATTTGTTAAGAAGGCATTTTATAGGTGCTAGAATGCTTGTTTTTCAGTGGGAATGCAATTCATTCTTACTTTCACATTTAAATGATTTCATGAGGTTAACTTATACCCTACTTGTGGTCAGTCTGCCAATCAACATGCTTGTTTGCTTTGCGGCCCCTTTAAATACAGTTTAAAAAAAGACCAAGCATTCGATCTACGTCAGAGCGCCAGAGCGTCCACAAATCTTTCTACAGCGTCGTTGGCAGGGCAGCCCGAGCAAATTTTGATTACACAGTAAGAGACTTCTTTAAAAACCATTTAAAAAATTTGATTATTCCAAACTTTCAAGAGTAGCATATGAATTATATGTAGCAAGTGTTGCAATGCTTAATATTTGAAATAACTCAAATTCACAAAACACATTTTGGGAGGCAATCCTAGCTTTAAGAATTTTTGTGAATCTGGCCCAAGGCCGTTTTATTTTATGATGAATGACCGGCTTACTGTACATTATCCCTATAATTATGCTTTCAGTGCATAGTACTGCATGTAACACTTTTTACCATGTTTAAAAACATCCTGCAAAATTCTGCAGATATTTTCCCCCAAAATCAAGAAGAGAAAATGTGGGAAAAGCCCACAAAATACATCCGGACCTGTCCATGGGAAATGTTTCTGTGGGTTAATGTAAATCTGTGATAAATCTACTCCAACATAAAGTTATAGTGCATTCACACGCATGCAAAAGCATTGAGTAATAAAACACAAAGACAGCCAAAGAAATATGTAAACGACCTCCCGGCATATATCTAATTTATGGATTTCATAATTGCCCACAAAGACACACCAGTGATGTGAAAATGAAGGGCATTAACCTCAACACACACATTTGGAGGAGGCTAATATATAATCGCATAATTTCTTGGCCTCTCTGACCATCTCCCAAACCACTGCTCATTTTTCTAGCTCTTTGGACGAAATGCCTCATTCATCAGATGCACCATCTTCCTCCTCCGTCACCCCTCTCACCGTTGAAAACGTTCCAGTGAGTGTGTAGGTCATTGTGATTTTGCCAAATAAGACATGCTAATGGATCAAGATATTTTGTTGACCCTGAAACAACATTTCTGTCTGAAAATGTTGTCTAATCCAAAACATATCCCTAAAATCAGAGGGAAGTGATGCACTGTAAACCCGAATAAGTTGGCAAAAGTCAAAAAAAAATTGAGGAAATCAGTTACATCAAATTTTTTTTATAAAACAGAACTTACTGATTTTTTTGTATGCTTACATTTTAATTGCTCTTAACTTAAAATATTTGAGTAAGCTAATTCATACATTTAAATTAAAATGATCAAATTGGCTAGCTTTTACTAGCTAATTGAATAAATGCTACCTTGCTAATTGCTAATTGCTAAGTGCTTTGTTAGCATTAGCATAGCACTTGCTGAAGGAGTACAGCAAAAATCATACAGATCATCACAATGAGGTTGTACAAATTCGTAAAAATTAGCCACCTCGTAAAATATGTACGAATTGCTGTGAGATCGGTTCAAGCTCAAACCGGTGTACAACGGTTTGCTACGGTTTCCGGGTTGAACAACATGTTTCCTGGAAACGGTGTGCAACTGTGTGCAACAGGGCTTGAGATATGTTTTCTCTTGTTTGGTGGGTGTGTCAAAAATGTCAGCCCAATCAGCAGCAACATGTATATAAACCATGCAGTATTAAAGAGACAGCTCGCAAAATAGATCCAAGTAAAGTCGTTTACAAATGTGCCCGCTGCAGCTCAGTATGCGCAACAATTGAAGATATTAGAAGACATGTTTGTATTTATACTGATTTCATCAGGCTCTGAAAATTCTTCAAAAAGAACACAAAGAATGGCCTTCTCAGCTGCCATAGTATGCCAACTCTTGCATCATCAGAACAGGGTGTTCAACGCACCACCGTTTCCGTTTAAAAAACGTTTTGGAAAGTTTTCTCTGAGCTGAACGCAGCCTTGTTCTCAAACTAAGCTCATGCTCCACTCTTCACCAACCCAACATTACAGAAACTCTTCTAAACTAACACAGCAAAACATTAAACACTACTAAATTTAACATTAATCTTGCACAGATTATATAACACTTAATTTTATCATTTACTCTTCCTTTTGAGTGTCATGGCAAAGCATGCTGGGAAATAGAAATCCCATCCCAGTTTCAGTTAAATTTAAGTTAGTCTAAATGAAAAGAAACAAGTTCATAAAACTCAAAACAATGAAGCAATTCAGATTGAAGCACCTAACCCTTAGCCTAGAAATCTAGACGCACCCTAGAGGCAGCAAATCTAATTTGCCGCGAATGTAGTCTAGTAACTCTCAGTAGACCTGCGAGCTGGATAAACCAAACTCTGGTCAGGCCAATCACAACATGTATAGAGTCGGTGGGCGGGCTTAACATAATGACGGCGAGTTGCCGAGGTTCCGCATGCTACTTAAAAACAAAGAAGCTGGCGAACAGCAGTCTTTCGAATCGGCTTTGGCCGCGACTCTGGGAGACTTGTTGTTAAACTTTTCTTTGAGAAAAGAACAAAGAACGGTACTGAAGTCAGTTTTGCCGACCAGATACGGCGAAAGTTTAATCTATCAACTAGCTCCGCTTCACCTTCTTCGTTGCTCTGGTTGTTTGTGGCGCTATCCTATTGCGTGCAGAGGGAATTTGAAAGACAACCGTTTATCCCACCCTTTGGATTGAGCCCTGCCAATGATGAGTTCCCAGACCCAACATCTTGATGTGGGTCTGGCTTATCAGGCTACCTAACCCTGGTTTTAAGCCTAAACTTGACATAGACTGTAAACTTGTCCCTCAAATCTGATTGGTTGATTGGAATGTTACTTGGTGAAATCACGAATACTAGCTAACCATTTATCAAAATCATCGTATATGCAGTACTGTATTTCCTCTATTGCTAACATACCATTTCTCCCTCTTTCTTTGTCTAACCCGCCCCACATGGCTTTGGTCCCTTTCTCTCTGGCGGTCTTCTCAGAAGCGCATGTCTGTGATAAAGCTAAAGGTGACATGATAAGCTGTGCAATCATCTAGGTCTGAGGTGCCCTAATCCCTGCCTAAGCCCTGTCATAAATCCATCTGTTATCTGTGTTACTCCTCTGCTCCCGACACCGAAACACAAAGCACCCGCGCCGAGAAGGCTCTTGTCAAGATGCATTCTGCCTACAGATCCTGCGTTTGTGTGTCGGAGCTGGCACTTTGATTTATTGTGGCGCTCTGGCCCGTGCTCCTCTGGGCCAGCAGTGCGTGTTTGTTTTCTATTGCACAGGAGGACAGTGTTGAGCAAATGTTAGCATGCTGCACAGAGCGCTAAAGTGTTTGCATAAGCAACTCTACAGTAGCAGCAACACACAAAGTGTGTGTACGTTGACGGGTGCATGTCCTTCATTAAAATTCAAAGCGATTAATTATTGTCATGATGTATGGAGATTTAAAGTTTGTGTTCGCACACAAAATTATATCCGCACACTTATATCTGTCATCATTCCCTCAACCTCATGTCGTTCTAAAACCTGTATGACAAAAGATGACATTTTGAGAAAAAAACCAAAAAACAAATTATAATTCATCCATTCAATGAAAGTCAATGGGGTCCAAAACAACATTGGACCCCATGGACTCTTTTCACAGACTGTGATAATGCGTTTCTGAGTTATTAACAGCGTAAAACTAGCAAAGTATTTTATATTGTAATTTTTAAAAAGCTTAATGTACATTAATACCACTATACTTTGTGTTATATTACCTTGCCATTAAATTACTAGTTAACAACTAGTAACCATAACCCTAGAAACGAGTTATTAGTTAAAATTAACACTAATAACGGCTGAGGAGTGACAGCAGATGTGAAAATTTTCTGTCATCTGACCAATGTTATCAATGTATCATAATTGTTTCCCTCTTTTGTAAAGTCATATAAATGCTATTGTGATTTTATTTATTTCCTGCTGTCTATTGGAGCAAATGAGAACACAAAATGTATATTTACTTTCCATTCACCACAACAGAAGTTTACCCAACTATGACAACTTCTGAGAAACCTGGAAAAGTGCTAAGGGTCTATTGACTTTAAAGGGATAGTTCACCCAAAAATGAAAATTAGCCCATGATTTACTCACCCTCAAGTCATTATAGGTGTATATGACATTCTTCTTTCAGACGAATACAATCGGAGTAGTATTACAAAAGTCCTGGCTCTTCCAAGCGTTATAATGGCAGTGAATGGCTGTTTCTGTTTTGGAGTCCATAAAAGTGCATCTATCCATCATGAAAGTGATCCACACGGCTCTGGGGGGCTAGTAAGTTTGTAAAGTTAATACATTTGTTTAATACAGTTTGTAACGTTTTAAATATGGATATTTTTCTCATTCAAATGCATAGCTTCACTTCAGAAGACCTTTATTGGCCGTGTGGAGCACTTTTATAATGGATAGATGCACTTTGAAGGTGAGTAAATCATGGGCTAATTTTCATTTTTGGGTGAACTATCCCTTTAATTTGGAGACAGGGACGTTTTTCAAAATATCTTCTTTTGTGTTCTGCATAAGAAACTAAGTCATACAGGTTTGGATTGATATGAGACTATGTAAATTGTCTATGTAAAAAAATAAAAAACTTTTAGGTGAATTATCCCCATTCCTAACCCTAAAAAAATATCAAACTAATATTAGAAGGAAATGAGAGGTTGATTATGACATTGTGACACATAAACTATCACACTGTAGTCTACCTCAGAAAAAGTGCACACTGAGAAAACATAGCAGCTGCTAAAGGTAGGCAGAAACTCATGAGCACCCTTATGAAACCTAAAATGACAAATGGGACACCCCATGGTCTCGTAAACAAGAAGTTTGCCATTTGGGACAGGGCCTACAAGTTCTGCTTTAGATACACAAACTCGCTCACTCTTCAGTCTTGAATTCCTATTCATTGCAAATGCAGGACTGCAAAGGACTCCGAAACTTTTACATTGACACTTTTATAGAGTTAGAACTGTGCTGTCTCTGGCACGGGGCCCTCCTTGCAGGAAGCGGGGCCTTAAATAATCATTCATTATTTTCGGTGTCCTTTACATCCTTCATAGCTGTCATCTCGCTGGCTTTATTGGACAGAATTTATCACAAACTACAAAAATCACCCTTAGAATGAGAAATATTTGATTACTTTAAAGTTGGAGTGTGGCCCAAATTTGAGAGCGAGAGGAGGAGGTGTATGTTGTGTCACTGACAACATTATGCCAGCTGTGATATTTATTCTCAAATTTATGGCTCTGTGTCCACTCTGTCTGTCCTCTGTGACAAATCTCCTACTTAACCAGGCAGTTTTTTGGCCAAAGTCATTGAGGTGATTTTAATGTTAAAAGCATTTTCGTTTTTCATGAAATGACAAAACTGAACAAATGCCACCAGGAAATGACTAAAAGAGTTTTATTCAGCCTGGTAACAAATGGTATCCAAATGTAATGCTGAACCTTTTCTGAAAACAACAGCAATCATTTTAGCGATATCCTCATTCTTAATTCAAAGCAAGACGAGGAAAAACAAATCATTCTCTATATCCTCTGGCGCCCCCTAAAGGGAAATATTGACATTTTAAATTACTTCAATACAGTGGGTGAATAGGGAGTTTAAAAAGATATTAAGAAAACGCCTTAAAAACAAAACAAAGACTGATTTATTTTTAAATTGTAGATTAGTTGTAGACTGGTTGTGACACTTTATGTTATATAGCCATGGGGTGAAAATAGACGTCCATATACAATATGCTATGGTAAATCATATTTAAGTCATAATTATGAGATAGAAAGTCAAAATTATGACATATCGAGTAAAAAAAGTTAGGACACTTAGGATCTCATAAATTAGACTTGCGCCATAATTTGGGGTTTTGAAATCGTATTACAATATTTTTTAACGATACCTTCATTTAATTTTGCTTGTCTTAGACCGAGACACACACACACACACACACACACACACACACACACACACACACACACACACACACACACACACACACACACACACACACACACAGAGGATGAATTCAGGCTGATTGGGACACTTTTTGCCATTGAGATGACTTGGAAAGTGTCCCAATCAACTTGAATCCACCCTATATATATTAGGGGTGGCACAGTTCAAAAAAACTCACGGTTCGGTTCGTATCACGGTTTTAGGGTCACGGTTTTCGGTTCTGTACGGTTCTTCTTGTGTTTTTTTTTTTCTTTTAATCATTAACACTCCAGAAATTCACTTCAGCATATGATATATAGCTTAAATATCCACAATTTAGGATACAGTATTTACTTTTTTTTATATATTTAGAAGTTGTTTCCTGTTTATCATGTCAGTATTGATCAGAACAATGCACTGCGGCTTTAATTCAACGTGAGCAACTTTTTGCCCAAACTTCAAAGGCCTGTTTAAATTATTAAAACTAGAAGCATATCTTAACTTTAATGCTACATTTATCATGTAAACTATTTATATACAACATGTTATATGCATGTGTGTTTGGGACAGAGGGGAAAACGGTCGCATATGATGCATATGATTTATGATGTTGCCCATCATAAATCAAACGAGACAGACAGGGGTCGGAGGACAACACTGGAAAATGTGACAGAATGGACAATATTCGTCTGTATTTGCAATACAAAAGCTGCGGTTCGGCTGTTATTTTTCTGAAAAGTGTGATTTAAGTGCCTTATAGTTGAAGAAACACCCAAATATATTTGTTTCACAGCTGAAGAAAAACAGACTGGTTCACTGGTAAAAAGAACAAATAAATTATTTAAAAAATAAAATAAAAAAATATTTGAATGTATTTAAAAACAACTGAGCATGCAGGATGTGCCTTTCTAAAATTAACAGATATTCTGAATAAACAGCCAAAATAAATGACTGTCTCACCTCTCTAACCTCAAGGTCAAACTAGGTCAAATACGTAGACGTGATTGTACCTCGTGATTTCACTGGCATCTCCAATCAACGTATGCAAGGCCTGGGCGTACTCAGTTTGACAGGTGATCTATCGGTCTGTCTTCAGGCTTGAGAGGACCCAGGTGTAACATTTACCCCATGAATTTTAATCTCAGAATCAAATATTTATCATCGGAGAGCAATGAATGAGAGAGCTGGTGACCTGACGTGTCTTTTGTCGGTTTCTCCTCTCTCCAGATTCATCATTTGAGGTATTAATTTGTTAACCTCCCACTGGGTCATTATAAGGAATCAAAATGAGAGAAGCTTACATCCACCCACGTACGGTAATTATTCAGACTGAGAGCAAACATGTGAAAAGATTGAAGTGCACAAGCAGAAAGTCCCACTCGCTCTGGCACAGACGAGAGGAGGCGTACAATATGATTCACGTGTGTTGCAGAGCAGAGTGCGGGGGAGAGCGGAGACAGAGACAGAAAGAAAGCTCTCAATAAAAGAGAAAAGTGGAGATATTGAGAAGGAGGGTAAGGTTTGGCAGCAGTGATTAACTCAACTGTGCTGTATGTACAGATGGAGCCAGATTGCTGTTTTGACAGTGGGGAATGAATGTGTTTACTCAGCATCGGCTTACACACTAATGCAGAACACCTCAATGTTCAGTGGACATCCACATCATCTTCATTCACATTTATCAAGTCTCTCACAGAACATCTGCGAATGTTTAAGTTAAATGTTTATTATCTACCTACTCATATGCACCACATCTGTATGACGACATGTGTTATCCATATCTATCTATCTATCTATCTATCTATCTATCTATCTATCTATCTATCTATCTATCTATCTATCTATCTATCTATCTATCTATCTATCTATCTATCTATCTATCTATCTATCTATCTATCTGTCTGTCTGTCTGTCTGTCTGTCTGTCTGTCTGTCTGTCTGTCTATCTATCTATCTATCTATCTATCTATCTATCTATCTATCTATCTATCTATCTATCTGTCTGTCTGTCTGTCTGTCTGTCTGTCTGTCTATCTGTTTCCATCTATAGGTAGATAGATGGGTTGGCAGATGGATGGATGGATGGATGATAGATAGATGATATGATAGATAGATAGATAGATAGATAGATAGATAGATAGATAGATAGATAGATAGATAGATAGATAGATAGATAGATAGATAGATAGATAGATAGATAGATAGATAGATAGATAGATAGATAGATAGATAGATAGATAGATAGATAGATAGATAGATAGATAGATAGATAGATAGATAGATAGATAGATAGATAGATAGATAGATAGATAGATAGATAGATAGATAGATAGATAGATAGATAGATAGATAGATAGATAGATAGATAGATAGATAGATAGATAGATAGATAGATAGATAGATAGATAGATAGATAGATAGATAGAATGGCGGAATGATGGATGGATGGATGGATGGATGGATGGATAGATAGATATCATTCTGTCATTCTATCTATCTGTAGATAGATAGATGAATAGGTGGATATCTATCTATCTATCTATCTATCTATCTATCTATCTATCTATCTATCTATCTATCTATCTATCTATCTATCTATCTATCTATCTATCTATCTATCTATCTATCTATCTATCTATCTATCTATCTATCTATCATTCTGTCATTCTGTCATTCCAATGATCTGTCCACTTGTATCCATTTATCAGCATAGATGTTTCTGTCCAAACTACTAGTCCTCTATGTATCCATTTATTAATCAATACATCTATCCATCTGTCCATAAATAAATCCATCCATCCATCCATCCATCCATCCATACATCCATCCATACATACATCTATATATAGTATTGATCCATCTGTCTGAGTGTATATTTATATCTACCTGCTTATCCATCTGTCTGCCAGCCTGTCTACCCACCTACCCATCTAAACATCCATATCTGTCTCATCTATCTACCCATGAAAACTTCTCACTAAATAAAGAATACTAAAGAAAATCACTTTGTCATGATGTTGAGAGTGCAGTTAGGGAATGTATGATAAAATACAGCTAAAAAAAAAAAAAAAAAAACCCACAGGGTTGCTTAGATATTACGACTGGTTGCAATTTCCTGGAAATATAAATGATTTATCAGCCGACAGAAATAGATCTTGCTCACAACAGACAGCTTGCACCTTGCGTGTTTTCTAAATTTATACATACCATATCTCACAATCGTATCAAAGGTATGCAGCATTTAGCTAGCAATTCACATGACAAAACATCTATTTCATAATTAATATTGTGTTACCCTCAAAGACAAAATGAACTAAATGTATGATCTTTACATTAACTCTCCCCTGTGATGTTTAGATTCCAGTATTGAGATGTTTTCTAGGTCACGGAAGCTGTGCATGTTAATTTGCTCTTTTGCTCAGAGGGGAAAATTGTCATTCTCACCACTAAATGGGTCATGGTAAAGAAGAGGTTTAGCTAATCCTCACATTGCATAATAAACAACTTCCCCGTAAACACATTTGGTAGCTCGAGATAAGGTGTCTTCAATTTCAAATTGTCTAAATCACACCTGTAATCATGTAATACCATCCGATAAAATAAATAATCTCAAAGAGCTAAACAAATGATTCAAAATGGATGACGAGATAACGCATTTTCATTATTAACCATAAAGGCTATGAAAAATTAATAGAATAGAAGCTACTTTCTGACATTTTAGAGTGATTTTTTTATTTATTTTTTCCTGAACTGGATTCTTATTCTTGGATTACACACAGGATGTTAATCAGTCATACTGCAAAAACATATACAAAAACTATCTTACGCACTGCAGCTTCTTGGGACGTGTGTAATTGCTCAAGATACCAAGAGGAAACAGACTTAGATCACTCTGTACATCTGTGGTTGGGACTTGCTTTTGTAAGAATTGTAATATCGGCAATATTGGCTTTCCTGTCCTATTTTTCCGTGGTTGCTGTCCCCATTTTGGAGCCTGCATCTGATTTGTGATTCTACGATACACGTGTAACTGATCGTATCGCTCACAAATATAAGGCCCTGCACTGCTATAGCAAACATCTCCTCGTCTGAAATGCGCTCCATAATGTCTCTGGTCACCATCACTCTCATCAGCAGCATTCTTCTGAGCCTGTTTCCTCACACTCCAGCAGCATGTAAGTTTCTTATGGATACAAATGAGGTCTTGCTGCATTTGTTTAATTGCATTGCTGTGAATGGGCACTGTATAAACAGAGATGTTTTATGTGGGTCTATGACCATGACTGTAAGAAAGATGCTGTGTGTCATGTCAGATGGCCCGCTGAACTATGCCTGCTGTGTGAAATACACCCGAAATCCTCTGCCCTTCGGTGTGATCAAGGGCTTTATCGAGCAGAGCTCCCGCGAGGTGTGCCGCATAGATGCCATCATGTGAGTCACTGTGATCTGACCTCAGAAATGAGTCAGGGTTCACCCACTTACCCACACATGTGGTTACACTAAAATAGGCACATTTAACCATACATTTGAATACGAGGGCAGCCGATTAAAAAAAAAAAAAAACACAGCATTAACACAGGACATATAGTGTGATCCAGTGAAAAATCAGCGACTTCATTTAATTAAAAAAATATATAATAATAATATAATATTAATCATTTTAAAGATGTTTTAAAAAAGTGTGTCATAAAATTATAACGTACAGTTCAAAAGTTTGGGGTCGGTAAGATTTTTTTTTGAAAGCAGTTTGAAAGAATTGTTAAAAATAGTTGTGCTGCTTAATATTTTTGGGGAAACTGTGATTTTCTAAATCTTTAAGAACGCAATGTCTTACTGCTACTTTTGATCAATTGAATGAATAAAATGATTCATTAAAAAATCTTATTTAACAGTAGTGTACATGATTAAGATTCGGCATTATAGGTCACTAAATAATTGTATACAAATATTTGCAATTTGCAAGTCAGATGTTCTCGCCTCCGTTCAAGCAAAAGAAGCTCTTTGAGTTATTCTCAAATCATGCTGAAGAACGTGATCAAGCAGCTCAGCTGACATTAAAGCAATGGGAAGTAAAATGATACGGAAAAACTTTTTAATTTAGTCATTTATTATTATTTGATGTTTAAATAATTGTATACAATCATTTTAATATTTGAAATCAACTTTTCACTCAAACTGTTATGTTGATAATATAATTAAAAATCGAAATCTATAAATAAACATTAAATATTATTGAAAGAATTGAAAATAATCAAAGATATTTGATTTTGTAAAATGAACAAAGACATTTGCTTTACTGTTTTCAACCCCCATCTCTCTCCAGAAGGGCCATTTGGAATTCCTAAAGACAAAGAAATGATGAAGGCCTGTAGGCCAAATGTGTGTCACACCTGTAACACCGTGGGGGAAGTTTGGTCTGATTGGTCAGTTTGAATGGCTCATGTTAGGGTTTAAGTCACATGGTCAAGGAATAGATAAAAGAAGATTGTAACTGTTGCTCTGTCTCTTTTTTCTCTGGCGCTCTCTTCTTGGGGCCTTCTCTTTGGCTCTTCTCTTCTTTGCTCTCTTCTCTTCGTCTCTCTCTTCTTGGGGCTCTTTTTTCTCTGGCTCTCTCTTCTTGGGGGCTCTTTTATTCTCTGGCTCTCTCTTCTTGGGGCCTTCTCTTTGGCTCTTCTCTCCTTTGCTCTCTTCTCTTCTTTGTCTCTCTCTCTCTCTCTCTCTCTCTCTCTCTCTCTCTCTCTCTCAGGTAAAATTCAAGTTTTCATCATCTCATACATTTATTTTGTAACTATTTTAAGTGTAACCGTAACTAGATTTTGTCATTAAATTCTTTCAACTACAAATGATGTGCTAACTAGTTTTGATTTGGTATTGACTTTGAAGTGTTACCTATTGCAATACAATATAGTCACATTATAGCAACGCTCTCCCACATGTTTAGCTATTGTAACTGCGCTTATTTCCGTCGTTGGTATAAGCTGCAGTGGGTGGTAAAGACAAGAAATGTACAGTTTTCTATCATCTTGCTGATAACGTTTCTTTAGTCATTCGGCAACCCTGCAGTCAGAACCGCTGTAGAGGATCCACCCTTACATTATTATATACACCATTGTTCAAAATGTTCAGTTTGTTTTTAAGTCTCATTCTGCCCACCAAACTTGTTTTTATTTGATCAAAAATACAGGAATGTGAAATATTACAATTTAAAATCCAGCCTTTACTCCAGTCTTCAGTGTCACATGATCCTTCAGAAATCAATCTAATATGCAAATTTGGTGAGCAAGCTTTTTCTTATTATTATGAAAGGTGAAAACAGTTGTACTGCTTGAATTTTTTTGTGGAAAGCACGATACATCCAGTATTCTTTAATAAAGTTCAAAATTATTTGAATTAGAAATATTTTGCAACATTGTAAATGTCCTTACCATCAACCTGATTAATTTAATGCATTCTTACTGACTAAAAAAAGAAAAAAGAAAAGAAAAAAAAGATACTAGTCCGTATGTTTGAAAAGATTACTATATATAAATGTACTATTAAGAAACTAAATTAAAATCACTATTAGTCAGACTTTTGATCCTCTATATTTACACCAATGAAAACTGACAACTGTAATAAAATAATAATCACACATATTTCCACTTATTTTAACTTCAGTTGCTGCCTTAAATTTGTAATAATCAAATTGGCTGTACAAGTAATTTCAACTTAAATTATATTAAAGTTTTTTGTTTTTTTAAATCGAGTTGAATCTTGCATAACTAAAAAAAAAAAAAATTGAGTAAATTATTTTGATGAGTTGAAGTAATGTAAAAATGTATGTTGCCATGACTTACTGATCATATTTTTTTAGAAAATAAAACAGTTTTGCTATAATTTTCTATCATTCTAATAATCTTTCTTCAAGTTTCTTCACCAAGAACAACAAGAAGGTGTGTGCGAGCGTTGAGGATCAGTGGGTGAAAGCAGCGCTTGCACGTCTGAGGTAAGGAGGACAAAGTGTGTGACATTTAAAACAAGTCACCTCATATGTGGCAAATGTACCACTGCAACATTCAAGGTAGCATTTGTGATCCTGAACAGTAAATAGTGTCACAGACTCTGTTATTTTATGATTACCAAAATAACACTGACTTGATTTTTTTATTTTCTTTATAGGACCAAAATAGCTAAAATGACAGACAAGAAATCTCAGCACCTCACCACGGATGGACTGAAAAGTACAATTCCCAGAACCACCACCAACAGCCCATAAAGCTTTTGTTTAAGCCATTAAATATGGCTTAAACATCTGACAGCAGATTCCATTAATTACTGATGATTATCCTCATACTTTGACTTATATTCTGACTAGTCATCCTTAACAATGAAACGCTTGTTTTGTACAGAACTATATTTTTGTACTCACTTTTGTATCACACAGAATGTATAATTCAGTCTGAGATGCTGTATAGATGTGTCTTAAACAGCAAGCATTAAAGCATTAAAAACTGAAGTCATTTTCTATGTACGCCACTTAAAAGAAAACTCAGTTGGGAGAGAGTTAACAGAACACACATACTGTACATAGAACAAAAGTTGACAGCCATTACTTTATAAAATCATTGCAGTTTAGAATAAACCGTAGCATTTCAGTTTAAAAGGATGAATTTCTGACACATCAACGCACAATGTCAAAATCTCATCTACGTCCTTGTCAATCTCAGCAGGCCTGGGTACAGGTTTCATAATGTTCATAGTGCTCATCAGCTAAAAGAGAGAGACAATGATATGATCAGCTATATACTTCTAATCTGCACTTAGTATGTTATAAGACAAACTAACATAGATGTTAGACTTCTGGAAAAAATCATAATGTAAAAGTCTGTGAAAGTATTATTTACAACCTGAAGATACTCCTCAAAGTTGATGGCTTTGTATTTATGAGTGTCTACAGTTTCAAACATCGCTCTGCGCTGCTGAGGAGAGGAGTCATCCTGAAAGAAGTCAAGCAGCTCATTGCTGTCCCAGAGTTCATGAAAGGACAGTAAAGGAAGGGGGGTAAAGCTCTGTTAGTGACTTGCAGGGAATGAAATCTTGTGATGTTAGAGAGTGCTGCCACCTAGAGCTGAAATAGTTTGTTACACATTTAAGTGACGTTCATCTGTCAGGGTTTAGCTTTGCATAATGCACGGGTACTGAAAGTAAGTGTTTACTTACAGGGTACAGAAGTGGAGAAGATTATTATAAGTATCGACAACCAACTCAAAATGAAATCTAAGGTTCGAGATGTCTTCAAAAGTCCACTGGGGGTATTTCTCCACCAACTTCTGAGCCACTTCATACCAGTTACGTCTATACACTGAAAAACATGCGAATCGTCGACATTACACCTGGACCTACTGAAATGGGATTGTAGACATACTTTTGCTCTTTCTGCATTGGTTGCAAAACAGAAAGTGTTACGCAAACGTTTAAATGTCTCATGTTTCAGAAATTCTAATAGGTCTACTCGTACCACTCAACCTCTTCTCTTCCATTTTGGAGCGAGTATTCTGCCGATGCATAGTTTCACACATTTCAAGTATTTCTTCATGGAGTTCAGCAAAATCATCAACCTCTTCTTTATCTGCAATACACAGATAGAAAACATCAACTTCCATAATCCTCCAAGCTGCAGTCAAAACTACACAAATCACCCAGATTAAATTAGGTGCCATCCTACCTATCTTGATTTAAAGCTGGGCTCAGACTAAATCCTAACCGATAATGAAATCTGGTGGCATCACTCACATAAAGAGAATCTTTTTTCTCTCAAATCTCAAACATGCACACACTACAAGATTTTAAAATTTTTGCACATCACATTTATGCATTTGGCAGACGCTTTTATCCAAAGCGACTTACATTGTATTCAAGGTACACATTTTTACATTTTGTCAATTCTTGCTTTCCCTGGGAATCGAACCCATGACCTTGGCGTTGCTAGCGCCACGCTCTTATTGTTTGAGCTACAGGAAAGCATCACACACTACACAATATTATTCAGAGATTATCACACCAGGACGAGCACCTCATGGGGAAGTGGATGTAAACATGCATGTAGCAGATTGTCATTGTCTCAACAGGTAATGTTTACATTTGCTAGCAGCTTTCTACACTCATCCGATGTGTTCAAAACCAAGACTATTTCTCCTCAGCTCTTTTCTCTTTGTCCGTACAGTTGTATCAAGTTTTCAAAGATATACAAAGAGACGTGTTGTAAACACTCCACACGCCGTTCCGCCATCTCCGCTGTTCAAAGCACCCGCACAATGCAGCTTGTTTTGCGGTCACGATTTCAAAAGTGCTCTCAATCACTTCTCTCATTGGCTATTGTAATAAAGAACTGACGTAATCATCCCGATTTAAGATCCTAAAAATGTTTGATATCATCGGGGCGGCCCCGATTTGTGTGAGAGCAGATCGGGAGGCGCAAGGTTTTGATCTGTGAACGCCTCACATCACCAGAAAATCTGCGACGAACGTCGGAACCGATCGAGGTCCGACAAGATTTTTTCTCAGATTCTTGGGAGGGGAAAATAGGGCATATACCGGCCCAAAATTCCTGTAGTCTGAGCCCAGCTTCAGACGGGCTCAGACTAGAGTAGTTTTAGGCCGAATGTAGTGTGTGATGCGCAAACATGTTTAAATCTTGTAGTCTGTGCATGTTTGAGATTTGAGAGGAAGAAGTCTGTGAAGATTCTCCATATGCGAGTGATGCCACCAGATTTCATAATCGGTTAGGATTAAAAATCTCCTCAAGTCTGAGCCCATTTTAAGCCAGTCCGTTTAAGACAAATAAACTAACAAACAAAATAAATGTGACCCGTGCCGGAAAAATGAGCCGAAATTAGCAATTTTTCAAAAATTATTTTCATAAAAAAAACCTTCAAAACGATGTATGATTTGTTTGAATCGGACAAAAAAATGACTGAGCTACACCTGTTTGAAGTCACCTGTCAGCAAAGTAAGTTTTGAGAAAAATCCAGTTAAAGTTCTCTGAAGGTTTCAAAACAAAATCACAGCAATCATACCTTAAAATCCTGGTAATAACACCAAATTTGACACACAAAGTCAACACCAAATATGTATAGAAAAAAAAAATAAAAAAATAAATAAAAAATAAATATATATATATATATATATATATATATATATATATATATATATATATATATATATATATATATATATATATATATATATATATATATATATATATATATATATATATATATATATATATATATATATATATAATATATAAATATATATATATATATATATATATATATATATATATATATATATTTATATATAAATTATATATAGAGATATATATATATTTATATATAAATATATATTATATATATATATCTCCTCATATATAAATAGGATTTTGAATAAACTGACAACTAAGTTAGCCCGAGTTAATTTCTGTTACTGACCGTATTTGACCGTATATTCGGGACGCATGAACATTAAACGCGGCGTCAGCAAAGGAATAGAAAGAAATGATCCCATTTCTAGTAATTTGTAGACAGTATGTCAAAAATATGTGTCGTTTGATTAGACAAAATCACAACGGAAACGTCACACAGCTGCGCGGTGCCCACTTCAAATAGAGACAGGGCGCATTTAAGCCACGCCCACACAGCTTGTTTCCTGCACACCTTGTCACATGGCAGCTCTTAGAGATTGTTCGTTTTTTTTTTTTTTTTTTTTTTTAATAAATCAGAAATCACAAGGAGGCCGCTTCACGCAATACAAAATTAATGGAGACGGTTGGTTTGTTTCCCGTCCCCCGGTGGGCGTGGTTTTCAGATTACGACGCGTGTCGCTCTGTCTCTATACGTGACGAGAAGGAAGTCTGTAGTGTAAAGTTAGATCGAGCAGAGGCCGTTAGAAAACATCCTTATTAATTAAACAACGTATAATAACATTTAATTATTTTAATCCCATATAACCATAACCACATAGCAAACATATTCAGCAAAGAACGCCTGTCACATGAAAGGGCTCAGTTGTAAACACATAATTTCCAAAAATGAAACCAAACACTTATCGAGATTATGCAACGCATATGGTCAGTGTGGTCACCTTGCATCCTTACCATAACCCAAGGCCGTAACCATGTCTTGAACATTGGGGTTAGGACCATTTTTTATTTTATAAAATAAAAAATTAGGAACCATTATTTGTATTTATATATATATATAAATATATATATAACCCCAATACATTATATATGTATATATATATATATATAAAGCATAAAGAAAAATAACAGTGAACGAAATTCTAGGTCTGAGGGGAGACCGGCGATGGTTGTAACACGGGTCAGTTGTAACAACTCCAATCTGTCCAATCAGGAACTAGTTACAAATCACCTGATTCACTTCGCACATGCTCAGTTTAGTCCTTATTCCACATGTGATGAAGTAGATTTCTGTGGCAGACATAGCAGATGTTAGAGTGAAAAAAAAACAATTTTGAGGTAAGAAAGTAACTTTTTTTAATTTGTTTATTTTTGTTATGGGAATTTCTGCTTTGTAGTTAAACTCATCAAATTTAAATTATGTTTATAGTGTGTCTGTGTAGATAATTTTCATGGAAGTTGTTAGTGCTAATGTTTTAGCTGTTATATGTAAGATGAGCTAGTTCATGGCTACATGACTCTGGGTTAGTTGTAAAAATAATGAAACATTACAAACTACCCCAAGAAAACACACACACACACACACCATGTTCAAGTGTTTTCAATTTAAATTTTATTATGGCCAATATGACTGAGAGTAACAAACATGCTTGCTTACACACAATGTTTGTGTTCAAGTTCAATTTATTATGGTCAGTTACTACGACTGAAATGACAGTTATATTGGCAGTCAGTGTTATATATATATATATATATATACATACACACACACACACACACACACACACCTAAAGGATTATTAGGAACACCATACTAATACTGTGTTTGACCCTCTTTTGCCTTCAGAACTGCCTTAATTTTACGTGGCATTGATTCAACAAGGTGCTGAAAGCATTCTTTAGAAATGTTGGCCCATATTGATAGGATAGCATCTTGCAGTTGTCACATCTAGCATCTTGTCATGTTCAAGAAACCAATTTGAAATGATTCGAGCTGGAAATGAAATTATCCTGCTGGAAGTAGCCATCAGAGAATGGGTACATGGTGGTCATAAAGAGATGGACATGGTCAGAAACAATGCTCAGGTAGGCCGTGGCATTTAAACGATGCCCAATTGGCACTAAGGGGCCTAAAGTGTGACAAGAAAACATCCCCCACACCATTACACCACCACCAGCCTGCACAGTGGTAACAAGGCATGATGGATCCATGTTCTCATTCTGTTTACGCCAAATTCTTACTCTACCATCTGAATGTCTCAACAGAAATCGAGACTCATCAGACCAGGCAACATTTTTCCAGTCTTCAACTGTCCAATTTTGGTGAGCTCGTGCAAATTGTAGCCTCTTTTTCCTATTTGTAGTGGAGATGAGTGGTACCCGGTGGGGTCTTCTGCTGTTGTAGCCCATCCGCCTCAAGGTTGTGCGTGTTGTGGCTTCACAAATGCTTTGCTGCATACCTCGATTGTAACGAGTGGTTATTTCAATCAAAGTTGCTCTTCTATCAGCTTGAATCAGTCGGCCCATTCTCCTCTGACCTCTAGCATCAACAAGGCATTTTCGCCCACAGGACTGCCGCATACTGGATGTTTTTCCCTTTTCACACCATTCTTTGTAAACCCTAGAAATGGTTGTGCGTGAAAATCCCAGTAACTGAGCAGATTGTGAAATACTCTGACTGACCCTTCTGGCACCAACAATCATGCCACGCTCAAAATTGCTTAAATCACCTTTCTTTCCCATTCTGACATTCAGTTTGGAGTTCAGGAGATTGTCTTGACCAGGACCACACCCCTAAATGCATTAAAGCAACTGCCATGTGATTGGTTGATTAGATAATTGCATTAATGAGAAATTGAACAGGTGTTCCTAATAATCCTTTAGGTGAGTGTGTATGTGTGTGTGTGTATATATATATATATATATATATATATATATATGTGTGTGTTATAATCCTGATTTCATTATGTTACATATCACCCGGTAGATAGCATAATGTTACATCTCAACCCAGGGTATGTTACAACTAACCCAGACTATGGGGTGAATTGTAACATTTCACTCCTCTTGTTTGAAACTAAACCATGCATTTTCTGTTTGTGTTGCAAAGATTATAGCCATCTCATTTAAGCAGACACTTGCAACTCGTTTGAATCACATTTTGAACACACTGGCTTGAAAGTACTCTAAGATATAGACACAATATATGACAGTATTTTGACTGAATAATACGGTTTCTTTCTCTGTCTCTTACACACACTGCAGTGTTGTGGTCGCTATTTAGATGAGTACTGACACCGTGTGGTGAAATAATCACATATGAGCATCGCCTTATTTTGGATTTAAAAAAAAACTAGTTCCTTTTGAGTTTGGAAAATCCTGTGCGCCGTAATTATCAGTATCTCTTCTCCTGTGACTGAAAATGTCCGGATAAAAAATAAAATAAAAATCATTATCTGGATGCTTATTTTAAGAGGTGTTTGTTCAAGGTGATAACAGCACATAAATATAACTAAATATACATTACCGGAAGAATCGATACACTGCTTTGACCCCTTGTCAAAAATCCTACTGGAATTTCAGTTTATCCTGTAGGATCTTATTGGATTCTTAGAATCTTATTGGACATTCTGATTTATTTTAATGGATTTTCACTTTGCCCTGTAGGATATTATTGGATTTTTAGAATCTTATTGGACATTGTGTTTGTATTTAATGGATTTAATTTTGTCCTGTGAAATGAAATTATTACTTATTATTATTATTATTATTATTATTATTATTATTATTATATAATAATAAATTAATGAATTACTTTTTAGAGTCACCCTGGAATGAAAATGAAGTCAACCTGCTGTTGGCCATATGTCCTATCTTTTTCGGACGTCCTGTGCGCACTCCTCCATGGCAGTGAAAACCAGACTAAAACTTTACAAAAAGACCACAAAAGTATCACACAATGATACAGGGAGACGCGCGCCATATATGGAAAGTGTTCAGGAGGGAAATCACTTGCTCCAGATGCTCTATTCGCATTCGGTGTGAACGCAGCTTAAGGTTTTGCGAGAAAGAAACCTTATTATTCAGTCAAAACATTGAGCTTGGCCGTTACTCTATGCATGTTCCTGTGAGTACGTGCAAGCCGTCAGTATATTCACAAGTTCACACTTGCATATAATTTATAGAGAGTAAATTGAAATGCGTATTTGGCATGCAGTCCGGGGGGGAGGGCTTCAAACTAGGAATTTGTCCCGGACCCAGAGTACCCCCCGTGTATGTAAGTGGTTAGAACTAAAAAGGAGAAAAAAAAGTGGAGAAGGGGTGGTGGAGGGATGCTGATAAACTGTCAACAAAATGGAGGTAAGACTGCTGCATATATATATATATATATTATACACACACCTCTTATTGTTGATTAGCTGAGTGCTCTCCACCTGTGTCAATTATCTGACGTGCTCCTCCTGAACCTTAATTTACTATAACTCACACTGTTTCCATGGCACCCAGGATAAGCACACACACGCACCATTTTGAGAAATCAGACTCAATGGAAACAAACGCAACTCTCGTCTCGTTTAAGGTTAATAAGAAGAAATACAATAATACTATAATGAGGTAAACCTCCTGAGGTGAATGCTTTGTTCCAGTTGTCATGACAATGTTGCGTGAGCACGCTGATGGCTCATACACACTCATAGGAACACGCACAGAGTATGACAGTATTTTGACTGAATAATATGGTTTCTTTCTCGCAAAACCTTATAATGTGCCTCTGAACACTTTCCATATATGGCGCGCTTCTCCCTGTATCATTGTGTGATACTTTTGTATAATTTTTGTAAGGTTTTAGCCTGGTCGCCAATCACTGGCATTATATGGAGGAGCGCGTGCAGGACGTTTTTCAAAATTTAAAAAAAAGATAGAAGGACATAGGGCATCAGCGGGGTGAGTAAAAGATGATTTTATTTTCATTTCAGGGTGAACTATCCCTTTAACTTTTTTTTTTTTTTTTTTTTTTTTTAGGTGTGTGTGTGAGTATGTGAGTGTGTGAGAGACCCAATTGGAATTGGAATTGGAATTGAGACCCATTAAAATCCAGTAGAAAGTATCCTACAGGATATTTATTTATTGTCTTATAAGACATTTCCCACAGAATCCAATAGGAATCAGATAAGAATTGTATTGGACAATGCATAAATATCTTTTTTGACAAGGGACATGCACTTCTGGTATTCAATTTTGCTGCAATAAAGGTCTATTTTCTCTATAGCTGCTACAGCATCATGCGTGGTTTTTAACCAAGAATTCCAGTAAAACATTATTTAAAAAAAAAAAAAAGCTGAAATAATGCTGGCTAATGAGGACGGTAGTCTGTCTTTAAAGGTTTATAACCTCGATTTCCCTATGGGAAATTTAAAAAAAAAAAAACGTTGCACTCTATTGCATCCTTGCTGAATAAAAGTATATCTACTCAACTTAAGAGTCCACTATACCATGAATAAACAATATGAGTTTTAGTATACTTCCCTGTAAAGGGAATATTGCAATGTCGCTATGACGAATCATAGTAAGATACTTTACTCAACAAGGAAGTGTTTGTGTAGTAAAAGGTCTGTATTTGACCCATTAAATGCAATGCATGCCAATGAAAAGACTTTAGGTTATCTTCTTTATTTGTACAGATTTGTGTAAAATCTAAAACTTTCAACTTCATGGCATACATAAATAAATATCAGTTTTAATGGATAGCAATCAAAGGTTTGTCAGTTCATACAATAAATGGCTTTCATTAGTCAAGTTGCCAAATTCTTGGAAAACCAACTAAATATTGATGAATTGAATCAAGCATATTTAGAGGCTGCTGAGAGAGGTGTAGAGTCAGTGGTGTTCAGATTCCTCTTCCAATCCCATCTAAAAAAAGAGAACAAATAGACTTTTTCTTTAAAAATCACCATTCTTTCTGTCTTTATGTTGTCTGTTTTATTATGTGAACTATACTCCTGCATCAGTGTATGTTCATCAGCGACTTACAGTTGAAGCTGCATTTTCTTGAGCTGCCGGATTTTTCCCTCACCCAGCCCTGCTTCTAGTGACTGCATCTAAGACCATCAGTTGTGAAGAAACTGTTTGCCAAGAAAGGGATTTAGAAACGACATATATATATATATATATATATATATAAAAAAACAATATATAAAAATAGATATGCTTATATATATATCAGAGAACTTACATGACTGCATTGACACAAGGGGGATTACTCTTCTGAAGTTGGAATCCTGTTATAGGTGCCGTGATTTCCTTGGTGGAGATGATTGTGCAGCATTCAACAGGCTTGTTTTGTCAATCTAATGAATAGAGAAGTTTGATTTAGATTTCTTCCTGTAAGTCAGACACCACACAGATGCATTTACAAGTATAGCATCTCAAATACTTACTCGTCCCCATGATCATCGCTGACATAATGATGGCAATAGCAGCAAGACTCATAGTCATCTTCTGGTTGAGCTGCTTGTTGTGTTCTCTGCTGAGGTCAAGCTGCTCCTCACCACTCACACCCAAAAAGAGGAACTCATTGTCCGATTCATCACAGGAATTGCACACATCTTCCTGATGCAAACCCCCCTGTTGCTTACTCAATGATTTTATTAAGGATATTTGATGGTGTAATCGTTTGCTTAAGAAGCGGATGAAAGGAAAGACCCCAGTCAGTGTTGCAGTTATTTTTCGCAGAAAAGAAAATTTGAGGATGTACTTTGGTCATGTGAAATGCCTGACTTCATTGAGGGCAATGAATCATGGATATTGCAAGCTTAGTCACCAAATGCAGAAAAGAGGAAAGGGTGTGAGCAGCCTTATTTCAGATAAGAATGAATTGGATTCTGTATCTTTGTATCAGTAAACTTAACAAACATCCTTATTTATGCTTTTGTTTTCACACTTTTGTAGGTCTAAACAATATACCCCGATTTGTCTTTCCAGGTCTAGATAAACACACACCATATATCACAGCACCACAACACTGTTGGAATGAATTGTACATTTCTAAACTGCACCACAAAGCTTTGCAGATAACTGGCTTTAAAGGGATAGTTCACAGAATATAAGTATCACAGAATGATCACATGAAACACGCATCGTATGTTCCAAGTATTTTGGGGGTTTACGATTGGGTTTGATGAAAAACAAACCTAGAAAAAGCACACAAAACTGATTTATTAGTCACTTAACGAGAATAACAGCTTGCAATGTTAGAGAATGCTGCCATCTAGAGGTGAAACAACACAAATGAGAAGGCCCTTACAGATCAATTTGAAATTCTGGAACAAATATTTATCTTTTGCAAAATAATTTGAAGTGAATCATTCCTTTTACTTGGGCTCGAACTTTCATTGTCATCAAACAACTGAAATGTCCGAGGTTCAAGAAGTCTTCTGAGTCTTCAATTTCTCCTTTTAACTTTACAACCATGCCACTTCAGTGAATATGAATATAGTAGCCTAACTATTGATGTCTCATTATAATAGTGTGACAGATTTCAGTAGCCTATATTTAAAAGTCATATAGGCCTACCATCAAATTTAGCCTTTTCGTTTCACCTCTGCTGGACCATGTTGTAACAAAACGTCTGGTTATCGTAATGCAATGCCAAAGCTAATTCCAGATCTGAGTCTGTATAATGCCTGTATTGTAGAAATCAGCAACATCAGATTCTACATGGCAAAACCACAAGCAGGGAGACATTTTATGTGCATTAGAGTGCAAATGAAAATCACTTCAGTTTAGTTAAACTTTTTTTGACTTTCTTTGCTTATTGTATTCAGTGATCAATTTGATCTATTTGAATCTCCAACAACTTCCTGTCACTCTCCATTTGCTATCGAAGTGTGATCTGGCAACCCATCTAGTTTAAAATTTTGTTTATTAAATAATTGTTTATTTTTTATATATAAGATGTATATCAATCAGGGGTTAATTTAAAAATGACTAGAGATCAGTGATATTTTTTACTGACCGTTTTCAGGCTCCTTGGACTACTTGGCTCCTCGGCCAAAATAGGCATATAGGCCAAAATGTCAATCGGCCTCACCAGCAAATAGGACAAAAATGACCCTATTCTCAACAGTTTGTAGACAATCAATGTTTGTCTGATTAGATGAAAGCGTGAATTTAAGCAGGGGTGGGGAACGTTGATCCTGGAGGGCCACTCTCTTGCAGAGTTTAGCTCCAACCCTGAAAAAAAAACACTCACCTGCCTGTAACATCAGGAATCCTGAAGACCTTGATTAGCTTCCGGTGTGTTTGATTAGGGTTGGAGCTAGACTCTGCAAGAGAGTGGCCCTTCTGGATCAACGTTCCCCACCCCTGACTTCACTTCAAAATGAAAATTTCCTGATAATTTACTCACCCCCATCTTATCCAAGATGTTTGTGTCTTCCTTCAGTCGAAAAGAAATGACGCTTTTTGAGGAAAACATTGATTTTTTTTTTTTTCTCCACATAATGGTTTTCATTTGCAACCAACGGGTTGAATGTCCAAATCAATGCAGTTTCAAAGGGCTTTGAAGGACTTCAGAGGCTCTGCACGATCCCAGCTGAGGAATAGGGTCTTATCTAGTGAAACCACTGGTCATTCTAAAAAAAAAAAACTGTTCTATACTTTTTAACCTCAAATGTGTGACTTTGGTGTTGTTTTTCTTCATGGCGTATGACGTCATCACGTCAGAAAGGTCACACGTGATACGTAGGTGGACGTACCGACCCAGTGCCAAAAAAAAATCATGTTCTCCTCCAACTTTAAAAGTGTCCGACATTGTTGTTTTACCTTTATTTTTGTAAAAGGGTGTTTGATTTAGTCTCTGCATGGTCATTTTAACACTGGGTCGGTACTTCCGCATATGTCCCTTGCGTGACCTCTCCAATCTGATGGCTGCATACGTCATGCAAAAGCAGAACACCGAAGTCGTGCATTTGAGGTTAAAAAGTATATAACTGTTTTTTTATTTTTATTTTTTATTTTTTTTTAAATTACAGATGATTTCGCTAGATAAGACCCTATTCCTCAGCTGGGATCGTGCAGAGCCTCTGAAGTCCTTCAAAGCCATTTGAAACTGCATTGAGTTGGACCTTCAACCTGTTGGTTGCAGTTGAAAACCATTATGTGGAGAAAAATCCTGGAATGTTTTCCTCAAACTTAGAAAGAAAGACATGAACATCTTGGATGAGAGGGGGGTCGAGTAAATTATCAGGAAATTTTCATGTTGAAGTGAACTAATCCTTTAACAGCAGATACAAACGTGAAGGAACAAGAAATCGTGTCACCGCCCACATCAAATTCGTGACCATATGAAGAGAATGATGTGGCGTTAAAGGTTTTTCTGACATCACGCTTTGTTTCATGATTAAATGCGTAAAAGCATTAATAATTATTAAAAATGTCAATGAGATGACAAACACTGCTTTAGGTTTATTTACCACTTTATTGGAGCACAATTCGTCTTTGGCTACATGTGTTATAAATAAAGATTGTATCAGATAGAAACAGATTGTAAGTACACATGCTATAATAAATGTCTTTCATTCATCAAATTATTGAATAAATACATCAATTCACCGATAAGTTACATCTCAATAAATAATATTAAGCATGCAGTATTTTAAACAAGGTAACTTTTTCTGCAAAATAATCAAAGCGTTTTTTTAAGAGGAGGAGGTTGAGAGAGGTGTAGAGGCAGTGCTGTTCATTTCCTGCAGTCTGAGAAACGGAGAACAAATAAGCATTATTATATTGCAAAATCTGATAGGCCTTCATTTGAATCAGTCTTTGTTGTCATTCTTAATAGGCTACTACTGTTGCACTGTATTTTCAGTCTTACCCTTGAAGTTTTCTGAGCTCCTGGAGCTTTTCCCTCACCCATTTTTCGCTCCAGTGACTGCATTTCGGGCCCTCACTTGTGAAGAAACTGTGCCAAGACAGGTAGACAGTTTTAGAAACAGCATTTTTTTTGAGCGAGATGATTGCATACAAGACAAAATAGATATTCTTTATCTAACATATACTTACATGACTGCTTTAACACAAGGAAGATTTTTTCTCTGAAGTTGGAATCCTGTTATAGGTGCCGTGATTTCCTTGGTGGAGACCTTTGTGCAGCATTCAATAGGCTTGTTTTGTCCATCTAATGAATAGAGAAGTTTGATTAGATTTCTATTAGAAGTCCGACACCGCACAGATGAATTTAAATATCTTGAATACTTACTCGTCCCCATGATCATCGCTGACATAATGATGGCAATAGCAGCAAGACTCATCGTCGTCATCTGGTTGAGCTGCATGTTGTGTTCTCTGCTGAGGTCTTCTGTCAGTGCAATGTTGGAGATGCTCAGTGACACCTCGCTCACACCATCCCCTTTTATATAATCTAAAAGAGGAACTTTCTGTCACAATTTACAGTGGATTTGCCATTTTTCATGATTTTTTTTTCTAATGAACACTTTCTGAAGAAACGCGTTTATGCTTACTCTGTGGTTTTGGTCCGGATATTTGATGATGCAATTCTGTGCTTAAGGAATGGATGAATGGAAAGATCTCTCAGTCAGTGAATAAATTTTTTTTATTGCAGCTTTTGCTGATTTTTCTGCTATTCTCCCCCCCACATGTACTATTCCATTGATTTTTTTTTTTGATTTTTTTAAAACGAATAAATCAACACAAATAATCAGTTTGTACTTGTGTCTACAGGTACATGATAAGGGCATGGGCCTAGCAGATGCTTCCTGTGGCCAGGGGACAGCATCAGAGCAGAAAAGAGGAAGGATGTGAAGGCTCCTGGAGAACTCATGATTTGAGAGATTCACTCAAATCATGACTGTATAGGGTGGGATGTTCACCCTTGCACTTTCCATTCAGACCTCCAAAAACAAGACTCAAGAGTTATTGAAGGTACAAAGCCAGTGACTTTACACTGGCTTAGACATTTTGAAACTCTCTTAATACCATATATGTGACCCTGGACCACAAAACCAGTCATAAGGTTTTTTTTTAATTATTATTCAGATGTATACATCATCTGAAAGCTGAATAAAGAAGCTTTCCATTGATGTATTATTGTATAAATAGAACCGATCTGGAATCTGAGGGTGCAAAAAAAATCTGGATATTGAGAAAATCGCCTTTAAAGTTGTTCAAATGAAGTCCTTAGTAATGCATATTACTACTAATACATTTTTATATATTTACAGTAGGAAATTTTCAAAATATATTCATGGAACATGATCTTTACTTAATATCCTAATGAGTTTTGGGTTTCACTTTATTTTGATGGTCCCTTTAACATATTCTGCTGACTATAAGTAGCATTGCACCTACATGTCCACTAAGTATCATTAGAGTGTTAGTAGAGTTTTAGTAGACTGGTAGGGTAAGGGTTAGAATAAGTTGACATGTAGTTGCAAAGTTACTTATAGTCGGTAGAATGTCTGTTGGAGGACCATTAGAATAAAGAGTTAGCAGATATTAAGCAGACAGTCTACTAATACTCTAATGAGAGTTAGTTGACATGTAGGTGCAGCATTACTTATAGTCAACAGAATGTTCAAAAGGGACCATCAAAATAAAGTGTTACCGCATTTTTGGCATAAAAGAAAAATCGATCATTTTGACCCATACAATGTATTGTTGGCTATTGCCACAAATGCCCATGAGATTTATGACTGGTTTTGTGGTCCAGGGTCACATATTAGAAGACTGTCATCTCTGTGTATAGCTCTATGAAATGATCACAGTATTCTCTAAGTGATAAAATGGTGTCCCAAATTACATTTTCAACGGTATACACTACCGTACAAAAGTTTAAGGTCACAAAGTTTTATTACTATTTTTTTTTTTTTCATTCAGCAAAGATGCATTACATTCATCAAAAGTGACAGTAAAGACATTTATAATGTAATTTAATAATGTAAATGTAAATAATGCAATGTATTTTTTTACATATTTCAAATTGATGATGTTCTTTCTGTTAATTTGTTATTCATTTAAAGTATCCTAAAAATTTAAATATATAAATAAAGTATTTGCTGCTCAATAAACATTTCTTCTTCTTCTTCTTCTTCTTCTTCTTCTTCTTCTTCTTCTTCTTATTCTTCTTATTCTTATTATCATTTAAAAACAGAGCCCTAATGGACATTGTGATGGAAATAAATATCTCATATTTTTTTTCAGCTTTTCCATTACAGGAATAAATTATATTTTAAAATATAATTTAAAAAAGTTATTTTAAATTGTACAAACCCGATTCCAAAAAAGTTGGAACACTGTATAAATTGTGAATAAAAACAGAATGCAATGATGTGGAAGTTTCAAATTTCAATATTTTATTCAGAATACAACATAGATGACATATCAAATGTTTAAACTGAGAAAATGTATAATTTTAAGGGAAAAATAAGTTGATTTTTAAATTTCATGGCATCAACACATCTCAAAAAAGTTGGGACAAGGCCATGTTTCCCACTGTGTGGCATCCCCTCTTCTTTTTATAACAGTCTGCAAACGTCTGGGGACTGAGGAGACAAGTTGCTCAAGTTTAGGAATAGGAATGTTGTCCCATTCTTGTCTAATACAGACTTCTAGTTGCTCAACTGTCTTAGGTCTTCTTTGTCGCATCTTCCTCTTTATGATGCACCAAATGTTTTCTATGGGTGAAAGATCTGGACTGCAGGCTGGCCATTTCAGTACCCGGATCCTCCTTCTACGCAGCCATGATGTTGTAATTGATGCAGTATGTGGGCTGGCATTGTCATGTTGGAAAATGCAAGGTCTTCCTTAAGAGACGACGTCTGGATGGGAGCATATGTTGTTCTAGAACTTGGATATACCTTTCAGCATTGATGGTGCCTTTCCAGATGTGTAAGCTGCCCATGCAACACGCACTCATGCAACCCCATACCATCAGAGATGCAGGCTTCTGAACTGAGCGCTGAGAACAACTTGGGTTGTCCTTGTCCTCTTTAGTCCGGATGACATGGCGTCCCAGTTCCCATTCAGTCGGTCACTCTCGACGCCACGTCGGAGTACCGACGAATAGGAATCTCGCTCGCGAGAGCCAATCTACTTCGAGTGTAACTAAAACGCGAGCCAATGCACATTGGCATGCAATGATTGCACCAGGTGCTCATGCCACGCTGTGCGGGTATAAATGAGACACAGGTGATTGCATCAAATTAGCATTTTGCTTCGGAGCCGAGTGGTAGATGGTTACTACAGATATCACTCCTTACTTCGCAGTCCTGACTGAAGACGGAAGCCGCCTTTCGGAAGCGATCTCTTCATTCGGTGTTGGTGTGATGGCACAGCAGCGGGTCGTGTGGTTTTCCGATCATCTCTCTTTGTTGTTTGAACAGAACGATCACAAAGGCTGTTCTCACAGCCGTTCTGGTGCGCTAGGTGGAGAGCGCTAAAAAGCCGTTCCCACGGCTGGTAAGAGAGCGCCGCCGTGAGAGAGCGCGCACGTCAGGCTGCACTATCCCTGACGGTGTCGCCGCGACCCCTCCCCCTGCGTGCTTCAGCACCAAGGAGAGCGTCCTTCTGAAAGAGCTTACACAGATAGAGCTTGCGTCTTTTTCAAGATGACATTCTATCTGTGTGTTTCTGGATCACGGTGGTTTCCTGTCACCGAGGGATGGTCATCAGCGCTGTATCTCGTGTTTGGGCGTTCAGCACGCTGAGGCAGCGCTGGTGGATGAATCATGTTCTCACTGCGGGAACATGACCATCTCGGAGTTGCGATCGCGGCTCCGTCTCGCAAGGGGCGGAGCCTCTGTGCCTCTGCCGCGATCTAACTCTCCTCAGAGAGTTACTTCAGGCAGTAGCCCGGCTGATTTGAGGGTTACGGTGAGCGCGTTTCCCCCAGGGAACCAACCCCCGGGGAACCCTCATCCCTCTCGCACTCCGCAGCCAGTAGAGCTGCCATTGGAACGCGGTGGGCCATCCACGAGATGTGCACCATCCGTATCCTTTGGGGCTCCCCTTGAGGACCAGATGTCCATCGCTGCATCGGAGGGAGGGTCAGAACTCTCTGGAGAGGATGTGTCGGCGCAGGGGCTCCTCCGGTAGACCCGCTGTGCCCGATATACTGATCTGGAGATGATGGCTATGCTTGCCCGGCCGCCGAGAGAGTCGGGCTCGTGTGGAACCTCTCCACCGGTCCCGGAATCCTCAAGGCTGGATGATTGGTTTCTCGGGGTGGCCCGTGCTGGTTCTCAGCGCCCCACCCCGGTGCCTTTTTTCCTGGAGGTGCACGAGGAGCTCACAAGGTCGTGGACGGCACCTTTTACTGCCCGAAACCGGCCTAGTGGATCCTTCCCTCCGGGGCCTGTAGGTACTCATCCGATCTGATCAGGAAGGCCTACCTGGCTTGTGGAGAGGCAGGCTCCGCTTTACATGCTACGGCGTTGTTGCAGGTCCATCAGGCCCCGGCTCTTGCACGAGGGTGGTCACGATCCCGCAGTTCTCCAGGAACTGAGAACCGCAACGGACCTCGCGCGCCGTGCGCGAAGGTTTCGACGCGGCCGTGGGTCGTGCGATGTCCACTATGGTGGTCCAGGAACGCCACCTCTGGCTGTGTCTGGCGGACATGAGGGAGACCGACAAAGTCAGGTTCCTTAACTCCCCCGTCTCCCAGACTGGCCTCTTCGGTGACGCGGCCCAGAACTTCGCCCATCAGTTCTCGGCCGCACAGAAGCAGACTGAGGCGGTCAGTCACATTCTGCCTCGGCGGTCAGCTGCTGTCTCCACCCGCCGCCCGGCAGCGCCTCAGCCTGCTCGCCGCCGAGGGCGGCGCCTGCGCCTGCGTCTCCGCCTCCCGCTCGCCGCAGCAGCAGCCTCCACCCAAGCGGCGTTGTGGAGCTGGGCGCAAGCAGGCCGCCCTACCCATCCAGACGCCTGCCAAGAGGGGAGGCAAGGCCAAGGGCAGGCTGTCACGAGACGGGCGACCCGGAGGTGAGGAGGACTGCTCTTCTTGAGATGGTGACCACACCGCTCCATCCCCCGGTGGAGGGCCGGGAGGAGAATCTTGTTCCATTTTGTCTCTGTTCCGCCGCTGGGCTCAGCCCCAGCGGTACCCAAATTCTCAACACGAGCAGTTCCTTCCATCTCCGGGTCCGCAGGGGGCTCGGAGAGTTGTGGCCGGTCAGACGCCGGACCACACTCATCCTCCCTCTTCGCCAGCGGGCAGCAGTGGACAACCCCCTCATGTTCCTGCTGCCCACCTGTGGAATCAGGTAAGTGTTGCACGCACACTCTCACCTCGCCGCGGGCCGCCTCCGCGACAGCCGCCCCAGTCCGGTACCTGCATTCCACCTCGCTGCCCCACGGTGGGTACGCCGGTGGTCCCTATGGTCCTGCTTGTATGCGGTCCCTGGGAGCCTGGCTGGTGCTCCTCGGGTCCGCCTCGCTGGCTCATTCGGACCATCAGGCTCCGGCCACGCGATTCCAGTTCGTCTGGCGCTCCCCCAGGATCAGGGGCATCCGCTTCACTTCGGTGAATGCTGCAGATGCCCATGTCCTGTGTGTGGAGATCGCTGTCCTGCTGGCGAAGGACGCGATAGAGAGCCGGTCCCTCCAGCCGATATGAAGACCGGCCTCTACAGCCCGTACTTCATTGTACCCAAGAAAGCCGGTGGGTTCACGGCCAATCTTGGACCTGCGAGTCCTGAATCGGAGCCTCCACAAGCTACCGTTCAAGACGCGGCTCACGCAGAAGCGCATTTTCGAATGCATCCGTCCCCAAGATTGGTTTGCAGCGGTCGACCTGAAGGACGCGCGCCTCACTTTCATGTCTCGATCCTTCCTCGACACAGGAGGCCATTTCTGCGCTTTGCGTTCGAGGGTTGAGCATATCAGTACAAAGTCCTGCCCTTCGGGCTGGCCCTGTCCCCCATGTCTTTACGAAAGTCACGGAGGGGGCCCTCGTGCCCATGAGAGAACGGGCGCGCATCCGCCCATCCGCAACTATCTCGGCGACTGGCTCTTTCTAGCACAGTCCTGGGATCAGTTGTGCAAACACAGGGACCTGGTGCTCAGACACCTCAGCCAGTTGGGTCTTCGGGTCAACTGGGAAAGGAGCAAACTCGCCCCCGGGCAGAGGATCTCTTTTCTCGGTATGGAGTTGGATTCGGTCGAGCAGGCAGCGCCTCACAGAGGAGCATGTCCAGTCGATGCTGAACTGCCTGAACACGCTTTCAGGGCAGGATGGCGGTTCCACTGAAATGGTTTCAGAGGCTCCTGGGGCATATGGCAGCCGCGGCGGCAGTAACGCCGCCGGCCTGCTTCATATGAGACCGCTTCAGCATTGGCTACACGGCGAGTCCCGAGATGGGCGTGGCAACGCGGCACTCACCGGGTGAGCATCACACCGCCTGTCGCCAGTCCTTCAGTCCGTGGTCAGACCCTTCGTTCCTTTGGGCGGAGTGCCCCTGGAACAGGTGTCCAGGCATACTGTGGTTTTCACGGATGCCTCCGCCATGGGCTGGGGAGCCACGTGCATAACGGGCATGCAGTGTCAGGGGTTTGGACGGGCCCGCACCTGCATTGGCACATCAATTGCCTCGAGTTGCTAGCAGTACATCTTGCTCTGAGCCGCCTCAAAGGGCGGTTACGGGGCAAAGATGTACTGGTCCACACAGACAACACTGCGGCTGTTGCGTATATCAACCGACAAGGTGGTCTGCGCTCCCGTCACATGTCGCAACTCGCCCGCCATCTCCTCCTCTGGAGTCAGAAGTGTCTGAGGTCGCTTCAGGCCATTCATGTCCCTGGTGTGCGCAACCGTGTGGCCGGCGAGCTCTCACGAGCTGCGCTCCCAGGAGTGGCGACTCCACCCCAGGTGGTTCAGCTGATCGGGAGACAGTTCAGGGTGGCACAGGTCGACCTGTTTGCTTCCCCAGAAACGTCCCACTGCCAGTGGTTCTATTCGCTGACCGGGGGTACACTCGGCACGGATGCCCTTGCGCACAGCCGGCCCCAGGGGCTGCGCAAATATGCGTTCCTCCAGTGAGCCTACTTGCACAGACACTGTGCAAGGTCAGCAGAGGACGAGGAGCAGCTCCTGTTGGTGGCGCCCGTTTTGATGGCTGGCCCAACCGGACCTGGTTCCCAGAACTTATGCTCCTCGCGACAGCCCCTCCTGGCCGATTCCTCTGAGGAAGGACCTTCTGACTCAGAGGCGGGGCACCTGTGGCACCAGCGTCCAGACCTGTGGAAGCTTCATGTCTGGCCCCGGGCGGGCGCGGAGGTTCTAGGTGACTTACCCCAAGAGGTAGTTAACACCATCACTTCGGCACGTGCACCGTCTACAAGACAGGCTTACGCCTCGAAGTGGAACCTGTTCGTCGAGTGGTGTTCTTCTTGCCGAGAGGACCCCCGAAGATGTTCGATCACGTCTGTGCTTTCCTTCCTGCAACAAGGGTTGGAGCGTAGGCTGTCACCCTCCACCCTCAAGGTCTATGTTGCTGTTATATCCGCCTATCACGACCACGTAGAAGGTAAGTCGGTTGGGAAGCACGACCTGGTCGTCAGGTTCCTTAGGGGGGCGAGACGGTTAAATCCTCCTCGACCCCCCTCCATACCCTCTTGGGATCTTGCTTTGGTGCTCCGAGCACTCCAGAATGCCCCATTCGAGCCTTTGCAGTCAGCAGAGCTAAAGATTCTGTCTATGAAGACTTTGCTGTTGGCTGCATTGGCCTCCATCAAGAGGGTAGGGGACCTGCAGGCATTTTTGGTCGACGAATCGTGCCTAGAGTTCGGGCCGGGTAATACCCACGTGGTACTAAGGCCCCGGCCTGGCTATGTCCGCGCTCTGCGGATCTACGTGGATAGAACTCAAAGCTTCAGAACCTCAGATCAGCTCTTTGTCTGTCACGGAGGCCAGCAGAAGGGAAAGGCTGTCTCCAAGCAGAGGATGGCCCACTGGATAGTGGATGCCATCACCTTGGCTTACCAAGCACAAGGTGTGCCCTGTCCGCTCGGGGTGCAAGCACACTCTACTAGAAGTGTTGCATCCTCCTGGGCGCTGGCACGTGGCGCCTCGCTGTCAGACATCTGTAGAGCTGCGGGCTGGGCGACACCTAACACGTTCGCTAGATTCTATAGCCTACGTGTAGAGCCGGTCTCCTCCTGTGTTCTCACCTCAAACGGGTAGAAGCACTGAGAGGCCCGGCTCTTGTCGGCTTGCTGCGCTCGGCGCTCTTATTCTCCAGAAGCAAACTCTGGGAGTCCTCCATCTCCCTCGGTGCCGGACGTCGCGGGACGTCAGGCATCAGGCCCCTTGCCGCTGAATCCTTGAGAACCAGTAATGGGCTGGGCTTATATGAGTGACCCTGCGGGGATCCCATATTTCTTCCACGGTCGCTCCTACGGGAAGCCCGTGTCTTTCCCTTGGGAGAGCCTTCCCGTCACCGGGACTGAGCCCCCTCCTCCCTTGCGGGCTACGGCTCAGCTTTGTACTCCACATAACTCCTCCGGGGTACGATGTGGGCTCCGCAGCGGCCCCTTTTCTAGGGCACGCTTTCCCAGTGTCATCCAATAATCACTGAACAGGGTCATGCGGAACAGCAGTGATGGACTTCCTGGTGTGAGCCCCGCCTCATCAGGTAAGAGAGCTCAGGTGGCTCACACTGGGCACTGGAAGGGGGCAGAGGCCATGGCACTTTGGTAGGGATTCCTATTCGTCGGTACTCCGACGTGGCGTCGAGAGTGACCGACTGAATGGGAACGTCTCGGTTACGTATGTAACCCTCGTTCCCTGAAGGAGGGAACGGAGACGCCACGTCCGTCGCCATGTCCTCTGTACCTTGCTGGGGTGCCTGCCTACCTACTCGGCTCCTCAGCAAAAGGCTAATTTGATGCAATCACCTGTGTCTCATTTATACCCGCACAGCATGGCATGAGCACCTGGTGCAATCATTGCATGCTAATGTGCATTGGCTCGTTTTAGTTACACTCGAAGTAGATTGGCTCTCGCGAGCGAGATTCCTATTCGTCGGTACTCCAACGTGGCGTCTCCGTTCCCTCCTTCAGGGAACGAGGGTTACATACGTAACCGAGACGTTTTCCAAAAAGAACTTCAAATTTTGATTCGTCTGACCACAGAACAGTTTTCCACTTTGCCACAGTCCATTTTAAATGAGCCTTGGCCCAGAGAAAACGCCTGCGCTTCTGGATCATGTTTAGATATGGCTTCTTTTTTGACCTATAGAGAGTTTTAGCCGGCAACGGCGAATGGCACGGTGGATTGTGTTCACCGACAATGTTTTCTGGAAGTATTCCTGAGCCCATGTTGTGATTTCCATTACAGTAGCATTCCTGTATGTGATGCAGTGCCGTCTAAGGGCCCGAAGATCACAGGTATCCAGTATGGTTTTCCGGCCTTGACCCTTATGCACAGAGATTGTTCCAGATTCTCTGAATCTTTGGGTGATATTATGCACTGTAGATGATGATAACTTCAAACTCTTTGCAATTTTTCTCTGAAAAACTCCTTTCTGATATTGCTCCACTATTTTTGGCCGCAGCATTGGGGGAATTGGTGATCCTCTGCCCATCTTGACTTCTGAGAGACACTGCCACTCTGAGAGGCTCTTTTTATACCCAGTCATGTTGCCAATTGACCTAATAAGTTGCAAATTGGTCCTCCAGCTGTTCCTTATATGTACATTTAACTTTTCCGGCCTCTTATGGAATGTGTAGCTCTCATGAAATCCAAAATGAGCCAATATTTGGCATGACATTTCAAAATGTCTCACTTTCAACATTTGATATGTTATCTATATTCTATTGTGAATAAAATATAAGTTTATGAGATTTGTAAAATATTGCAATTTTATTCACAATTTGTACAGTGTCCCAACTTTTTTGGAATCGAGTTTGTATAGGTTCCTAAATGTTTTTGCCACTCTATATGCATGTTTAACATATATAAAAAATACTACATAAATCTTACAGTTTACCTGTGATTTTAAATGGGTGGATTAATTGGTAGTGAGTGTTTTTAATTTTTTTTTATTTTTTTGAGGGCATCACATGCATGTCAAGCATCTCTGCCCTGTGCACTTGCTAGTCAGATAATTTGTCTGAAGACAAATACAGAGTGCAAATTACCCACTCAAGCATTGCAAAAGACTTCCTGTCACTCACTTGCTACACTTTTACTAGATCTCACATGACCCAAACTCATGTCATCTCTTCATTTAACTCATTAAAGACAGTTCCTTGAGGCTTAGACTCAATTTCTTGGTGTCAGGTCTATTCTGCTCACTCTGTATAATTACTTTTCAGTATTTTTTCTTCCTCAAGCAGTTATTGTTTTCTTTTTTTAAATTTTTGTAGTTATTATTTCTGTATTTCTTTATTGGCATTGATGGGTAATAATCTTTAACATCCTCAGAAGCTTTCCATTCCAAGTTTCTTGGTAACACTTTACAATAAGGTAAACAATTTTTGTAGTAGTCTTCCCCAGACTACTACAAAAATAAGCAAGTAAATCACCTTAATTAACAGATAGAACATTAATTAATCATATTTTGTACATGTATTCTTTAAAGGGTCTACTACTGATATATTTTGAGAATTATACTCCTGCATATATATTTTGCTAGTAAGAGGTGTACATTTGTTATTGTGACCGGTAGTATAACACAGTGTTTCAATAGAAAACACAGGTCCTGGCTGCCAATCCCAGCCATCATCCGTTCAAAACTACTAGATGTGTTGGACCTCCCAGATGTGCGTGACCCCCCTAAGTGCTATATGTAGCATCACCACCATTCCCACACTTGAAAAAGTGGCAACTGAAAGTGGCCGCGACAGTGATGGCCCAGACAGGCAGCATCTGTGCGAAATGGCCCTCCCGCCAGGCAGACCACGAAATGGTGATGCAGTGATGAACCATCTAGAGGATGAGGCAGATGTCCATGAGAACCAACTGGTGTGACCCACCCCCCACCTCCCCACCGGTGGGGCACACCAACCGGCCCTAATGAAGATCCACCCCATCCTCCAGACAGTTCACCTCAGCTTCACCACCCAACCCGGCACTTCCCATCTGAGCCATCACCAACACAGTCACCCCCAACTGCCTCCCCTTCAAGTGCAGGAACGACAGAGATACCGCACACAGCATGCACATCTAGGAGGTCCAACACATCTGCAAAAATAAACAAATGACAACTGGGATCAACAGCCAAAACAATTTTCAATTTAAGAATTTGTATGAATTCTGACTATGCTGTTTCCCACTGGTCACTATTGTGACCGAATATAAAAACTAATATTTCACTAACTTAACCAACATAGAAGACATAGAGGACATCAAAGAGGACATAAAGTTTGTGTTAGGGAGGTCTAAGGAGTAAATGCATGTACTCAATTTGCAAGAAAAGATTTGGGATTAAAAAATGTATTGGATAATGTACTGTAGATTTATTTAAGAGGTTTAAATGACTTAATATTTTAACTTAAAGGGATAGTTCACCCAAAAATGAAAATTACCCCATGATTTACTCCTCCTCAAACCATCCTAGGTGTATATGACAGCCAGTTTCTGCCAGACTGCTTTCCGTATTTAACTTACAGAGAAAGTGTAATGCCTCTCATAGTTCAAAACGCTTGGGCTCCCATTCACTGCTATTATAAAGCTTGGAGTAGCCTGCACAATTTTTTTTAATATAACTCAAATTGTGTTTGTCTGAAAGAAGAATGTCATATACACCTAGGATGGCTTGAGGGCCAGTTTCTGCACTTTTTCCACTCACTGTCTTCATTCTCCATGTGCCGTCAGCATGACAGTAATCCGGTCTCTTTAAAATGAGGAAACTACAAGATAACTTCCACTTTTGCGTACAAGCCATGAATTTATTCATAAAAAGAGGATGCAATTCTTTATCTGTCTGCCTTTTAAGATTTCATTGGGAAAATGGTAGAACGCTCTAAGAAAATCCAGGATGTAAATAGAGTTCTGTTACCCACAGACACCATGAGCTCATTTTTTTTGGTTTACAATGCACCAGTTTAGCTTCCCAAACCTATTCCTGCAGTTTCTCTACCATTTGCAGTGTTCTATAGCCTTCGAACGATCAGTAAATAGTTGTAAAAGAATAATGTATTATATTTCTTATTTATTGTCATTTTAAATTATAAATTTTTTTATTCCATTTTTGGTAGCACTTTATTTAGGCTCAAATTCTCACTATTCTCACTAGTTGCTTATTACCATGCATATTATCAGCTGATTTTTAGTACTTTTAGTTAAAGCACATATTAATGCCTAATTCTGCATGACCATATTCTACTGTACATCCCTTAATCCTATCCAATACCTAAATTTAACAACTACCTTATTAACTATTAGTTAGTTAATAGTGAGAATTGGACCCTAAACTAAAGTGTGTCCATATTTTTAATTTATCAGAATGTGACCAGAGCAGTCACACTTTAGCAAGGATTTTTACTTTGATTATATCATTTCTCTTCTCTCTCTCTCTCTCTCTCTCTCTCTCTCTCTCTCTCTCTCTCTCTCTCTCTCTCTCTCTCTCTCTCTCTCTCTCTCTCTCTCTCTCTCTCTCTCTCTCTCTCTCTCTCTCTCTCTCTCTCTCTCTCTCTCTCTCTCTCTCTCTCTCTCTCTCTCTCTCTCTCTCTCTCTCTCTCTCTCTAAAGGATTAGATTAAATAAACTTTATTGTTCCCAGTAGAGAAAATTGGTGTCGACTTAGTATTCAACATTTCTACATCACCTGTTATTCATACAAAATCCCATACAATACAAACATATCTTTAAAAGCAATCATTTATCCTTATTTAACTATTTAATTGATGCAGGCATAAACAAGTTTTTGGACCTATTCAATTTACAGGTTCTATAACGTCTATGGAATGTCTATGAGTTCACAGCAAGTATGAAGTACATGTGACTGATCACACAAAATTCTTGTAGCTTCTCTTAATGTCTAACAAATGTATGTTTTGATTCTGAAATGTTCGGTCGATGTCTATCCACTAGCTGGACGTTACCGTGATACCAATATCTTATAACAGTAGCTCTAAAATGTTATTTAGCATATGACGGAAGTCTGTCACGTGACAGTCCTCTGTTTTCAGCCTTGTTAAAGACCATGTGCCTTCAGAGTCTCGCATGAATTGATGCAACACTTGCTCAGCAACACACAATGTTTCCGGCGCACCAAATCAGGCCACTAGACTCTTCCGACCTAGAAAAAAAAAAAAAAAACTACAAATGATTTATCTTTCTAAGTTCACATGCTAGGGGTCGCTATTGTGTTTCTACCTGAGAACCAAAATATCTAATGGTTATTGTAGCGTTCTTCTCGTAGTAAAAGCATGGCTTATAAAGCCTTATCAAGATTGATGTTTGAAATGTGCTTTAAAGTTTAGAGTCACAGTGACAGTTTGACCTCAAAGAAGTGTTAAAAGATGGGAAATGTGGTTTAAACAAAAGCTTCCACTTTCACCCCCACATCAACCCACATTTCTCGTGTCTCTTATATGCACAGTCATAATTCAAGGGTTGGCAAAAAAAAAAAAACTTATGTAAAAGGATGCTTCATACAGTCACTATTTTAGATATTTAAGTGATTTGCTTTTATTGCATCTTCCTTTTTTTTTTTTTTTTTTTTTTTTTTTTTTCTTTGCACTGCCCCTTTTCTGTTTGGAAAACCCATTACAGAATATTCTCAGAAAATGATTATTATTAGATTATTATTTCATTAGAGTGTTTTTGTATCCGTGGTTGCTTCTGATTGCTTTTTACTCAAAGAGCAATGCTTGTTACTTGGCATTTTAGCTACTTCCAACATTTTAATCATAATGTAAAAGCTGAATAAAAGTTGACATGTTTGCTTAAATAAAAAGTCAAAGAAATGCATATACTACATTCAAAAAAGAAATTCATTTCTCATGAACCTTTAAGCCACAAAGATCTTATATACTGTATGTAGCTGCTGTGACAACATGATAAAGACCCTTTAGATTGTGGTTGGAGAAAAAGAGCAGGCCGCCATGACCTAGAAATTCAGGAAATGCAGTGAGCAGACTCAGAAGTAAAATGCTATTGACATATTTGAAATGTTGATTGTGTTTGATGTCCTCCTTTGCAGCTCTGATAGCTAATTAAATAAAATTTGTCTTGCATACATTATTAATTTGTTTGACTTTTTTGTTTTACATCCAATTAGTAAGTATTGTGGCTAGTCATTTTCTAATTACATCCTCTGTGACACTCGAACTCTATGTGATGGTCAGTCTTTACCCTAGCCACAATTCTGGTTAGTAGTTTTATTTGCTATTACTTGTATTACTATTAGTATTATTCAACCTATGACGTTAGAGTGGAGCCTGTCAGTGGATGGCAACGCCTTCAATGGGTCCTAGTAGAAGACAAGCTTAAATACAGTGGGGGGAGGGTTGTTCCTTTTTGAGTGTCTGATAACCGAGATGGCTGAATGGAAAATGTTGCGTATCTCTTCAGTTCTGCTGCTGTGGCTTCAGATCTTCTCAACCACACTGCAGGGTGTGTTTCACACATTTTTACCAGGGGTTTGTCAGAATATGTCCTTGTGTCATCACTAGATTCATTGCTAGTAATACATTTTCATAAATTCATTTTTTTTTAAATACTGGAAAATGAATGTTATTTTATCTCCAATAGATGAATTCAGGATTCCAGGCTCAATCTGTCTAACTACTACAAATACTAGAGTTCCTCTGAAGAATCTGCGTAGCTACACCATCCAGCACAAACCCTTGTTCGATGTGAATGCTGTGAGGTGAGAATCCATTCAGATTTTTGGCAGGGTTGGTAGGCAATACTAACATTACTGTATTATCACTGAGCAGACAAAAGAAGAATACTACAAACAAGTGACCCGTCAGTGATTACAACATTCTGACACTGTGTAATAACGCACCACTCACGTCCAGTGTAGGCACGGTATAATATGGTAAAGATGAGAATATTAAAGTTAATTACTGCCATCTCACTCTATATCGCAGATAGATGTATTTTTTGCTTCTATAATAACTGAAAGCATTTTTTGACTGCATGTTCTGTTTCATTCTGTAGATTTCTTACAATCAAAGGGAACACGATCTGCTCGGATCTCTCCTCACCATGGGCCATAAAAGCAATGAAGTACCTGAATGCAAAGAAGAAACATCAGTCAGCATCAAGTACAGCTCGTCAATCTGTGACAGCGGCTTCTGAGAAAATGTCAACCATAAATACAAAATCAACTCAGAGGTAATATGATAAACAGACATTTGAATTAAAGTTATTCGATTTAAAATAATTTACCAATAAATGATCTGGTATTAGAATAAATGTGTTTTATATGAAAATGGACTACAAGGTGCACTATTGTGATGTATTACCCTCTAAGATTACTATTTTGTATTTTGTGAGTTTAGTCTAAAGATATTTTAAACATTCATAAAAGGACCTGCAGCTCTACAACTCAAATACATATAAGAGGACAAGCAAAACAAAAAACAGAAAGCGAGACAGAAGTTCCTATTCCAAGAACCAAACTGGAGCCAGATTGGATTGAAGGATCTGCTGAAACCACAGAGACATTTCAACTGGATGGTCTTGGATGTGAGAAAGGGAAGGAGGTTTGTCAAATATGTCCTTGTGTCATCACTGGATTTATTGCTAGTAATAACATTTTCATTAATAGTGATTTATTTCCAAATACTGGAAAAAAACATATGTCCTGCTTTTATCTCCAATAGATGTTGTTCCAGGTCCAGGTTGTCTAACTACTACAAATACTAGAGTTCCTCTGAAGAATCTGCGGTGCTACACCATCCAGCACAAACCCTTGTTCTCTGTGAATGCTGTGAGGTGAGAATCCATTCAGATTTTGGCAGGGTATGTATAATAACATTCACTGAGCAGACAAATTAGGATTATTACAAAGTGATCCTTCAGTGATTACACCAGTCTAATTAGGTAAAGATACAAATATTAAAATAAAATTACTGCCACATATCTCTCAGATAGATATTTCTGCTTCTCTAGTAACTGAAAGCATTTTTTGAGGCATGTTCTGTTTCATTCTGTAGATTTCTTACAATCAAAGGGAACACGATCTGCTCGGATCTCTCCTCACCATGGGCCATAAAAGCAATGAAGTACCTGAATGCAAAGAAGAAACATCAGTCAGTATCAAATATAGCTCGTCAATCTGTGACAGCGATTCTTAAGAACATGTCAACCACAAATACTAAATCAACTCGTAAACAGACCTTTGAATTAAAAATTTCATTTGAAATAAAAATAAATTGACAAATAAACAATGTTGTCTGTAAAGGAGTCTTAAATTAAAATGGACTACAGTGTTCAAGAAAACATTGTGCAATTAAAACGTTGTGAATTAATATGATTTTTGATTACTATTAATATGATTACTAAAAAAAAATGAATAATGTGTAAATTTGCTTATTTACAGCTCTACAACTCAGATATGCTCTACTCCAGCGAAGAAGCAGGTTTATGATTACACACAGAACATAACAGACATTATAGGATACACAAAAACAGGAACTGATACAGAATTTCCTATCCCAAGAACCAAACTGGGGCAGGATTGGAGAGGATCTACTAAAACCACAGAGACATTTCAGCTGGATGGGCAGGCGGGGGAGGAAGAAGAATCAACCATTATAAATGAGCCAATTGTGAACAATTACTTTTGTTTGAAAGGGGATCAGGTTAAAAACTCAGGTTCTTAGTCCAGGTTCCCATCCATCCATCCATCCATCCATCCATCCATCCATCCATCCATCCATCCATCCATCCATCCATCCATCCATCCATCCATCCATCCATCCATCCATCCATCCATCCATCCATCCATCCATCCATCCATCCATCCATCCATCCATCCATCCATCCATCCATCCATCCATCCATCCATCCATCCATCCATCCATCCATCCATCCTTCCTTCCTTCCTTCCTTCCTTCCTTCCTTCCCTTCCTTCCTTCCTTCCTTTCCTTCCTTCCTTCCTTCCTTCCTTCCTTCCTTCCTTCCTTCCTCTCCTTCCTTCCTCCTCCTTCCTTCCTTCCTTCCTTTCCTTCCTTCCTTCCTTCCTTCCTTCCTTCCTTCCTTCCTTCCTTCCTTTCCTTCCTTCCTTCCTTCCTTCCTTCCTTCCTTCCTTCCTTCCTTCCTTCCTTCCTTCCTTCCTTCCTTCCTTCCTTCCTTCCTTCCTTCCTTCCTTCCTTCCTTCCTTCCTTTACATAACACACACAGTGTAATTTGACATAAGATGGTGGCAACTAACAGACCTACTGAATCACAATTCATTTTAACATATGCTCAACTGATCATCAGAAATGACTGGGAAGTTCATGGAAAAAGAGTGGGAACCCTAGTAGAAATATAAGATATCCATGTATTTATAATGTCATGTACACTATTGTTTATCGTAAGGTATTTCGTTTAGTGATAGATCACATTTAAAATTAAGCCTTTCATGCATGGCATCCACTACAGTGGACAGATGTTTGGAAGCCATTTTGAACCAAGTTTTAGTACCATGTCCCAACCACAAAGTGGCAAACCCCCAAAGTGTTGTCTAGGATTGCATTTAATTATTGTCTTTGTATCTCTTTGTTGTTCTGAGATATTGCATCATACATTCAAAAAGTACCACAGGGATAAGTGTTAAATCCTTTTATTCTATAGAGATAACCAGACAGAAACAAAAAAATATATTTTTCAGTTAAATAAGATCCGATATATAATATTTATCCGGATTTTAATAATATTTTCCGTGTACTTTTTTTTTTTTTTTTTTTTTTTTTTTTTTTTTCTGTGACAGAAAATAGATCTGTCCGCTCCAGTGGACGCCATGCGCCAAAGGGTATATTGTGCCTATTGGGCCTGTATTTAGATTCCACCTTATTTTTCTTGTTTTAGTTAAAATTATGATATAATTTACACTTATAGGTTTATTAAACATCAATATGAAATAATCTTTTATAATAATAGTATTTTATCATTTATTTCAATGCTTACAGTCTATATTTATTTATTAGGTCATATAAAAGTGTAGGCATATACTTTTATATATTTCATAATTATTTTATTAATAGTTTTAATTGGTGGAAGAAGGTAAATAAAAAGAGACTAATTGTGATACTGGTTTTAATTGGTTTAAAATAGAAAGTGTTCACATTCAGTCGACGTTACGCCAGGTAGTGACGCTTTTGAGACCTAGAATATGTTTTTCAAATGTCCTCTCTATTGTTGTTGTTACTTATCGTTCTTATGTGTATACCATTTCTTATGTATATAAGAAATGGTATACTACCATTCTTGTGTATACCATGTATCTTATGTGTATACCATACCATTTGCTCTTAGTGAATGTTTTAAAAACACATTTTGTTTTGTTTTTTCTTCAGACCAAACAATGAGTTCTGTTGAATCGCTTTTTATACCGTTGATGCATGGTGTCCACTGCAGTGGACAGATATGTAACTCCTTTAAAATAAAATATATTGGGGAAAAAAAAAAAAAAAAAATCATTGGCATGATTTTTCACTTGTTTAAAAGTAAAAACATTAAAAAATATATTACTTTGTGATTCAATAATTAATGCATGAAAGGGTTAATGTCCAGCTTTATTTTACCTGATATGTGACTGGAAATACGGCCATAATGCCATGTTCTGTTTCATTCTGTAGATTTCTTACAATCGAAGGGAACACAATCTGCTCGATCCCTCCTCACCATGGGCCGTAAAATCCATGAAGTACCTGGATGCTGTAGTATGAATGAAATTCGGACGTACTATATCCGCCATGTCGTCATTGACCTGTGATCTATGGTGTCCGTTGCGTCGCTTCACCTCCATTCACAAATCCTCTCCCGTGGCCTCATGGGATAGTAAAGTGTCGAATGCACACTTCAGAATCTCACCAGAAGTAGTAGGTCATCCGAAGATTTTTCACCTACTGTTTTTCGAATACTATTTCTTCGGACATACTACACTGTTTGCATACTGTTTTTTTTTTTTTTGCGTAGCCTACTCTATACTAGGAAAGTATTAGATTTTGGATGCAGAGCTATGTTTCCTGTCCACAATGTTGGGTCTTGTCTTCACATCACTGGCTTAGTTAGTTTTTTTTTGCATTTGGACCCTGCTCTCCTTCACGTCCGAGTTAACATTTCACCACATTGGGTACTTTCTCATTGCTAAAAAACATTCAACCACACGTATGTGATATGCACTCTGATACTGCAACATGGTAAAGTCCCCTAATCGAGAAAAGAATCAGACCACCATCACCTAAAATAAATCAGGAAATGCATCATCCAGAGTTAAAAGTAAAGCAATTTGTATTAGATGAATTATGCTATTCATATATTCAAAACACCTGTTTCAAATACAGAATGATTACACAATAGCTGTGTTTTCACCCAAACATGAAGCAAATCTTTTCAAAGTTTGCAAAAAAGGAAAAACAAACAAATGCGAATTAGGTGCGTTTCCATCAAGTAGTTTGAGCGGATGACAGTGGTATTGGTTACCTAGTAACCAACAGTAAATAAAACTCCCTCAGCTTAACTGTAACGTGAAAAACACTGAACGTGGCTTAAGAAAGTGGTATTGAAAGACTAAACTAAGTAAACACCAAATAATACATACTAGTAAAGTATGCTGTGTGTCCAGAATATGAACACAACACTTTTACACGTCAAGCGTTCTTTCGTTATATTCTAGGCTCATCTGCTTTACCCCGATCTCACGGCAATTCGTACGTATTTTACGAGGTGGCTAATTCGTACGAATTTGTACAAGCTCACTCGTGCGAATTCGTACGATTTTTGCTAAATCATACGTATTTGACAAGTTGCCCAATTCGTATGATTACGTATGAATGACCTAACCTCAAACCCCGCCCCTAAACCTACCCATCTGCAGTTTAGACAAATTGTACGAATTCAAACGAGTGAGGTCATACGAATTAGCCACCTCGTACAAATACATAAGAATTGGTCGTGAAATAGCGTTTGCTTTTCTGCACATATGCTTTATTAGTATTGTTTACTGAGTTTGGTCTTTTAATATTACTTTCTTAGTACATGAAGCCATGTTAAGTGTTTTAGAATGCTCCCCATCAGGGGAAACAGATGTCAGAATTTATTCGGAAAATGCGTTTCCATCTCCCATTATTCGCATTAACTCTTTCACACAAATCAAAAACTACCTCAAGTGAGCATAAAACACTTTTTGCGGATTAAGGGATTTTTTTGCAAAATTTGGCATTTCCTAGCTATTGACGGCATCAGTTTACCTGACATCTTGTTATATCTTCAAGCAATTAAACGTAATGTGACCATGTGTCTTTACTAATAAAATCCTTAACCAGTCTTCTGGGTAGTGGTTTGTTTAGTATTGCCCCAGTTTTCTGCCTGTGGTGACATGAGGGAGCCGTGTCAGTGGGTGGTTGTTCCGTGTGTCCCAGTTCAGGTCTGAGCTTAAATAGACTGCGTCTTTCTTGAAGGTCACATCACAGGTGACAACCAAGCTAGAAAATGAAGTCGCATATGTTGGGTTTCTATGCAGTTCTGCTGCTGTGGCTTCTGGTCTCGTCCTCAATGCAAGGTGGGTTTCACACATTCTTACCAATATTCAGAAAATCTTTTGTGTTGCTACTGAATTCATTACTGCTTATGAATATTGCGATGATAATTGTATTTGTAAAGTCTTTTGTTTAGTAATAGTGTACATTTAAAATGAATGTCCTGCTTTTATCTCCAATAGATGAATTCAGGATTCCAGGCTCAATCTGTCTAACTACTACAAATACTAGAGTTCCTCTGAAGAATCTGCGTAGCTACACCATCCAGCACAAACCCTTGTTCTCTGTGAATGCTGTGAGGTGAGAATCCATTCAGATTTTGGCAGACTTATCTTGCATTATTAAGACACAAACTAAATGGGGAATGAAAGCTTTATTTTACCTGATATGTGACTGGAAATATTGTCATAATAGCATGTTCTGTTTCATTCTGTAGATTTCTTACAATCAAAGAGAACACGATCTGCTCGGATCCCTCCTCACCATGGGCCATAAAAGCAATGAAGTACCTGAATGCAAAGAAGAAACATCAGTCAGCATCAAGTACAGCTCGTCAATCTGTGACAGCGGCGCCTGTTAATACATCAACCACAAATATGGCTCGGTTATCGGCTCAGATTGAAACGCAGACCTTTGGATGAAAATTATTGCTATTACTGGCCAGTATCATTTTGCATTGTTTAAAGGTTTTCTCTTTTGGATAACATGCACTTTATTGTACATCACACACTTTATAAGTTGTGATGTTTCAAAAAAAAAAAAAAAAAATATATATATATATATATATATATATATATATATATATATATATATATATATATATATATATATATATATATATATATATATATATATATATATATATATATCAATGTATAGGATTACTTTTGTCTTACAAAAAGATTGTACTTTCATATTTTATATCTATTAATATCTATATTTTTATTTCTCTAAAATCTTTTGCTTATTATGTATTTCTATGTGTAGTGGTAATGCTGTCAAATAAATATTTTGTGCCAGAGCATTTTTGAACTGCTTGTTTAATTCCTATAAATATATAAATATTTTGAGTGAAAGTTGGCATAAAATGTAGACAAGTTATTGTTTAGAAAATAGATGGACCAGTGTCTGTTCATTTAAAGTAAACTGAAATTATATTTTCTTTTAAGGTCATTAAAATGTCCATACTTTTTACTTTTTGGTTTAGTTTTTTTAAAGAGGCACTCTACAAAAAGGTACAACTCAAAACCATTCCTGTACGGTACAGTAGTTTAACCACTAGTGAGCAATGAAAGATCTCAAGCGATGATAAAACAAAGCTAGATGCTTCTTACTAAATTCTCACATTCACTGTAGGATGAACGGAATATGTGAAAATCCCCATCAAGAACTAAAATGAACTTTTAGGCTAAATGTCAACAACATGCCTTAAATACACAATTAATATACAGTTTATATGTGTAATTTACCTTTAATGGTGTAAAAGTGTCTTTTCAAAAGTGCACATTACTTTTATTCACACTTGTGTGAATAGCGTTTATCACTGCTTTTTAGAGTAAAAAAATAAAAATGCTATTTTTGTTTGGTGCAAAAAAATATCTACCACTATTTCCCTGAGAAACCACTTCCAATAGCATCATCCTTTTTTTCACTGCAATTGTAATTGGCTGCTGCCTTAATTCTTAGTTTTAATGTATTAGTCTAAATATGATATTATTTTTATATTTGAAATAAGGGGACAAAACTAATATGGGACGCCCTAACTGGTCTAATAGTACATAAATAATTTATTATTTGGTACTTTTGTAGGTCATTGTTTTTCTATACACCACTTCCCCATTCTGAAGAATAGCAAATGTCCTCATTTCTCTCCTGTGGTTAATTTGGTAAGTCATCATCTTACACCTTCTTGCGGTTTTCCAGCTGTGCTAAATGGCAAGGATACAACTTTCTACCAACTGTCGGTTAACACCCATAAAACAGAATGAAGTGAATGAGGAGTATTATGGGATGTATAGTAGAGTTATTCAAGTTGAGCAACAGAAAAACACATCCAGAATAACGCTAAAGACATTCCATGCGAGACATCTAATACAATCTCATGGCAATTTGTACAAATTTTACATTTTGGCAAATTGGTGGCGCATTTGTATGATCGTAAGGATCTGAGCTTACGGCTCAGTGGTGGGAAGGGTTGGGGTGTACCTTCATGGTTACCTTTTTCTCAAAAAGTATTTTCTAACCCAGCCTCACGGCAGTTTATTCGTGTTCATGGACACAAATTTCCCTTCTTTTTTTCATATCACTCAGCATTTCAATCTTTCGTGCCTGCACCACCTTTTTTTTTTTTTTCTTTTTTGCCACTCGGGAGCACAGACACTATATTGTTTCTTCTTATTTGTTGTTATTTTTTCAACTTTAAGTGCTACATTACTCAACACTGAATCAGGAGATTTATCCTTGTTTTTATTGCTTTATATTAAGCTACTGTTACAAGTCACGCCTGTCCCGGACTCCATTTCCCATGATCCTCCCTGTCTCACACCTTGCCTTTCCCGCTCTCCCCAGATTCCCTGCACCTGTCCCTCATTTATTCAGTCATCTGTGTTTGCTACTGAAGTTCTTCCCTGTTCCTCACTTCTTGGTCACAGTTATGTAAAGTGTGTGCGCTGTTGTGTATTGCTTGTTTTGAGAAACCTTCACCAGTAAACTTCGTCTGAGTAAAGTATTTGGCTGTCCTTGCCTTCCTACCTGAGTGATTGCAACAGCTACTCACCATTGTGAAACATTTTTAGTGGTTCCTTCCAGTCAAAATATAGTAAATACACTCACCTAAAGGATTATTAGGAACACCTGTTCAAGTTCTTATTAATGCAATTATCTAATCAACCAATCACATGGCAGTTGCTTAAATGCATTTAGGGGTGTGGTCCTGGTCAAGACAATCTCCTGAACTCCAAACTGAATGGCAGAATGGGAAAGAAAGGTGATTTAAGTAATTTTGAGCATGGCATGGTTGCTGGTGCCAGACGGGCCGGTCTGAGTATTTCACAATCTGCTCAGTTACTGGGATTTTCACGCACAACCATTTCTAGGGTTTACAAAGAATGGTGTGGAAAAACATCCAGTATGCGGCAGTCCTGTGGGCGAAAAAGCCTTGTTGATGCTAGAGGTCAGAGGAGAATGGGCCGACTGATTCAAGCTGATAGAAGAGCAACTTTGACTGAAATAACCACTCGTTACAACCGAGGTATGCAGCAAAGCATTTGTGAAGCCACAACCCCGCAATTGTGAACACGCACAACCTTGAGGCGGATGGGCTACAACAGCAGAAGACCCCACCGGGTAACACTCATCTCCACTACAAATAGGAAAAAGAGGCTACAATTTGCACAAGCTCACCAAAATTGGACAGTTGAAGACTGTTGCCTGGTCTGATGAGTCTCGATTTCTGTTGAGACATTCAGATGGTAGAGTCAGAATTTGGCGTAAACAGAATGAGAACATGGATCCATCATGCCTTGTTACCACTGTGCAGGTTGGTGGTGGTGGTGTAATGGTGTGGGGGATGTTTTCTTGGCACACTTTAGGCCCCTTAGTGCCAATTGGGCATTGTTTAAATGCCACGGCCTACCTGAGCATTGTTTCTGACCATGTCCATCCCTTTATGACCACCATGTACCCATTCTCTGATGGCTACTTCCAGCAGGATAATGCACCATGTCACAAAGCTCAAATCATTTCAAACTGGTTTCTTAAACATGACAATGAGTTCACTGTACTAAAATGGCCCCCACAGTCACCAGATCTCAACCCAATAGAGCATCTTTGGGATGTGGTGGAACGGGAGCTTCGTGCCCTGGATGTGCATCCCACAAATCTCCATCAACTGTAAGATGCTATCCTATCAATATAGGCCAACATTTCTAAAGAATGCTTTCAGCACCTTGTAGAATTAAGGCAGTTCTGAAGGCGAAAGGGGGTCAAACACAGTATTAGTATGGTGTTCCTAATAATCCTTTAGGTTAGTGTATATTCTATATTTTATATATAATTAATGAGACTGCTGGGCTGAGCCATCACCTCTAAATGTTGCTGTTTCTTTTCTGAGAAATACTGTTTTTCTACAGTAAATACTACAGTAGCCTTATCGACCTTTACTGTCCTACCTGAGGACCGTACCGATTCTCTATTAAACTTAATCTATTAATCAACATGTAAACATGAAAGTGTGCTTGATAATTCAACAATACAATGTTATGACCATCAGTTTTAATTGTTTATAGCATTACCCAAGATCCTCAGTATCCATTGCAATGAAGATGGAGCCAGTCCACTTTGTAATTGGGTGATTTCTCATTGCGCTCAAACCATTGTCCAGGTAAGTTATGGGGCTCATAAGTAATGATCACATTTTGCTTAAATGTTATAATCGATGCCTTTCTTTGCCATTAGACTCACACGGTTTACATGTTAGCGCAACAAATTAAAGCCCGACCAATGGTTTCCTTATTATCAGCAAAAAATAAACTTGTGAAATTAGGCTTGCTAAATGGCTAGCTAACTTCAACATAAGCTAACTCTAACAGCTAGTTATCTAGATGTCATTTTCTCTAGATCATCGTGGTTCATGCACAACTTCACTGTAATGTGTCAATAATAACAATATCACTTGGCCTAACGTTACTGCACATAAAGACTGGGTTGCATTTTCATATATCACATCGTTCAAATTCATATGAAATTGCCACCTTGTAAAATAGCTACATTTTCCCGTGATGTGAAGACATTTTGGATAACTGATAACCTGTCAGCCATAACATCTGCATTTATTCATTTAGACAAAGCCCTTATACCAAATGACTTACAAATGATAAACATTATAAGCATTTTTTTATAGACTGCCTTATTAATGAACAATCAAAGATGGGTACAAACTAGATGATATGATGGGTAAAGTGTCATAGCCCACTATGATGCTCCATAATGGTTGAAATCAAAGGCACAATGCTTTCCATATTTGTCATGTGTAAGGTGTGAGAGAGCAAAACCTCACTGTGAGAGCTCAGTATGTGGGTTAATGGTGGGGATGTTGAGCATCTGCCATTGCATGTTTGTTGTAAACCAAACTGTAGGAGGAAGAACCTGCTAATACACAGAGCTAGCATTGGTTTAGTTAGAGGGGTTTCCCCCTTCTTTAGGTTCCACACATGTTATTTCCAAGACATGTGCTTTAGCATGTTCTTTTAGCTAAGCACATCATAATTATGTGACACCAAATATGTTCTATTTATTGAGGATAGGATTTTAATCTAAATGCATAACAGACATAAATACATTTGACAGGTGCTGCATGTATGTGCAATGACACTGTACTTCCTGTGATGTGTAGATAAGCCCAGGAGCAGTTTCATATGTCAGGGTAGTTTGGTTTAGAGTGACGATGAAATTGCACTTGTGGCTTATTGACAGATGAGCTGTCTAACATATTTGCATGTGGGTTGTCTTTCACACCTCTCATTTTCTCTCATTTGTTGACAGTCCACTCATTAGTCATATTTTATTGACCGTAATGGAACATTATTATTATTATTATTATTATTATTATGACTGTTTAGATTTCTTTTTTTAGATATGCAGAACCCATACTCAAGATTCAAGATTCAAGAGTTTTATTTGTCACATACACAGTTATATACAGAATATACAACCGGCAGTGAAATGTAAACAGGTCCGCTCCATGGACAGTGCAAATTCACAGTTAAAAACACAAGGAAGAAATTATATAGAAATAGGATAAAAAAAAAAAGTACTACTATCTATCTATCTATATATATATATATATATATATATATATATATATATATATATATATATATATATATATATATATATATATATATATATATATATCTGTAGAATTATAAATAATCAAGTCAAGAGAAAAAAAAGGTAAAAAAATAAGGATAAAGTGGAATAAAATAATTGAAGTAGACTGTGCAGTGAGTAAACTGTAGACTTATAAATATGTGGTTAACAAATGTATAAAGAGCATAATGTGCAAACAGGTTTATAACAGGTTGTTACACAGTAACAATGAGAACAGAAAGTGCAGTGCAATGACAGTGTATCGATGTTTATCCTGAAGTGAAGTCACGTGACGTTAAGTTCAGGAGTCTGATGGCCTGGGGGAAGAAGCTCCTCCTGAGTCTCTCAGTTTTGGCCATCAGGCTTCGGAAGCGCTTACCAGATGGCAGCAGCGTGAAATGAGGGTTTGCAGGGTGATTAGAGTCCTTGATGATCTTAGTAGCTCTACCTTTGCAGCGTTTGGTGTAGACGTCCTGCAGAGACGGGAGAGCTGACCCTGAGATACGCTCAGATAAGCGCACAACTCTTTGCAGGGCTTTGCGGTCATGACTGGTGCTGATTATTGTAAGAGTATACTTAGTACCAAAACTCAACATAAATCACTGTTTACAACAAGTTTTACTTCAGTAATTTGACAGAAACTGATTGGGCCCAGCGGTTGGTGAAAAGGATTGAAAGTTGGATTGAAACTTTTTTTTTAAGCAAAGCATGTAAAGAGTAAAAGGACAAACCAATAACCAATAAATCATGCACAATAAGACCAAGAACTTTAACATTTTAATTTACTCTGCCGTTCAAAAGTTTGGGTCAGTAAGACTTTTTTTACGAGATGTATATTTTTACTCAGCACGGGTGCATTACATTCATCAATAGTTGTAGTAAAGACGTTTATAATGAAAAATTTCTGTTTCAAATAAATGCTGTTTTTTAACGTTCACTGAAAATAATGGCCTAAACCTTATTTGCAGTTATTTTGGATGAAAATGTCTGCCAACTGCACAAACGTTCTGTCACTCAGAACACTGATGATTTATTTATCCCTGTGATGATTTTACTTCAGACTGTCGGTGAATAAATCCTGCCTGTGGCTAAAGCCACTATCCAGTCATGTCTTCCACTGAGCCCCCCTGCAACCACAAATTATGCTAATGGTTAGGTAGGTGTTTATTTGTCTTCTTCAGTAACATCAAAGTCCAGTCAGTGACGTCGATTTTCATGATTGAAAGGTTATTTATTGGCATTTATAGTTTCATGAAGAAACTTTAACATCCCTGGAATCTTATAAACCCTATAAAGGTTCTTTGCAGTGGAAAAGTTTCTTTAGATTATTAAAATGTTCTTCAAACTAAAGGTGTGTTCACACTTGGCAGGTTTGGTCAGATTAAAACGAACTCTGGTGCTGTTCAATGTAAATATGAAAGCAACATGGACCAAGACATCAAACTGAACCAAAACTGTACACACAACGATCACATTTAGTCCAGCACACAGCATTGTTTTGGATGTTCCATTGCAAAATGGAAAAAAAAAATAATAATCTTAAAAATGACAGTGTGAAAGTTAAGCACACCAGGACTAAATGTATTATCTTTTTTTGGTCCGGACCAAAAGAACCAAGAGAACTGAACTACAAGTGTAAACGCACCCCAAGACAAAAATGGTTATTTTAACCACACAGTAGCCTACTATTCAGTGTGAGGTCGGACTCACAACCTTGTGAGCCCCGTCTAGAAGTAATTTCCCAATGCCTTTTACATTCTTTCCCTTCATTTCTCTTCTCAACTGTTCTTTCCAACAAACACAACATGCCTGAAAATACAGCTTTAAAAGAAAAAGGTACACTGTAAAACATTTCAAGTCAGTTAAACTTAGAAACAAAAGTTCACCTTAAAGATATTCTTTGTTTGAACTCAAAACGTTACGCTTTACAAGTTATATAACTAATGAACATTTGTTTCGATTCTCTGATTTTCTGAGTTAAAACAACTTACTGTTACATTATCCAATGTTGATAGTTGTTTTAACTTTAAAACTTGTTTAAAACTTGTTTTAACTTTAAAACTTGCTACTGTTACATTATCGAAAACTCACAACAGCTCATAATGAAACCACATAACTCGTCTGCTCAAAAATATAAAATTTTTATTGTAACAAGTTCAGTGTTGCACAAACTTTAACATTGGTTTTAGAATTCATGTTAGGAAAACAGGTTCTAATAAGCCATTTAAGAACAAAAGTGCTTAAACATCCATTTCATCAACATATCAAAGTTTTTCCAATATTTTACTGGACTAGAAGAAAGATTAGTGGTATAAAAGAGGTATAGAAAATTAAGGGAGGCGTGAAAGAAAAAGACATGAATTGGGGAATATATAGAGAGTGATGTAATGACACTAAATAACTGCTTGTCAATTACTTTAAAGACTACAAGTGTACAACTGTAATACTTTACATCTTTACCATAATTATAGTGATGCATGCACATATTATTATAAGTTTCAGGACGCCTACTTCCATGTCTCCATTATTCCTCGACACAGACCATTTCTATGGTTTGCCTTCGAGGGGCGGGCATATCAGTACGCGGTCCTCCCATTCAGGCTAGCTCTGTCCCCTCGCGTCTTCACGAAGATTGTCGAGGCAGCCCTTGCGCTGCTAAGGCAGCACGGGGTTTGCATCCTGAACTACCTCGACGACTGGATCATACTGAGTCACTTAGCCCATCTGGGCCTTCAGGTCAACTGGGAAAAGAGCAAACTCTGCCCAGTGCAGAGGATCTCTTTTCTCGGTATGGAAATCGACTCTGTCGCCATGTGTGCACAGCTTGCGAGCGCGTGCAGTCACTGCTGACTTGCTTCCGTCAAATTGAGAGCAAGAGTGCGGTTCCACTGAAGGCTCCTGGGGCATATGACATCTGCAGCTGCGGTAACGCAGCTCGGATTGCTTCATATGAGACCGCTTCAGCATTGGCTTTTTTTATTTTTTTATTTTACCTTTATTTAACCAGGAGGTCCCATTGAGATTCAGAATCTCTTTTACAAGAGAGACCTGGCCTAGGTAGCAGCCAAATCACAACAAATGCATACATAAACACCAAATTACATTTTCACAATAAAATAAATACAAAAATATAAAAAATTAAAAATATAAAACAAAATGAGCTTTTGAGCCATAACTTTTGAGCAAGATGGCTTTGCAATCGAGTCCCGAGATGGGCATGGCAGTCGGGCACGCTCCGGGTTCCAGTGACTCTGGCCTGCCTGCAGACCCTCACCCCGTGGTCGAACCTCAGCTTTCTACGGGCTGGCGTGCCCTTAGAACGTGTTTCCAGGCATATTGTTGTATCAACAGATGCCTCTGCCACGGGCTGGGGTGCCATGTGCAATGGACATGCTGCCGCAGGCTCCTGGACAGGACCCCAGCGCCGCCTGCATATCAATTGCCCCGAGTCTCCGGTTCGCCCTGCACCGCTTCCGAGCCCTGCTCAAGGGTCAACACGTGCTAGTCTGGTCAGACAACACGGCCACAGTAGTGTACATCAAACATCAGGGTGGTCTGCGCTCCCGCCGTATGTCTCAACTGGCCCGTCTTCTTGTCCTATGGAGTCAGAAGCATCTGAGGTCCCTTCGTGCTATCCATGTCCCGGGAGTCCTGAACCAGCCAGCTGACGAGCTCTCTCAGTTTCAGCCACTTCCGTGGGAATGGTGACGGTCCAGCTGATTTGGGAACAGTTCGGTGACGTGCAGGTAGACCTGTTTGCCTCCTATGACTCTTCCCATTGCCGCCTGTATTATTCCCTGACCGTGGGCATGGATGGTCACGGGGCCTACGCAAGTATACATTTCCCCCAGTAGCCCTCTCGCACAGACACTGTGCAAGATCAGGGAGGACAAGGAGCATGTCCTTTTGGTCGCCCTGTACAGGCACAGCCGGACCTGGTTTCCAGAACTGGTACTCCTTGCGACATCCCCTCCCTGGCCAATTCCTCTGAGGAAGGACCTCCTCTCTCAGAGATGGGAACCCTATGGCACTCCGGTGGTGGCTACCATCACTTCCGCTAGGGCAGAGTCTACGAGACACACCTATGCGTTGAAGTGGAACATCTTCATCACCAGGTGCTCTTCTCGCCAAGAAGACCCCTGGAAATGCCCGATCGGGTCCGTGCTCTTGTTTCTCCAGGAAGGGTTGGAACGAAGGCTGTCTCCTTCCACCCTCAAGGTATACGTGGCCGCTATATCTGCCCACCATGACCACTTGGAGAACAAAACGGTAAGTCAGCACGACCTGGTCATCAGGTTCCTGAGGGGTGCCAGGTGGCTACATCCTCCTTGCGCTCCCCTCGTACCCTCTTGGGACCTCTCAGTAGTTTTAGATGCTCTGCAGAGGCCTCCCTTTGAGCTTTTGCAATCAGCCGAGCTTAAGTTCCTGTCAATGAAGACAGCCTCCATCAAGAGGGTAGGGGACCTGCAGGCATTTGCAGGTTGACGAAACGTGCCTGGAATTCGGGCTGGCCAATTCTCACGTGATCCTGAGACCCTGGCCTGGATATGTGCCCAAGGTTTCCACCACACCGTTCAGAGACCAGGTGGTGAACCTGCATACCTGTTATGGTGGGAAGCTGAAGGGAAAGGCTCTCTCAAAGCAAAGGTTGTCCCACTGGATAGTAGACGCATAGTCATTCACAACTGCTGAGACATTTTGTTACTATAAGAAAGTATGTGAAAGATGAAATGGGAGCTGTGAAATTCCAGGTAAAATGGAATTTGTCTGTGTTTGAAATGGTCTGTGTCGAGGAATAATGGAGACATGGAAGTAGGCGTCCTTCAGGTCGATCGCTGCAAACCAATCTGCTGGACGAACGCATTCGAAAAGGCGTTTCGCTGTCAACATCCTGAACGGAAGCCTGTGAAGGGATCGGTTCAGGACGCGCAGGTTCAGGATTGGTCGTAACCCATCGGTTTTCTTGGGTACAATGAAGTAGGGGCTGTAGAAGCCGGACTTCATTTCGGCTGGAGGGACAGGCTCGATCGCACCCTTCGCCAGCAGAGTGGCGATCTCTGCACGCATGACTGGAGCATTGGGCCCCAGCATGGTGTATCGGACTCCCCATAAGCGGAGAGGAGCCTGAGCGAACTGAATCGCATAGCCAAGCCTGATGGTCCTCGCGACCCAGCAGGACAGTCCAGGAAGCTGTAGCCAGGCTCCCAAGAACTGCACCAGCGGGGTCATTCGGACCACAGACGTACCCTGGGTGGGGCAGCGAGGCAGCGTGGCCAGCCCGGACGTGGGAGGCATAGTGTCCCGGTGTGGGGGCATGATCATCAGGGGGCCAGCAGTGGAACAAAAGGAGTGGCCCAGCTGCCATCTCCTGGAAAAAACTGCCCATCCCTGAGCTGTCCGCATCAGGAGCGCCGCTTAGCCTGGCATTTTTTCACGGGCTGCGGGGCTGGGGCGGACTGGGGCGCCTTCCTGCGGCGTGCTCCATGGCGCGGCCCAGGTGAAGGCTGCTGCTGGGTTGGCGCGGGAGGGGCGGGACCTGCAGGGGGGCACCCTTGGCGGCAAGCAGGCTGAGGCAACTGTGCCGGCATTTGGGTGGAGGCAGCAGCTGACTGCCAGGGCAGTATATGTTTAATGGCCTCAGTCTGCTTCTGGGCTGCTGAGAGCTCTCAACCGCGGTGCCAAATAGCCCTTCCTGGGATATGGGAGCGTCGAGGAACCGGGTCCGCTCGGCATCCCGCATATCGGCCAGGTTGAGCCAAAGATATCTCTCCTGGACCACAGCTGTGGACATCACCTGGTTCAGGGATCGTGTGGTCACCTTCTTCACCCGGAGGGTGAGGTTGGTGGCGGCACGCAGCTCATCTCTGAGCCCTGGGTCAGCTCTGCCCTCGTGCATGTCACACAGCTCCTTAGCCTGGTAGGCCTGAAGGATAGCCATGGCATGCAAATAGGTGGCGGCCTGCCCCGCAGCTCTGTAGGTCTTTGCCACCAAGGATGATGATGCTGCTTACACTAATTAAATCGCAACGTTATTAATTTATAATTACACATTTAAAAGAAAAACTCACCTTCCACGTATATTTTGTGTTTCTCAACACAAATTCACGTAAGGACCCCAGCTGGTAGGCTGCTGCACCAGACTCAAGAACATTTGCAAGCCAGACAAAACTCAAGGAGTCAACATAATGTATTACTTTAAGTTTCATTTTCGAAAACTTATAAACTTGAGTTCAATTTCTAAAGCTTATCATGCCAATTGGAGTTAAAGACAAGAAGTTAATTTAACTTAACTTGGCTATCATGTTTTACAGTGTATTTACTCTATCTTTAATAACAAATATTCTCTTCTGAACCATAGGCCTACATAAAACCACAACGTAATATGAATATACATATGAATTAATACGATTGTTTTACTAGTTAAATTACTTATACTTAAATTTATATTAAAGTAAGCAAATTAAGAAAGAAAGAAAAACAAAGCCCAAAATAAGTCACCATACAAGACATTAAAAATAAAAGAAAAATAAAAGAATCATAACAAAACAGGGATGAAGTTTGTGAGTGAAACCAAAGTGCTGATTTTTCACTACCATCACCTTATTCATTTATTAGACTTAGAAGTCATTCAGTCACCCTGGGATTATCAGTATATAGACATAAAAAAACCTACAAAGTTGTCCAAAATGTTCAAAAGGAAGACATTTAAGGCTGTTTGACACAGAAGTATTTAGCTTGTTCCTTCTTTAAACAAAAGTAATTATTGGCAAACTCTTTATTGTCTGTTTTTTCAGTTGTTTTTCTTTTGTTTAAGATCTCTATGTAATCCTGGACCCAGTCTTCTACTGAGAAGAGCATATTGTGTTGTTCTCCACAGTTATGAATCTGTAAATATGCAAATGTGTACATTAATTGTTTCAATATTGTATTTTAGGGAGCACAATAAGAATAATAATTAATAATAAAATGAATAATATAATAATTTAAATAATATAATAATTTGATATTAAAAATAATAATAAAAATGTGTGTATATATATATATATATATATATATATATATATATATATATATATATATATATATATATATATATATATATATATTTTTTTTTTTTTTTTTTTTTTTTTTTTTTTTTATTATATGCATAGGTTCCATACCATGAAAATTTGTATTATTTTGTTCAGATCCATGTGACAGTTGGGCAATATACATTATGACGGCACTCTCTCTGACAAAGGGACCTTCCGCAGAATAGTATGTGTGCACTTCAAGAATAGCAAAGTTGATCTTAAAAGGTACATAACACACAGCTTCTGCCGATCTCATGTTAATCTTGAGTACCTATAGAGTAGCATTGCATACTTCATATTCCAGAAGAGTCTTTAATAGGGATGGGTACCAAACCCCGGTATTAAATGAGCCCCCAGGTGCTAAATTATGAAAGACCACAGTATCGATAAGCTCTGATGCTATTGGTTCTGCTGTCAGTAGCTACTGAAGACATTAAGAAAATACACTTACTATTTAGAATTGATATATATATATATATATATATATATATATATATATATATATATATATATATATATATATATATATATATAGACATTATTGTGCAAATTCTACCTTATCTTGCAAAATTTATATTCTATTATTAAACCATTTGTCTGTGATGCTTGTAGCCTAAAATGTCAAAAAGACCTGCTTGGAGAGTAGTCACTTAAACACAGTTTATATCTTAAATGGGCATAAATAGTTGGGAGAAATGGGAGAATGATATTATTAGATCTGCATTCGATCTTAAAGGGGCAGTGTCTAATAAACCTGCTGACGAGTGAACCATTAATGTGAATCAAACAACAAAAGGCAAAGAGAAAATATACTCACAGCTGTTGAATGAGTAACTTTAGCTTTAATAAGCATTAATCTATCAATTTATACAGTGAAAACTCATTCATTCATTCATTCATTCATTCATTATCTTTCACTTATCCGGGGCCTGGCTGCGGGGGCAACAGTCTAAGCAGAGACGCCCAGACTTGCCTCTCCCTAGCCACTTCCTCCAGTTCTTCCGGGGGAACCCAGAGGCGTTCCCAGGCCAGCCGGGAGACATAATCCTTCCAGCATGTCCTAGGTCTTCCCCAGGGCCATCCGAAGAGGAGGCCATCAGGAGGCATCCAAAATAGATGCCCGAGCCACCTCAACTGGCTCCTCTTGATGTGGAGGAGCAATGGCTCTACTCTGAGCTCCTCCCAAGTAACTGAGCTTCTCACCCTATCTCTAAGGGAGCGCCCAGCCACCCTGCGAAGAAAGCTCATTTCAGCCGCCTGTATCCGGGATCTTGTCCTTTCGGTCATGACCCACAGCTCATGACCATAGGTGAGAGTAGGAACGTAGATTGACCGGTAAATCGAGAGCTTCGCCTTACAGCTCAGCTCCTTCTTTACCATGACAGACCGGTACATTGACCGCATTACTGCAGAAGCTGCACTGATCCGTCTGTCAATCTCCCGTTCCATACTTCCCTCACTCGTGAACAAGACCCCAAGACACCTGAACTCCTCCACCTGAGGCAGAAACTCTCCACCAACCTGAAGTGGGCAAGCCACCCTTTTCCGACTGAGAACCATGGCCTCGGATTTGGAGGTGCTGATTCTCATCCCGGCCGCTTCACACTCGGCTGCAAACTACCCCAGTGCACGTTGAAGGGCTTGGTCTGAGGAGGCCAACACGACAATGTCATCCGCAAAAAGCAGCGTCAAAATCATGTGGTCCCCAAATTGGACACTCTCCAACCCTTGGCTGCTCCTAGAAATTCTGTCCATGAAAATTATGAACAGAACCAGTGACAAAGGGCAGCCCTGCTGGAGTCCAACATGCACTGGGAACAAGTCTGACTTGCTGCCGGCAATGTGAACCAAGCTCCTGCTCCGGTCATACAGGGACCAAACAGCCCTAAACAAGGGGGCCCGGACCCTGTACTCTCAGAGCACCCTCCACAGGACACCACAAGGGACACAGTCGAATGCCTTCTCCAAATCCACAAAACACATGTGGATTGGTTGGGCAAACTCCCATGAACCCTCCAGCACCCTGGAAAGGGTATAGAGCTGGTCCAGTGTTCCCACTACCGGGACGAAAACCACACTGTTCCTCCTGAATCCGAGGTTCCACTATGGGCTGAATTCTCCTCTCCAGTACCCTGGCATAGACTTTCCCGGGGAGGCTGAGAAGTGTGATCCACACTCTCCACTCCCCCTTCTTGAAAAGAGGGACCACCACCCCGGTCTGCCAGTCCAGAGGCACTGTCCCCAACCACCACGTGATGTTGCAGAGATGTGTCAGCCAAGACAGCCCCACAACATCCAGAGACTTGAGGTACTCAGGGTGGATCTCATCGACCTCCGGTGCCTTGCCACCGAGGAGCTTTTTAACTACCTCGATGACTTCAGCCTGGGTGATGGATGAATCCACCTCTGAGCCCTCAGCCACTGATTCCTCAATGGAAGACGTGTTGGTGGGATTGAGGAGATCCTCGAAGTATTCCTACCACCGTGTGACAATATCCCCAGTTGAGGTCAACAGCTCCCCTTCTCCACTGTAAACGGTGTTGGATAGGGCACTGCTTCCCCCTCCTGAGGCGGCGAACGGTTTGCCAGAATCTCTTCAAGGCCAACCAATAGTCTTTCTCCATGGCCTCACCAAACTCCTCCCATTTTACCCAGGCTGCAGTCCGCTTGGTCTGCCTGTACCCGTCAGCTGCCTCAGGAGTCCCACAAGCCAACCAGGCCCGATAGGACTTCTTCAGCTTGACGGCATCCCTTACTTCCGGTATCCACCACCGGGTTCTGGGATTTCCGCCTCGACAGACACAGCTCCAAGCGGCCACATCGACAATGGAGGTGGAGAACATGGTCCACTCGGACTCAATATCTCCAGACTCCCTCTGGATCCGGTCAACGCTCCGTCGGAGGTGGGAGTTGAAGATCTCTCTGACAGGGGGCTCGGCCAAACGTTCCCAACAGACCCTCACAGTATGTTTGGGTCTCCCGAATCTATCTAGCTTCCTCCCCCGCCATCGGATCCATCTCACCATCAGGTGGTGATCAGTTGACAGCTCTGCCCCTCTCTTCACCCGAGTGTCCAAGACATACAGCTAGAGGTCAGATGAGATGACCACAAAGTCGATCATCGACCTCCGGTCTAGGGTGTCCTGGTGCCACATGCACTGATGGACACCCTTATGCTTGAACATGGTGTTTGTTATGGACAAGCCGTGACTAGCACAGAAATCCAATAACAGAACACCACTCGGGTTCAGATCGGGGGGGGGCCGTTTCTCCCAGTCACACCCCTCCAGGTGTCACTGTCACTGCCCACATGTGCGTTGAAGTCCCCTAGTAGAACAATGGAGTCTCCAGTTAGAGCACTTTCCAGCACCCCTCCCAGAGACCCCATTAGGCCCGAGTACTCCGCACTGCTGTTAGGCTCGTAGGCACATACAACAGTGAGAGACCTATCCCCTACCCAAAGGCACAGGGAAGTGACCCTCTCATTCACCGGGTTGAACTCCAACACATGGCAGCTGAGCTGGGGGGCTATAAGCAAACCCACTCCAGCCCGCCACCTCTCACCATGGGCAACTCCAGAGTGGTAAAGAGTCCAGCCTCAAGAAGTGTGGTTCCAGAGCCCAAGCTGTGCGTGGAGGTGAGCCCGACTATCTCTAGTCGGTACCTCTCAACCTCCTGCACAAGCTCAGGCTCCTTCCCCGTCAGCGAGGTTACATTCCATGTCCCTAAAGCCAGTTTCCGTGTCCAGAGATCGGGTCATCGAGGGGCCTAACCTTCGACTGTCACCTGATCCACTACACACCAGCCCCATATGATCCCTCCTGCAGGTGGTGAGCCCATGGGAGGGTGGCCCCAAGTCACTCATTCGGGCTGAGCGTTTGAATTTGACTCATATTGGGTTTATGAACTGCTCTTAGTCTGGCCCGTCACCAAGGAGCTGTTTGCCTTGGGAGACCCTACCAGCAGCATATAGCCCCAGACAACATAGCTCCCAGGGTCATTCAGGTACTCAAACCCCCTCACCACGATAAGGTGACAGTTCAAGGAGGGGACAGTGAAAACTATGTAGTTATTTTACATTTGATTATTTTATTAGATTTTTTTGTAGGCCATATTACTTAATGTTAGTAGACCTTCCTGAAATTAAAGCACTGTTGATTTAATTTGTATCTTTGTTTTAGTGTATTTATTTGACCTTTTGTTTGCACTTTCTTTGTTCTTATATTGTATCTTATCTTACAATATAAAAATTACAATATAATATACACTCACCTAAAGGATTATTAGGAACACCTGTTCAATTTCTCAATAATGCAATTATCTAATCAACCAATCACATGGCAGTTGCTTCAATGCATTTAGGAGTGTGGTCCTGGTCAAGACAATCTCCTGAACTCCAAACTGAATGTCAGAATGGGAAAGAAAGGTGATTTAAGCAATTTTGAGCATGGCATGGTTGTTGGTGCCAGGCGGGCCGGTCTGAGTATTTCACAATCTGCTCAGTTACTGGGATTTTCACACACAACCATTTCTAGGGTTTACAAAGAATGGTGTGAAAAGGGAAAAACATCCAGTATGCGGCAGTCCTGTGGGAGAAAATGTCTTGTTGATGCTAGAGGTCAGAGGAGAATGGGCCAACTGATTCAAGCTGATAGAAGAGCAACTTTGACTGAAATAACCACTCGTTACAACCGAGGTATGCAGCAAAGCATTTGTGAAGCCACAACACGCACAACCTTGAGGTGAATGGGCTACAACAGCAGAACACCCCACCGGGTACCACTCATCTCCACTACAAATAGGAAAAAGAGGCTACAATTTGTACGAGCTCACCAAAATTGGACAGTTGAAGACTGGAAAAATGTTGCCTGGTCTGATGAGTCTCGATTTCTGTTGAGACATTCAGATGGTAGAGTCAGAATTTGGCATTAACAGAATGAGAACATGGATCCATCATGCCTTGTTACCACTGTGCAGGCTGGTGGTGGTGGTGTAATTGTGTGGGGGATGTTTTCTTGGCATAATTTAGGCCCCTTAGTGCCAATTGGGCATTGTTTAAATGCCACAGCCTACCTGAGCATTGTTTCTGGCCATGTCCATCCCTTTATGACCACCCTGTACCCATTCTCTGATGGCTACTTCCAGCAGGATAATGCACTATGTCACAAAGCTCGAATCATTTCAAATTGGTTTCTTGAACATGACAATGAGTTCACTGTACTAAAATGGCCCCCACGGTCACCAGATCTCAACCCAATAGAGCATCTTTGGGATGTGGTGGAACGGGAGCTTTGTGCTCTGGATGTGCATCCCACAAATCTCCATCAACTGCAAGATGCTATCCTATCATGGGCCAACATTTCTAAAGAATGCTTTCAGCACCTTGTTGAATCAATGCCACATAGAATTAAGGCATTTCTAAAGGCGAAAGGGGGTCAGACACAGTATATAAAACACAAATAACACCTGCACACTGGTGCATTTACACATTTTCTCAGTTTAAACATTTGATATGTAATCTAAGTTGTATTCTGAATAAAATATTGAAATTTGAAACTTGTATTGGGTTTGTATTCAAAAAGTACAAATATTCCGAAGTGTTCCGAGGCCAAATGATTGATTTGTGTGAAGAAAATCTCCAAAAGCTGTCAGCGTGTCCATCCGCCAAGATCATGCACTTTATTAAGCAGTATAATTCAGAAGTGAGTAGGTTTAGGGTAGGAGTTGGGTTAGTTGCTCCAAAATATAAAAGTATCCTATAAATATTCATAAAATCAGGTCTGCTTTTACAAATGCAAAGAATTAAATGTCTTGATCTGACGATTTGGGCAAACAACTGAAATCAATGGAGTATCTGCGCGTCAATATAGTGGTACCTATAGAAGTTACTAGGGGTATCTTTAGCATCTCCATTGTGATGCGGAAGGCACTTGACCTGCTTCAGATTTTGATGCCTTGGGAGTGAGAATGGGTTGTGAAGTATTAATTTATTTTATTGAATTAGTTTGAGATCGAATTCATGAATTCAATTCGAATTCAATGTTCGTTTGAACGATGTTTTCGGGAAACACAGACTTGAACTATGTTGATAATGACAGAACTTGCGACCATAGTTGGCTAATGATGCTTTTAGGAAACACACCCGGGAGAAGTGCCCATACAAGGAATTCCACCCTTTATGTCTTTATAAAGGGCCATACTCGAGAAGAAAAAAAAAAACTTTCCAAAACTTGTTTGAATCCTTTGGCACAGCAATATTCCATCATACGTCCAAATATTTATTTTATTTTATTTATTTTTTTTAATTTTGGATGCATGAAATAGCATTAGGTTTACTCCAAGTTACTCTAAGCCAACAGTTTCAGTATTTCAAGTGTTCAAATAATGAAGTTAAATGATAAAAAATCTAAAGGAACTCCTTCCATCCGCATTGTTTATTACTTTCTTAGCTATAGGTGTACTTGAAGTTGATTTTATTTAATTTGTGCCAGTCTCAGTCTGATGTTATGTTTGTTGTAATTGTAGTTAAGATCAACTTTGCTATTCTTGAAGTGCACACATGAGTGCCATCATAATGCATATTGCCCAACTGTCACACGGGTCTGAACAAATAATTCAGTTTTTCATAGTATGGAACCTGTACATGTAAAGTAAAAGTGTAAAAAAAAAACTGCTTAATTACACACTCATTTATTACAGAATCTATGTGACACTTCATATTGTTATATTATAATAACTTTGAACTTGCCTTATAGCTCTGATAGAACATAGTGCTGTATCTTGTGTGTCATAATCCACAATGTTTTCAACTGGTATTCTGGTGTTTGTCACAGTAAGACAGCAACTTGCCAAACGATCATCGGCGGATGGTTTGGTGATTTCCGTCTCCGTCTAGATGTTTCGAGTCTCGTCACTGTTGGTGGTTCAGTTGTACTTGTGCTGGTCTCAGTCTCTGTTCCTGGTGTTGTATGTGTCATGGTTACAGGTGGGATTGTGTTTGTTGTACATGTGTTGCACATAGTAGGTTCTTTAGAAGGTTTTATTGTCGTTCTCCCATCCACTATCGCCATTATTCTCTTAGCATAGGTGCTTTCTGGATCTGAGCAAATAACTTTGCCACTCCTGGTGTAGAGTCTGAACATGGGAAAAAGAATGTTTCACATTTTAGGGCTTATTATTTCATTATCCCAAAAAGTACAATTTGAAATAGTGATAGATTATTATAACTTTGAACTTGCCTTACAGCTCTATGACTACATAATGATGAGGACTCTTGTATTTTATAACTCTTAATGTTTTCAGCTTGTGCTTTGGTGTCTTTCAGAGTAAGACAGCAGTCTGGTGAAGGATCATCACCTATTGGAGAAGCACATCATTGGATTCAGGTAACTAATCATTACTTTCATAGTATGAGATGTACACACACAAACACTCTCTCATAAAGATATCAGCTCAGCTTCAGTTGAGTGAAAGTATACTGAAGTCAAACCACAGTATTTTTTTAAGTATTGAAATGGTCAAATCTCACCTGACTCCACAGCGCTCATCCACCATACATAGAAAAGAAAAGCAGTAAACAAAGTAAATGTCATCTTGCTCTGTTGCTTCACACTGCTGGGTGAAGGGTCTGTGTTGAGGGAGGTCTTTCAGAAGCGAATCTCATTAAAAAAAAAAAATTAAAAAAAAGTCTGCAAGCACAACGGTGAAAGACCTGCGTGAAGTTGGCAACCCCCACCCAACGCAAAACGGCAAATTAGTCTATTTTTGTTAATATCTAAAAAAAAAAAAAAAAAAAAAAAAAAAGGACCCAGCACAAAACGATACTTTTACCTGCACAAACGATTGAGACTATTCTGGGTGAATTTGGAGCAGGTCGGGGGGGGCTGGTGACGTCATCATCTATAATTCAATGTATAATATTTTAAAAACGGAGGGCAGCACAAACGAAACTTTTACCGGCACAAACGAAGCACAAATGATTGAGACTATTTTGGGTGAATTTGGAGCAGGTCGGGGGGCTGGTGACATCATCGTCTATAATTCAAAGTCCAATATTTAAAAAACAGAAGCAGCACAAACGAAGCACAAACAAACGAGGCTATTTCTGATGCATTTTGAGAATGTGGGGGGCTGAGTGACCTCAGAATGACCTATAAATGTTCTTTTAATATCTTAAAAACCAAAGCAGCACAAATGAACATTTTTATGGCACAAACGGAGCACAAACGACTGAGACTAATTTGCTGATGGGGTAAATGGGGATGGGCTAAATACACCAAAATGCAAAAAAAAAAAAAAACTTATTTATTTATTTATTTATTTTTTTACATTTTTACACATACCCATACATAAGTGGGTCTGTCATTAGTGCTGTCAAAACAGCAATCTGCAAATATTAAAATAATAATTATTTTATTTTTTTTATATGAAAGGACAAAACCATTTTTGTATATATCTTATATTTTTTGTATTTCCTCTTTACATTTTTATGATTATCGTTGACTTGTCATTATAATACAATGTTTCTAAAATTACTGTCATCTCTTGTAAACCCATTTGCTCATTCACCCACCACCCATACATGAATCCATCCATCAAGTATAACAGAAACCACAGTATAGAATATATATGAACCAATGCACATCAACACACAACAACAACAATCTTAAATCCCTTTTCCTCTATCCCATATCACCCAAACTCGTTTTGTTCTTCGACGTAAATTACACACCCATAGAGGTAACTAGATAAGACCGCTTGGTGTGAGTGTGTGTAGTGTTTGAACAAAACGTCAAAGTATCATCAAGTTGTTTACCACAGCCTTTATTTTACTCACAAATTGAAAACTCCCATTATAAAACCCTGTAGCAACTCAATGTAATAACTGCACATAATGCAATAACTGCACATAATGTAATAAGCATTACATTATTATTGTAATAAAATGTTCGTAATGTAGTAATTTTCTCAAAATGTAATAAAATTTTGAGCTCTTAAAGTAATAACAATTTTTATATTATGAGAGAATTATTACATGATCCACTCACCAAAAACATGTCATATTTTCATTATTGTAATAGTTTTTAAAACATAAAAATATTAGTATTCCCCACAACCTTGAGGCGGATGGGCTACAACAGCAGAAGACCCCACCAGATCTCAACCCAATAGAGCATCTTTGGGATGTGGTGGAACGGGAGCTTCATGCCCTGGATGTGCATCCCACAAATCTCCATCAACTGCAAGATGCTATCCTATCAATATGGGCCAACATTTCTAAAGAATGCTTTCAGCACCTTGTTGAATCAATGCCACGTAGAATTAAGGCAGTTCTGAAGGCGAAAAGGGGGTCAAACACAGTATTAGTATGGTGTTCCTAATAATCCTTTAGGTGAGTGTATACTGTAGTTACTGTAGTTTATAGTCACTAGTTTCTGTGTCCTCGTTTCTGTGTGCTAGAAAATATATTTGTCAGTTTGGCCGTGTCATCCTCTAATGTTTGTCATCCTTTAATTTTTTTTTTTTTTTTTAACCTGGCATTTTCAGCTCCCCTGCATCTTTTCTAGTATCCATTTTATCCTTCCGCGATTAGCACTCTCGTTAACTCGCGCCACACCATTAAATGATCCCCATGGCAACGACCTGAGTACACACGCTTGAGTTTAAGAAAGAGAAAGAGAGAGAGCGTGCGCGCTCTGACAACAGAAAGCGGCACCTTTTAATGCACGGTCTGATCATGCGTTGATTTAAATTCAGATCTAGCATAATTATCTGGAAATTCTCCCGATGGCCGGCCTACACGCACACATTTGATCATGGAACTTCTGCTTTCAACAACATTAGTCTCACAACAACATCTGAAGTTTGGTTATTAAAACAACCTAGCCCACATTTTGTTTGAAACGTCATATTTGTGCATAGTTTTGTAGGCCTATAGAAAATTGCATGTAAAAATGAGTGAAGATGTTTGATTGTAAACATTTTAATTCGATTAAAACTCTGATTGTTGCTAATATTATAATTATTATTATTATATTATTATTATAATAATTATTATTATTATGTAGGCTAGTGGGGCTACATTCTATTAAACGACAAACAATATATATATATATATATATATATTTCATGAGTCATGAGTCACTCTCTCTCTCTCTCTCTCTCTCTCTCTCTCTTTTTCATTTAGACCTATTATAAGACAAAGACACCGCTTTTGAGAACTTGTATCCAATATATGCGCCCTTAAGTGATTATAATTGTTTTTTAAGGCAGTACTGCAATTAAATTTTAGCTCATGCAAACAGAAGAGACCTTATGCATTTATGCTCACAGTCGCTATACAATAAAAATAACATAACTGCTGAGGTTTTGAACGTAGGCTACGGATATTACTTTCACTACCTGTTCTGAGCACGGATGACAGTTTGCAGAGACGAAAGAGACACAGCTAGCAGCTTGCAATAATAATCGCATACATAGAAAATTGCATGTAAACAGGAGTGAATGTTTGGTCATCATGTAAACATTTTAATTACATTTGATTGTCGGTGCACAGTGTTGGGTAAGTTACTGTTATTAATGGATTACTAGTTACAAATTAGGCCATACATCTTCAACAGTGTAATTGGATCACTAATTACTCTCTCTAAAATGTATTGCATTACTTATTACTAATTCTAAATCCAATATCAGCATTGACCAGTTGAACAATACAAGTATAGATATGAAACTGCTCTTTTAATTCTTTCAAATAAATAATATAAAATTGCATAAATAATTATTGAGCAAAGTATTTAAAGGGAGAAGGTTACATTAACAAAAATAAATTTTAAGATTAGACATCCCTTACAGAAAACAAACAAACAAACAAAAAACCACATGACGTGTAATGTGCAAAAAAACGCGTGGCCATTGTGGTCATGCACATGTGAAATTTAACATGTGAAATATGTGGATGGATCACATGTGCAACCTGTTTTGCACATGGGAAATGTGTGTTTTCACATGTCATTTCCAATGAAAAAAAACTTTACTTTTTCAAGGAAAATGTAATTAATTAATTACTTAGTAATGCATTATACCCAACACCGTTGGTGCACATGTAAATGCATTCAGAAAGAAAACTAATGAAGTCTGGTGGTATAGGGTTAGGGCTAGGTAACTACAACAAATACCAATTTGTGTACCATTCAGCTGATGCGTGATTAATGAATAACTGCATTTGATGGTTGGCAAAGAAAAAGAGGAAGTTCTGTATGTTTTTAACACTGCATAATGTGAGTAAACCATTTTATCAATACGGTGACCAGTGGTCACTTTTTTGCATTTCAGTTTTTCTTAGCTGTGCATGCAGCATTTGTCAAGACTTCCACCATTAGATGTGTGAAACAACAAGATGAAGTTCACTCTGATTACTGCTATTCTTCTGGGATGGATACGTATTGGGAAATCAGGTGAGAGTTCTTTAGCTCTACAGAGAAACATTGTGTTCTGGCCTCAGTAACTCTTACTTAAGAAGTAAAGACTGACTTTCTTCTCCAATAGGTGATGTTCATCAACAGAGCTGCTGTCTCATTTTGACACCAGAATCCCAGTTGAAAACATTGTGAATTATGTCATACAAGAGCCAGGAGCGATATGTTCGTTGAGAGCTGTAAGGCAAGTTCAAGGTTTTATAATCTATCAACATATACATTTTTACACTTCACTAATACATGAGTAGATAATTAATGATGATATGCCATGTTGTATTTTTTACATGTACCGGCTCCACACCAAGAAAAATAAAATTATTTGTTCAGATCCAGATGGCAAATGGGCTAAGAAAGCAATGGCAGTAGTGGATAGGAGAAGGACACTGACAATGGAACCTTCCAAAGAACCTACAGCAAAGTTGATCCCAACTACAATACAATGGCCAAGATAATCAGGTCTTGTAACTGCGCTTATTTCTGTCGTTGGTATAAGCTGCAGTGGGTGGTTATAGATGAGAAATGTACAGTTTTCTATCATCTTGCTGATAACATTTCTTTAGTCATTCGGCAACCCTGCAGTCAGAACCACTGTAGGCGATCCACCCTTACACTGCTATTATGGCAGCAATTATATATGTTAAAATAACATCTCGGTTATGTATGTAACCCTCATTCCCTGAAGGAGGGAACGGAGATGTACGTCGGAACTGACTGACGAATTGGGATCTATTTTCAGAGACCAATCTACTTTGAGTGTTTACAAATGAGCCAATAATCAATGGCATGCGGCCCCCTCTCCGCCCGCAGCGTGGGTATAAATACGGAAGCGCAAGTACCACATATCGCGTTTTTCAACTGAGGAGCCGAGACTAGTGACTCGGCCTTCAGCTGAAGCACAGCACCTGGCGACTGGACGTACGTCTACGTTCCTTCCTTCAGGGAATGAGGGTTACATACGTAACCGAGACTTTCCCTTTCAGTCGGTCACGTTTGACGTACGTCGGAACTGACCGACGAATTGGGATCCCTACCAAAATGCCAGGGATGCTGGCCCTTCCAGCGCCCTGCTTGAGCTCACTGGAACACTCCTATGTTGGAGTGGCAGTCAGGGCTCCCGGCTGGGAAGGTCAGTCACTGCTGTTCCTGCAAGACCCACTCAGTATGACTATTGGATAACGCTGGGAAAGCGTGCCCGTCTCAGGGAGATGGTACGCTGCGATTACACATAAGGACTAACCTATCAGAGTAGTGCTACATATGGCAGTCTCTGGGGTGGATCCAACCTGGTTCCAGGGGGGAAAGAACACCGCCAGAGACGACAGAGCGAGCTCTGTCAAGGGAAAGACACGGGGCTAGCCGAGTAGGGTAGCTGGTACCGTGGAAGAATTCACATTTGGGGTTGCCATTAGGGAACCGCTACATATTGATACCCAGCCTACACACGTTCCACAAGCATACGGGTGCAGGCCTGACGTCAGACGGCCGCAACGTCTGACACCGAAGGGGTGACGGAGGATCTCACAGGGTTAGCTGTTTCCGGGGAACACAACTGGAGAGAATAGACGCACATATCCAGCCCAGAGGGCGGGAGTGGCATTGCAAGCCGACACTAGAATGGGTATTTAATGCTACTGGCCATTAGGGGCGAGGATGCGGGAAGATACCAGCTCTACACGGAGGCTATAGAATCTAGCGAATGTGTTTGGTGTCGCCCAGCCCGCAGCTCTACATATGTCTGTCAGCGAGGGACCTTGAGCCAGCACCCAGGAGGAAGCTACACTCCTTGTGGAGTTCGCTCACAACCCAAATGGGCAAGGCACGTCTTGGGACTGGTAAGCCAAGACGATAGCATCCACTATCCAGTGGGCTAACCTCTGCTTGGAGACAGCCTTTCCCTTTTGCTGGCCTCCGTAACAGACGAAGAGCCGCTCTGAGGTTCTAGTCCGGTCAACGTAAGTGCGAAGAGCGCGGACAGGACACAACAAAGCCAGGGCTGGGTCTGCCTCCTCTGAGGGCAGCACTTGCAGGTTCACCACCTGGTCCCGGAAGGGAATGGTGGGAACCTTGGGCATGTATCCAGGCCGGGGTCTCAGGACAACGTGAGAGTGGCCGGGCCGAATTCTAGGCACAATTCGTTGACTGAAAGTGCGTGCAGGTCCCCTACCCTCTTGATTGAGGCCAATGCAGTCAGGAGCACTGTCTTCATGGACAGGATGTTTAGCTCTACAGACTGTAACGGCTCAAATGGATGACCCTGAAGTGCTCTGAGCACCAGGGCTAAGTCCCAAGAGGGTACTGAGATTGAACGAGGAGGATTCAGTCTCCTCGCACCTCTGAGGAACCTGACAATTAAGTTGTGCTTCCCTAAGGACTTGCCTTCCACTGCATCATGATAGGCCGCTATTGCCGCAACATACACTTTGAGGGTGGAGGGAGACAGCCTTCGCTCCAGCCCATCTTGCAGGAAAGAAAGCACAACGTTAATCAAACACCTTCGGGGGTCTTCCCGGTGGGAAGAGCAACACTCAATGAACAGGTTCCACTTCAGAGCGTAGAGGGGGCTCTAGCAGAAGTGACGGTGTCTACCACTGCTTGTGGCAGGCCACCTAGAACCTCTGGGTCCCGTCCAGGGACCAGACATGGAGTTTTCAGAGTCTGGACACGGGTGCCATAGAGTGCCCCCTCAGAAAGCAGGTCCTTCTTCAGGGGGATTGGCCAGGAAGGGGCTGTCGTGAGGAGTGTGAGTTCAGAGAACCAGGTCCGGTTGGGCCAATAGAAAATCCTGCTCCTCGTCCTCCCTGACCTTGCACAGTGTCTGTGCGAGAAAGCTCACTGGGCGATACGCATATTTGCGTAGGTCCCGGGACCAACTGTGCGCCAGTGCATCTGTGCCCGAGGGTGCCCCCGGTCAGGGAATAGTACAGCTGGCAATGGGTCGAGTCTGGAGAGGTGAACAGGTCTTCCTGCATGGCTCCGAAAAGGTCCCATATCAGCTGGACGCTCCGGGGGTGGAGTTGCCACTCTCCCGGAGGTGTCGACTGATGAACTGGCACCCAGTCGCCTGGTTTCTCCCAAGGTTTTTTTCTCCATTCTGGCCCTGAAGGAGTTTTGGTTCATTGCCACTGTTGCCTCTGGCTTTTGGCTTGCTCAGTTGGGGACACCTAAATTTCATCTATATTACCGATCTGCCCGCATTGACACTATATGATACTTGAAATTAGCTGGATAACATCACCGTCTCACCAGAACGGCTGTACAAATTCTGTTGCATTATTTTCCTGTTAACAATGTGAAGCTGCTTTGAAACAATTAGACTTGTTAAAAGCGCTATATAAATAAAGGTGACTTGACTTGACTTGCCTTGACTTGACATGAGAGAGCTCATTGGCTGTCTGATTCAGCACACCTGGGATGTGAATGGCCCGAAGCGACCTAAGACACTTCTGACTGGTTGATGTAAGCAACGGCCGCAGTGCTGTCCGTTTGGACCAGTACGTGCCTGCCCTGTAGCGGCTTTTTGAGGCGGCCCAGGGCAAGACATACTGCCAGTAACTTGTACGTGGCCCCCCCAGCCCATGGATGAGGCATCCGTGAAGACCACAGTATGCCTGGACACCTGTTCTAGGGACACTCCCGCCCGTAGAAACAAAGGGTCCGCCCAAGGGTTGAAGGTTTGGCGACAGTAAGGAGTAACTGAGACCCGGTACTTGCTGCTCTGCCATGCCCATCTTGGGACTCGGTCGTGAAGCCAGCGTTGAAGCGATCTCATATGAAGCAATCCGAGCATCGTTACCGCGGTTGCAGATGCCATATACCCCAGGAGCCTCTGAAAGAATTTCAGTGGTACCTCTGTCTTGCCTTTGAACATATTCAAGCAGTTCAACCTCCAAGCAGTGCTCCTCTGTGAGGCGTGCAGTCCGGTTGACCGAATCCAGCTCAATGCTGAGATAAGAGATCCTCTATGTGGGATAGAGTTTGCTCTTCTCTCGGTTGACCCAAAGGCCCAACAGGCTGAGGTGACGTTGAGTACCAAGTCCCTGTGTTCACACAACTGATCCTGGGACTGGGCCAGTATAAGCCAGTTGTCGAGATAGTTGAAAATTCGAAAACCGCGTTCTCTGAGCGAAACAATGGCTGCCTCTGAGACTTTGCCTACACTTTGCCTCCGAAGGGCAGGACTTTGTACTGATATGCCCTCCCCTCGAACGCAAAGTGTAGGAACGGTCTGTGTCGAGGGAGAATGGAGACATGAAAGTACGTGTCCTTCAGGTCGATCGCTGCAAACCAATCTCGGGGGCGGATGCATCCGAAAATGCATTTTGAATGGAAACTTGTGCAGGGCCCGATTCAAAATGCGCAGGTCCAAGATTGGGCTTAACCCACCCCCTTTCTTGGGTACAATGAAGTAGGGGCTGTAGAACCCCAACCTCATATCAGCTGGAGGAACCGGTTCGATCGTGTCTTTCGCCAGCAGGACATCAATCTCTGACCGCAAGACATGGGCATCGCTGCTCCGCATGGAGGTGAAGAGGATGCCCTTGTACTTGGGAGGCCGGTGAGTGAATTGAATCGCGTAGCCGAGTCTGATGGTACGGATGAGCCAGCGAGACAGCCTGGGGAGACCTAGCCAGGCCCCCAGAGACCGAACAAGCGGGACCAACAGCACCACAGACGTATCCGGGGTGGGGCAGCGAGGTGGAGTACGCAGACCCGACTCATGAGGCCCGGAGGCGGCCCAGAGTGTTGTCTGAGTACTCCAGGATGGGGCAGAGTGTGGGTGAGAAGGCCTGGTGGCATCCTCGGTGCCCACACTGCTGCCCCCTGGCGAAGGGGAGAGGGGAGGAAAGGAGTAAGAATGTGGGTACCGCTGGACTCCAGAGAGCCAGCGGCAGGATGTTGTTGGTACCAGCCTTCTCGATGACATTCTCCCCCCAGTCCTCCTTCGGGGGGAGGAGGGGTGCGGACACCACCTCCCCTAGAACAGTTCCACTTCTCCCTGGGCTGCCCGTATAAGGGCCGTTTGCCTTTGCACTTCCGGCGGACTTCGCGGGGCCCTGAACGGGTTGGGCAGCACCCTTATGTCCAGCGCCCTGCTTCCCAGGTGCTGCTTGGGCTTAGCAGGGGCGGAGGCGGATGCAGGGGGACGCCCTCGGCGACGAGCAGGTGGAGGTACTGCGGCCAGCAACTGGGTGGAAGCAGCAGCGGGTAGCCTGGCCAGGATGTTTCTGATGGCCTCCATCTGCTTTTGGGCCACCGAGAACTGCTGGGCGAAGTTCTCAATGGCATCGCCGAAGAGGCCGGCCTGACAGACAGGGGCGTTGAGGAACCACACTTTGTCTTTGTCGGCGTGCAGTGACTTTTAACTAATAATGTGTGTCTATAGCCTATATCTTCCTATTTTTAAACAGATTTAAATACAAACCTCATACAAGATGGTTTGCCATGTCCCCTCAGAGCTGTAAGGCATGTCCAAAGTTAATATAATATCATAATATAAAGTTTTACACAGATTCAGATAATTAAACGATGAGAGCTAAAAAGTCAAGTATTTGCCCCATGTACAGGTTCCGCACCACAAAAAAAAATAAAAAAAAAAAAATAGAATTATTTGTTCAGATCCAGAAGACAGCTGGGCTAAGAAAGCAATAAATGACATGAATGAAAGAAGGACACAGACAGAGGAACCTTCCAAAGACAAGACTATCTCATGACCAATTCATATATATTTGTACGAGGTGGCTAATTCGTTCAAATTCATACAACCTCAAATGAATTTGTACGATTTATACAGCAGTGATGGGTATAGGTTTTAGGGGCAGGGTTAAGGGGTAGGTCATTCATACAAAATCATACAAATTGACCAACTCATCAAATTTGTACGATTTAGCAAGTGAGGTCATACAAATCTGAAAAACGCTGAAACTACTTGGACTGGATTTTTTTCTTTTTTTTATATGGTAAAAATGCTTTTGATTACAGGTCTTTGACACTGAAAATGTGTAGGCCTATTTTGACGTCTACAAAACAATGTTTTTTTATGAAATGTGAGCCAAAAACTGCTTAACAGCAACAACAACAAAACTCAAACAAACATTTAAGTCAATTGATAAGTAAAGGAAAGAAATAAAAAATGTATATAAAATATTTTCTCTAACAGGAGATGGACGTCCAGAAAGCTGCTGTGATAATATGACAAGCACCACAATACCAGTTAAATCCATTTTGAAATATCACATCCGGTAAGTTCAAAGTTATTTGTACAATATGAAGTTGTGATACCCAGATGCAGTAATAAATTAGATAAACCATGACAGCTTCTTTTCTTCTTTTTATCCCTTAAATTTACAGGTCTCGCAGCAGGAAAAGGCTCCGCAAGTTCCAAGCAGTGGTTCAGCAAAGAAAGCAAAAAAACGGTGTGTATTTTGTATAAAGCATGAGCAAGCTAAATACTCAAGTTTTTATCCAACTTATTCTCTTTAGACAACTTTTTTTATGGCTTTGTATGCCAGTATACTGATATTACCAGGATGACTGGATAACTTTTAAATCTATGTATAACGTGACTATAATGAAAAATCAACACGTTGGTTTAACTCCAATTATTTTCCCTATTTTATCTTTATCTTTATATCCTATTTTGTGCATTGTTAACAACATGCAACATGTAACTATAACAACAACATGTAATCTTGTTTATATTATGTTTTTGTATGCATGGTGCTATCAGCTACAGAATAAATGGTCAAATATTGTAGAGAATGCCTATGAATTTGTTTATATAGCATCCAGTCCCTGAAAACTATATTGATGCAGCTTAAAGCTTTGCGTTAACTATTATACAAACCTGATTCCAAAAAAGTTGGGACACTGTACAAATTGTGAATAAAAAAGGAATGCAATAATTTACAAATCTCATAAACTTATATTTTATTCACAATAGAATATAGATAACATATCAAATGTTGAAAATTAGACATTTTGAAATGTCATGCCAGATATTGGCTCATTTTGGATTTCATGAGAGCTACACATTCCAAAAAAGTTGGGACAGGTAGCAATAAGAGGCCGGAAAAGTTAAATGTACATATAAAGAACAGCTGGAGGACCAATTTGCAACTTATTAGGTCAATTGGCAACATGATTGGGTATAAAAAGAGCCTCTCAGAGTGGCAGTGTCTCTCGGAAGTCAAGATGGGCAGATGATCACCAATTCCCCCAATGCTGCGGCCAAAAATAGTGGAGCAATATCAGAAAGGAGTTTCTCAGAGAAAAATTGCAAAGAGTTTGAAGTTATCATCATCTACAGTGCATCATATCATCCAAAGATTCAGAGAATCTGGAACAATCTCTGTGCGTAAGGGTCAAGGCCGGAAAACCATACTGGATGCCCGTGATCTTCGGGCCCTTAGACGGCACTGCATCACATACAGGAATGTGACTGTAATGGAAATCACAACATGGGCTCAGGAATACTTCCAGAAAACATTGTCGGTGAACACAATCCACCGTGCCAAAACGTGAAATAGCAATAAACATGGCCTTGTCCCAACTTTTTTGAGATGTGTTGATGCCATGAAATCTTTTTTTTTGTTTTGTTCAAAAATCAAACAGGTCTGGAATGACATGAGAGTGAGTAATCAGATTTTTACTTATGGGTGAACTACTCATTTAATACATTAGTACTTAATATGGAACATACTTTTCCACTACTGCTGAAAACCGTCTGCTCAGTTCCAGAACATATTAACAAGCATTCTGACTGTAACTATAATTATAATACATCTCTAATCTTTTCCAGTAACTCAGGTCAAGATGATGTAATTCTGTTCAGTGAATACTGAAACTTAAGATGTGTATGGCACACCGGCTGGCTCTTTGTTTTACTAGACCTTAGTATGTACTGCATAATAGGTGCAGCATTGTTGTCACTATTTCCTCTCGCTGTGCATAGTGTGATGCTGTGGTCTGTCATCTCTCATCTGCACCAGAACTCTCTACAAATAGCTTAGAGGACATCGTACACCCTGTTACTTTTATGTGATTTCGAAACAGGAAATGCGCATGTGGTTATTCATTTAGGTTTACATCTTTACTTTCATGTAAGACCAGAAAGGACCAGTGTAGTAGATAGGGCAGTAGTAAACAAACTCATAAATGTTAACCTTATAAAATGCCAAACATTTGTATAATCGCATTAGCTACATTTGATCATTCTAAATGCCGTAAAGAGAAAAATGACATCTCGAAACAGCTTTGCACGTGTCTCAGTTTAAGTGTAGGTGAATGCTGGGTGGGAGCTGGTTTTGGTTTAAGGTCTTACTGAGACGTGGAATATCCCATTAAGGCTGAATAAAACGTTTGTGGTTTCACAATCACAGCCCCTTTAAGTCGTCTGTAGTTTCCACAAACGTTTTACAGACCCACGTTTTATATCAGTTGCTCACAAAGTGCACAAAGCCTACATTTTTTAGATGCTTGCAACTCATTTTAGTTTTTTTTATGTTGCTGTTAAATTCAACTTCAAAGCTTTTTTTATGTCTTACCTGTTGCATATGACATACTGCTGTAAACACATGATACATAACATGAGTCAAGCAAATTCTATTTAGAAAAGATGGTTGTGAATGTAATCAGATCTAGCTCTACATAAAGTGCATTTACAAAAAAAAAAAAAGTTCCATTGTTTTACCACATTTTTTTATATGGTAACATGGAAATACCACGTTTCTTGGACACATACCTTGGAAACACCACAATTGAATAAAGGACTTTCTATGGATACAAATTAGTATATGCTATAATCTTTTCGAACACAATTGTACTCTTTCAGCTTGGAATGTTTTTTTTTTAACATAATAATAATAATAAAAACATTTTTTTTTTAAAAACAAGACGTTAGCAGCAGATCCTTTAAGTCCTGTAAGTGATTCAAGATTCAAGAGTTTTATTTGTCACATACACAGTTATATACAGAATATACAACCGGCAGTGAAATGTAATGTGGCGAGGTGGGGTCTCCGTGGATCGGACTTGTTTGTTCAGCACATCCCACAGATGCTCGGTTGGATTGAGATCTGGGGAATTTGGAGGCCAAGTCAACACCTCAAACTCGTTGTGCTCCTCAAACCATTCCTGAAGCATTTTTGCTTTGTGGCAGGGTGCATTATCCTGCTGAAAGAGGCCACAGCCACCAGGGAATACCGTTTCAATGAAAGGGTGTACATGGTCTGCAACAATGCTTAGGTAGGTGGTACGTGTCAAAGTAACATCCACACGGATGGCAGGACCCAAGGTTACCCAGCAGAACATTGCCCAAAGCATCACACTGCATCCACCGGCTTGCCTTCTTCCCATAGTGCATCCTGGTGTCATCCACGTGATGTAAAAGAAAACGTGATTCATCAGACCAGGCCACCTTCTTCCATTGCTCCGTGGTCCAGTTCTGATGCTCACGTGCCCACTGTTAGCCCACTGTTAGTGCCCACGGTCAGCATGGGTACCCTGACTGGTCTGCGGCTGTGCAGCCCCATACGCAACAAACTGTGATGCACTGTGTATTCTGACAGCTTTCTATCAGAACCAGCATTAACTTCTTGAGCAGTTTGAGCTACAGTAGCTCGTCTGTTTGACCGGACCACACGGGCCAGCCTTCGCTCCCCACGTGCATCAATGAGCCTTGGCCGCCCATGACCCTGTCGCCGGTTCACCACTGTTCCTTCCTTGGAGCACTTTTGATAGATACTGACCACTGCAGACCGGGAACACCCCACAAGAGCTGCAGTTTTGGAGATGTCATCTAGCCATCACAATTTGGCCCTTGTCAAACTCGCTCAAATCCTTACACTTGCCCATTTTTCCTGCTTCTAACACATCAACTTTGAGGACTAAATGTTCACATGCTGCCTAATATATCCCACCCACTGACAGGTGCTATGATGAAGAGATAATCAGTGTTATTCACTTCACCTGTCAGTGGTCATAATCTTATGCCTGATCAATGTGTGTGTGTGTGTGTGTGTGTGTGTGTGTGTGTGTGTGTGTGTGTGTGTGTGTGTGTGTGTGTGTGTGTGTATAATTACTACCATCAGCATTCTACCATGCCCCACTCTTTTATTTGATTATTTATTTATTTAAATACTTTAAAAAAACCTCAAAATTAAATAATACATTTAAATCTATTATGTAAGCAAATGAGCTATTACGTAGCTAAACCTAAACCACTTAATATTTAACAATATTATTGATCTGCCTGCATTGACACCATTGTATGAGAACTGAACTGAGCTAGATGATGATACCAGTTTTCTCCAGAGCGGCTGTATAGAAAAATTAACTAAATAACTTTTTACAACAGAAATCAATCAACACTGAACTTACTTAAGCTGGACTATGACACTATTTTCTTAGATCTGATGTACCGCCGAAACAAACTTTGTTGCATTATTGAAACATTATTGCTGCTTTTGAAACAATCTGTATTGTAAAAAGCACTATATAAATAAATGTGACTTGACTTGACTTTAGAACATGAATTCAACTGAATTGTCACTCTGACCAAAAGCTCCAGGCCACACGATAAACCGTATTCAGTCATGTTGAAAGCTCACTGTGAATTCTGTAACCCCTTATTTTCCTCTATGTGGTTGAGTGCATCTATTTCTCTCTCACTTTTGGTCTTCCACTCATCAGTCATCTTTTCCTGTCCCCGACTGAGGTGTCTGTGGGCCTAGGTGACGAAGAAAAGTGATCACAGAGGTGGTGAAAGACCTCCTTCAGTGGGCTGAAAGACCTCCCTCAACATAGACCCTTCAGCTCAGCAGAAAGTTTCATAATTAGAGGTGAGCAACAGAACAAGATGAAGTTCACTCTGTTTTCTGCCTTTCTTTTCTCTATAGGATGGATAAGAGTTGTGGCGTCAGGTGAGATTTGATTATTTTAATTCCTGAGCTCTTTGGTTAAATATTGTGGTTTGACCTCAGTAACTTTCACTTGACTGAAATTAAGAAGAACTGACATTGTATCTTTATGAGAGAGTGTTTGTGTGTGTACATCTCATACTATGAAAGTAATGATTAGTTACCTGAATCCAATGATGTGCTTCTCCAATAGGTGATGGTCCTTCACCAGACTGCTGTCTTACTCTGAAAGACACCAAACCATACGCTGAAAACATTAAGAGTTATAAAATACAAGAGTCATCATCATTATGTAATCTTAGAGCTGTAAGGCAAGTTCAAAGTTATAATAATCTATCACTATTTCAAATTGTACTTTTTGGGATAATGAAATAATAAGTCCTAAAATGTGAAACATTCTTTTTCCCATGTTCAGATTCCACACCAAATGCGGTAAAGTTATTTGTTCAGATCCAGAAAGCACCTATGCTAAGAGAATAATGGCGATAGTGGACGGGAGAACAACAATAAAACCTTCCAAAGAACCTACTATGTGCAACACATGTACAACAAACACAATCCCACCTGTAACCATGACACATACAACACCAGGAACAGAGACTGAGACCAGCACAAGTACAACTGAACCACCAACAGTGACGAGACTCGAAACATCTAGACCGGAGACGGAGATCACCAAAAAAACAACCAACCAACCAACGTCCAAAGAAAATCCAGAATATTCTTTCAGTACTGCAACAACATGGGGGACTGGTGGACCAACTTCGCCACCAGCAGAAACAAGACATGGAAAACCTGGAATAGGCATAGTTACACATCTGAACACATTTAAAACACCGGACAACACAGGAACACCGACAATGATGAGGACAAAACCATCAAAGTTAAAGATTAAGATTAAGAAGAACAGCAAGAGAAAAATTAAACAATTTCAGATGAAACCACGCCGCAACAATAAATCTGGATAAAACTGTACAATTTGTATGTATAGGCCGACACACACACACATTACAGTAAGTTTGTACCTATGATGGGTTGTGAGTTGAAGCACTACAGATATTATTTAGTCCATCAATTGGTGTTTTAATTGTGATCATAAATTATTTGGACCAGTTATGTGTTTCTACAGAGTGTATCATTTAAATTGTTTGTTAATAAATTAATTTAATGAATATTTGTAAATATAAATAAAATATAGATCCATTATTGCAATAACCAAATGAGTATCTATTTGGGTTTTTTTATTTTTTATTTTTTTAAAGTTTAAAAAATGTCCAAAGTATTCTTCACAAAAATAATGTTACAGACAAATCTTGCGTGAAGGTCAAAGTCGGATGATCTGAATATGATGTGATGGAAATGAGTCCTTCATCATCCCAATATCTTCCTATATTGAGGAGGACAGTATCATGTTATCACCACATGGTGGCAGACTAACCTAGAGAACCTTTTCTAGGTAACTGCAGCATTTAGCAAACCATGAGAATGCTCAATCGGTCAGTAAACTGTTTTACGCCAGTAGAGTTGAACTCACTGTTCATGAACTACAGGATAAAACTGATGTAAAACCTTGAAAACAGCTTAAATAACCACAGTTTCTCTGTTAGAGGCAGCTACTGCAGCAGTTCCACTTAAAGAAGGCAGTGCATTTCAAACTTAAACTTCAATCTATAACAGTCTAAAGAGAGAGCATCTCGTTGTCAGTCTCAGCAGGGTGATAACAATCCAGTTTTACCTCCAGCACTCTGGAAGGTTGGCAGACTCTCTGTTTTTTTTTTGCATATATACTTCATCCTACTTGCTCCAGACAGACACAAACTGATCCGACTAAGGAAAAATAATGTAATTAGACCAACACAATAATGTTGATTTCAGACACAGGGTGTCTTATTGTGTTTCTTGATTTTCTCTCTGTTGGTACGGGCACGCTTGTTGGGTCACCAATCGTATGGCAGATAGAAATGAGATTCTTAATAAAGCTTGTGATTGGAATGAATGTTGCAGGAAATTACAATCAATACTTGGCTTCAGATACTCATCCGATATCGAGCCTTTTTTAAGATGAAAAAATGCATCGCAAAATGTAGGAAACACGGTTAAACAGAAAAACAGAGGAGAAGCCTGCTGTTATCAAACTTGAGGATACCTCTGATAAGCTGGAGAGCGCCTTTTATTTAGATCTTGAAACAAGAGGTAAACAAAACAATCGAACTGATTGAGATCAAATCTCGCAGGTGGCGAGATGCACAAACACCTGACTTGGGATCAGATAGCATTGAGCGTCTCTTTTTTTCACCCTGCATATCTGGGGGACATTATGACAGGAGGCCCAGCTGCATTCTGTACATAAAAATAAGTTGTTTTTCTCCAATAACAACAATGCTGAAATTGACGATCGATATTGTTTATATCACGGCTGTGAAAAATCTCACATAAATGTGTGAACATTTACAGCTTTCTCCTTCACATTCATGTGGGCAGACACGCATTGACACATAGAGCGGTTTTCCTCCTCAGATTTTTTTATGGCTTGGCTGAGCCGAGGTCCTCGTAAATCTACAGACGGGAAATAAATGCCAGTGCTCCCTTTGCCTGAGTTGGTCAGGCGAAAATGAATGGAATAAAACAGGGCTTAATAGCAAGGAGCAGGTAATTACCTCCTCTGGCCTGCTCGTCCATGAAATATGATAATATTGCACACTAATAAGACAGACCCAAACTCCCAGTGCCCATCCACAGGTCATAAGGGGGTATGTGTTTTTTTGTTTTTTTGCAAAGTATTTTTTACGTCTGACAATATGTATAAGAAATTATGAGGCCCGACTCCATTAAATATGTATTAGGACAGATCACAGCTCTACTGATTATATAGGCTATAAAAAAAAAAAACAATAACAGCACACAATTCTTTTCAGTTTTATACAGGATTGCCAAATGAGACTTTTTTCTTTTTTTTGCAAAATGATAATAATAATAATGTTATTATTAGTTTATTTTATTTTAATTGGACTTCATATCAGATAATGGGGGTTGGGGTTACTGAGATAAAAGGTGTGTTTGATGGCTGCGGCTGGATGTAACCGATCAGTGAGAGTCACCGCTTGCAGTCGGGGAGGAGCTGCAAACGGAGACGTGAAGTCGGACACTTGCTGCTTCCCGTAGTGGAGCTCATGTTGCGTTTGCATACTTTATCACAGCTGAAGTGAAGTGAAAACACAGATGTTTCAGAGACATTTTCATTCAATACTCGATGTACTGCTTAAAGGCACAATATGTAAGATTTCTGGATTAAAATATCCAAAAACCACTAGAACAATGTTATATTTGTTGACTTGTGTACTTACATTATTGTGTACTTACAGAATGTTTAAATCCAGAGAAATAAGCTATTTTAACCAGGACCGTGTCCGTGAGTCGCCTATCAGTGACGTTATACCCGCCTTACTTTCGATTTCCGGTTTTATTTTATAGAAACCATGGAAACACCAAAGACTCTTATATGTTTTATTAGACAAGGGAACAACTGCTTGTATACATTTATAGACAGAAAACAAATTATTGTACAGTAATACAGCATTTTCTCCGTCATACAATATGTTTTAAAATTAATTGCATGCCATTTAGCAACACAAGCCATCCAGCATTTATTAATATGATATTCTAATATCGAGCTTACTGCAGTGTGCAACAAGTGTCTCATAACCACCAAGCGAATGCACAATGCAGTAACGTCATAACATAATTTTTAACACACTCAAATGTATCTAATATGATAAAACAGCGCTGCGTTACCCCACATACGCTTGACTGGAAGAAGCGGAAGCGGCGACTGTGGCATAATAAAAGTTCCGCTGCTGTCGAGCCGTGTGTCGAGCTCGTCTCTCATTAGCAATCACTTCAGCGCCCTCGCTCAGCTCCCACAGAACTCGGCCCTGCTCTGCCTCATACTACAGTAACATTAATAATCTCATCCATTTACACGATTTCTGAGTCCGGTCCCGATTCTTTTCCACCAGCTCTGAAGTGAAGATGACAACTCCGAAGATTCCACGCTGAATCTCGGCGTCATCATGCTGCGCCTTTGTTTTGAATAGGCGACCTCTAGCGGAGGAAAACTACATATTGTGCCTTTAATACAGCATCTATTCGTACAAGAATAAAGTTCGACATAAGCCTACACTATAAATGAAGTAGGGTCTAACTTTTTTTTATCAATTTTATTTTGATAAACATGACACAATATAATATCACGACTACATGAAAAGAGGTTTTACTGTCATAAAAAGCATTAGTGAGCATTAGTGGAACTGAAGGTGTCGTCATCAGAGCTCGTGCAGCCGCTCTTGAGAAGCTGCGCAGAATGCACCAGCCGGCTGCTCTGGAATCGCTCTCGCGGTACTTTGATGGCATATGTCACAGTCACGTGCGTTGGCACTGCCTTAAGTCATACAAAATTTCTAACCGGCATGCACTGCTTCAAGTCAGCTGCCGATCGGTCTGCACAGTGCTGCATCAAGTCGAACAAGCCTAATATGAATAGTATTTGTTTAGTCATGTGATCTCAAAAAGGTGGTGACTATGAGGTAGGACCACTCTTATGCAGAATAAATATATTTTTTATACTGCTGCACATTTAAGTCAATGTTGTTTAAGGACACCATAAAATCTAAATTGACTGTGGTAAGGGGGGCGTGGTTCAGCGTTTTTTGTGGTTTTTGCAGATTTTAACAGAGAATGTTGAGAATGTTGAGCATCAATGTTACCATCTATTCGTTTTGATTGTAGGAGAAAACTAGTTAATTTTAAACCTTTTGCACTATATTCAACTTCCGGGTTTAAATTCATCATTGTATCAATGTCACAGAATGTTTTCTGGTACTGTAGTACAGCGATCTGTAATTATTCATGAGTCCACGTGTCCTGATCCTATGAGAAGATGCCTCGCATAACACAGTAGCACACGTTGATTGACAGGCGCTTCAAAGAGTGAGATCGCATTAAGTGAGAGATGCATTAAAGGTGGGGTAAGTGCTTTCTGGTAACCGATGTAGATTTTAAATCACCAAAACAAACACGCCCCTATTTTGATAGCTCCGCCCCACACATACGTATGTACAACTATGGCGGAATCTGCTGTGCCAGCCGGCCGAGGGTATAAAGTCATTAATAAGTGAAAGCAATGTGTGTTACTATGGTAATCCAGGTCGAATGTTCAGTGAAAAAGTCATCCCTTCCATCCCAAAAACACAAGCACAGTTCTCATGAACAAGCTTGATAGCACGAGCACAAACATATTAAAATTATGACAAGATTAGAGGGTTATATTGATCACGAAAAGAGGAACCAAAGCAAACAAACATATATTAGGAGTATATTATCTTACTTTTCGGACACACTTTGGGAGCTGATGCTTGAAACAGACAGTGAGGAGGTTTAGACGCTCCAGGCTTATACGGTGTGGAAATGAATGGGTCTTTATCATCGCTGAAGTGAACAACAATACGATCGCAAATGGACAAGCAAGTGAACATGAGCATATTCAAGCAAAAGCCAGCATATATTAGCTCTGTGAAACAAAACAAAACCAATGTTACTCGCCTATCGAGAAGAAATAAAGCAACCTCGAACTTCACTCCTTGAGTTCTCTCCAGTGCTAGAAAGCTGATGCTTTTGTTCCACAGATATCTTCCACATTAGTTTTTTATCTGCCATCTCTCTCTTTCTGTCATTGCTCGGCTAATGTCCATCCTGTGTGTCATGTCATTTGAATAATGACGTGCACTGAGCGATCTCTTCTCCCCGTCATTAGTAGACACGCCCCTTACTGCTGATTGGCTATACGTTTGTTTTGGTTCTCGGCCAGAGACACTTTTCTAAAGAAGTTTTGAAATATCACTTACCTCACCATTTTTGCTTTGTAAGAGTTTCTGCTTCGCATAAGTCCTCTTCAGTAGATCCTGAGTCTTCGAAACAAACGCAATTCATCCACACTGTGAGTGTAACCGCCCTTTGCGGCCCATTAACCGATCAAATGGCTCATAAAACGCTACAAAATAAGTCTCAAAAGTTATCAATGATGCAACAGCATGTTCGTATATATTTTCTATGCAGAGCGAATGGCTGTGCATTTATTTGTGCAATAAATGATAGCTGGCACAGGATATGTACTTTATGTATTTGTGTTATTTATGGTGAGCTTACAAAACCATGTGTATATTGTATTATGTAATGATATTTTGCAGTGTGCAATTTTTTGGGGAAGGTTTGATGCTTTTACTGAGAGTGAAATAAAACTCTGAATGAGAAGCCGTTGCTGTGTTGTCAGTCAGTTTCCCCTCATCCCCCTTGACTCTGCAGCATAACCACGCCCACTTTTATAGCATTTTTCAAAACTGTGGTGAAAACTGGCTGCTGAAACAGGGAGTTTCATGACCCTTTAATCAAAATAACTTCCCCTCCCCCGTGCAATGACATCTCTTCTCTGATGATGTGTTTACTGGCGTGAGGGCGGGTCAACCTGTCACTCACATGAGATCCCAGCAATAGCAAACGACAATGATCCAATCAATTCCCGATGGACATAATCAAGTCTCGCCCTACATCTTTCTTACTGGAGAAGCTCTTTCACTCTGATAAACATCACATTAGGGAAGAAAACTGTACCGCAACTTCTGTTTCATGCCGACACAAAAGCATTACTTGTTTCTGTAGGTGTAGAACATTTTCTACATGTGTGCACCCAAAGTAAATCAGTGCATTATTGTTTTGCACTGAAGGAAACTACTACAAAGTAGTACTACATACATACTATTAAACTACTTCTATACTGCAAAGAACATTATAACATGTAAGATAACGTGTAAAGAGTAACCTGTGTGTGTGTGTGTGTGTGTGTGTGTGTGTGTGTG